>CM075816.1:17772821-18372821 GCA_037975025.1 Excoecaria agallocha | reverse complement strand
GTTATGCTTCTTGAATGGTTCAAGCAGTGGTTCTCATAACCGTGATTATGGAAGATAATCAAAGCTAACACATTGATGCTTGTTAGATGAATAAGTTCATTGGAGACCTGCAAAGAGAATCCTCACATGGATATTAAATCTATGTAAGTGAGGAATATCTTCATAGCGGTTGTGCAAGTATCCTTAGACTTGAGATCACCAAAGTTATATTAAGTAGCAAGTGGTATACTTTGACTCAATAACTGATTACTTCCAAATGGATGTGAACATAGTTAGGAGGTTGGGTATATCATGACCTACTTAAAGATAGTTGAGTGATTGACAAATGATTCACCATCCCAGATTTATTAAGGGATGTTATCTCGCATGATTCTATAATTACCTTATTTGGAGAATCTTTGGCCAGAGTAATATGCCAAGATGGATAGAGATCCATGAAGGGCATTTTAGGAATAATGGTTAAATTAATAGAACATACATAATTAGATTTATACGAGTTGACAGAAATCCATACTTATAATCTAATTGAGATAAGAGTGGTGAAATAAGTAATTGCACGGTAACTGTTTCTATAGTAGGGTATAGGCAAACCACTTGACTTTCCTGACATTTGGATAGTCATGATGCCTTGCTAGAGGCCGCTCTTGATTTGTATAATAATGTATCATAAATATCAATAAATATTGATAAAATGATTTAAAGGAGTTTAAATCATTTGAGTTTTGAATAAAACTCACAATTATGTATTATACTGCCAATATGGATAGGAATCCAATAGGTCACATACATATAGGGAAAAGGATAAAATGGTAAAATGGCAAGGATAATAATTTTTGATATTATTATGGGAATAGAGAAGTGAATAAGAGAATAATTAATTAAAGAGTTTAATTAATTATGATAAAGTAAAATTGTTCGCATAACTTTTTAGAAATATTTTGTCAAATGGACCTAATTGAAATATTGTATTTCATAATTGATTATTATTAGACTATAAGTCTTATAGGGATGATATAATAATTAATACATCCATTGAAGAAATTAAAAGAGGCCCAGAAGAATGGTTTTGGCGCAAAAACCCTAAAGAGGAAGGGTTTCTTGCCAACTACAGATAGAAGGCGTTAGATGCCTAATTCTTGGACCAAAATAAATTAAATATATTTATTAAGTGTTATGGAGTCCACATATTTAATTTGGATTGATTTGGAATTCATTTGGGTGATTAAATCCAAGTATATGCACAAAGGACCTAGTTTGTGGGTTTTGTGCTTAATTTTTTATGAAAGGGCTTAAATTAGATTTAATTGAGCCCAAATAAATTATTAATAATTCCAAAAGCCCATTTAAAATTTCTCTAGTAATTTTAAAAAGCCAAATCCTATTATGAAGTTGGATTTTTAACCTAACTATAAAAATTCAAGTGATATGGTTTTAGGGTAACAAGGTGTACAATTAAGAGAAAAGAGTTTCTCTCACTCTCTCAACCCTAGCCACCACCCCTTGCTAGTATCAAGGGGATTCTGGACAACCCTTATTCTCCTCTTTTTTTGGTTCATTCAATCCTTCTCTAGTGTGGATTACTCATTAGAAGTGTTCGATTTTGGACACTATGGTTTGCGACAACCCAGTGAGAAGGAAAATCAACTGTTCAACAAAAATCAAAGGTGATTTTTCTTATTCCATTTAATATGTATATTGTAAATTCATGTTAAGATCAGATCTATTGGTTAAAAATTTTAAATTCCGCTTATGTATGAGATGCATGTAATCGATAATTCCCAACATGGTATCAGAGCCTCGGTTTTGCCATGAATCTACAATTCTATATTTTGGGGAATAGTTTTTATTTTTGAGTTATTTATTTCATGAACTTTAAAATATCATATTTGATTGTCCATGAATGATAAATATTGATTTCTGGATGTATGTGATCAACTATATAAAACAAAAAATAAAAATGATTTTTTTGAGAAAAAAACCATTGAGAATGGCGTGTTGGGTTTTATTTTCAATAAAGTTTAGGGGCTGTTCTAAATTAATTTTTTATTGATCCACTCTAAGATCATTTGATGATATTTTATGTGTTTAATATGTGATATAAAGCCATAGGATCAAACAAAATTAAAATCGAACAAGTTTTGCATGAAAACTAGTTTAGTTGAAAAGTTAAATAAATTGGTGTTCTTCATGTAATCTTGTTATGTTCTTAGTGTGTTCATGTTTATAACGATTTTTAATCTTCTAAATCGGATATATTAATATGTTTTTAATTAATTAAAATGGGCCTTAAATTAATTGGATTAATTTTAATTCATTAAAACCACTTAATGGGTTTAATTATGTTTACAGACTTAGTTTAAATTAGTGAATGACTTGGTGAGCCCAAGGAGCTGATTTAAATTAACTATTATAAATTATAATTGAGTTTATTAATGGATTTTAAGGGCTGGAGTGGGATTGGCTCATTTCAAAAGGCCTAAAATGGTCCAATAGACACAAGACTAGTTTGTGAGTAAACACATCTTAGGGTTTATTGTGTGGGTTTTGGTCTATCCTTCTTTTAAGCCCAAAATTGAATTTTTAATTATTTAATGTGATTAATTAATTAAATAATCAATTGATAATTAATTAATAATCAATTGGATTGATAATTAAGGTAAGAACACATGCATGCAAAAAGGTTTCCTAAAATGAAAGTTTCCAAAATGGAAAAAGTTTCCTAATATGATCACATTATTAAAATAACTCAAAAGTATGTTTCAAAAGTTAAAACAAAGTTAGTAATCCATTATATATTTTACTTTAGGCATTAGAAATGCATATAAGGGTGTATGATTGGCATGATAGATAGTTATGTATAAAGGCCCAATGTGATTGAGCATAATGCATGTTTTGGCCCAATGAGGACTTTAATGTCCCGGCCACTTGTTTTTTGTTTGTATTTCTTTTTCACATTGTAATATGTAATTAGATTACTTAGATTAGAATTAGAGATAGAGATGGAGACCACTATCAAGAAGCAAGATGGGCCGGATGGAGATCCAACAAGTTTGAAGATAATGTAATTATTTTTTTTACTTGTTTGGATCATGCATATTACCTAGGTGTGACCTTTTGATTTCCCTCTTGGCTTAGAAAAATCAATGTAGTAAGGTCCATAACTATACAATATTTGTATGCTTATATTTATGAGATAGATATAGGATGCATACCAATGTAAGCCAACCATATATGATGAGACTTAATTAACTAAAATCCCTCAAACTAATACTAAGGTATATAAGCCTTCCATTAATTTGAGGAGAACAAGAGTTCTTTACAGTGTGGGTTGTTGAGCACAGTCAAGCTCACATTATATCGAATATGTTTGAATCTAATTAAATGGGTCATCATAGCTAGCCCATTAGCTTGTTGACCACAGTCAAGGCTAATGGTTCTAGAGGCAAGATTAGGGAATGCATATATGATATTCATATATCAAGAGTTGATAACCTAATGATCCAATATTTGTGTAGAGACACAATTGGTATAAAGATACCTACCTTTCAAGGGTATGGAGTTTAATTTGTTGACCATAATCAAGGTCAAATTTCATATCAAGGATTGGATATTGGCCCACTAAGAAAACCATCGGGTTTTCTCGGATTAAATAGTGAGGGGTATTGATTCACAATAAAATAGTGGGAGTAATTGGATTAATTAAAGACCTAATTAATGCATACATATATATGAACATACTCTCATATGTTTTCTTTTTCACATCTAGATCATCATCATGAGCACATTAAACATTAATATATGATCAATCTTGGATAATAAACTATTTTGACCGAATCAGGCAAGTGAGAATTATTCTCAGAGCTCAAAAGATCCATTATGTCTTGGATAAAGATCCACCACCACTTCCATCAGATGATGCCATTGATGAGATTAAGGCTGCTTATCGAAAATACATGGAGTATAGTGAAGTAGCAGCATGTCTAATGCTGGGTGCTATGTCCTCAGGGCTTCAAAAGCAACATGAGATGATGGATGCTAGAACCATTATTTTGCATCTAGAGGAGCTGTATTCTTCTCAGGCTAGAACCGAGCAATATGAGATTGCTCGAGCTTTATTTAGCTACAAAATGGTGGAAGGCACTTCGGTTGCTACTCATGCATTGAAGATTTATGGGTATATTGAGCATTTGAGTAGACTTGGCTATGTAATGGATAATGATCTATACATAGATTTAATATTGTACTCGTTGGCTCCAAGTTATGCACCTTTCGTGCTTAACTTCAACATGAACAAGATCCAAATATCCATTCTTGAGTTGATCAACATGCTCAAAATAGTTGATGGATCTTTCAAGAAAGATCCAAAAAGTGTCATGGTTGTCACTTTTGCTAAAGGCAAGAAGCAGAAGAAGAAGAAGAAGAAGAAGAAGAAGAAGAAGAATAAGAAGATAACCAAGGCGCAGCTAAAGAATGGTGGGATCTCCAAGAAAAAGGTTACCAAGAAAAAAAAATCCCAAAGGAACTTGCTTCCATTGTGGAAATGATGGTCATTAGAAGCGTAACTAGAAGGCCTATCTAGATTCTCTCAAAGCGAATGAAACAAGATAATCTAAATACCTCATATTTATGGCACTGTTATTTAGGCCATATAAATGAGACACACATGATCAAATTAAACAAGTCAGGTGATTTGGGATCATTTGATTATGAATCATTTGATACATGTGAATCTTGTTTATTAGGAAAAATGACAAAAGCTCCCTTTATTAGTAAAGGAGAACGAGCTAAAATTATTTTGGACTTAATACATACAAATGTATGTGGTCCAATGATTACACATGCCAGAGGAGGTTACTTCTACTTCATTACTTTCATAGATGATTATTCCAGGTTTGGATATATCTATCTAATGAAATATAAATCTGAAGCATTTGAAAAGTTCAAAGAATTCATAAATGAAGTAGAGAAGCAACTTGGCAAGAGTATTAAAACACTTAGATCAGATCGAGGTGGAGAATACTTAAGCCAAGAATTTTAAGATTATCTTAGAGATAATACGATTTTATCTCAATGGACTCCACCACATACACCACAACACAATGGTGTATCTGAGAGGAAAAATCGAACGCTATTAGATATGGTTCGATTAATGATGAGTCGAGTAGAGTTGCCTAAGTCCTTTTGAGGATATGCACTAGAAATTGCTTTTTCTGTGTTCAATAGAGTTCCTAGTAAATCAATTGATGTTTCTCCATATGAGATGTGGAGTAACAAGAAACCCACATTTTCTCATATGAAAATATGGGGTTATCCTGCTTATGCGAAGAGGACAATGTCAGACAAACTTGATGTTAAATCTGACAAATGTTTATTTGTATATTATTTCTATAATCCCTTAGAACAAAGGGTGTTTGTTTCAAGGCATGCTATCTTCTTATAAAAAGAGTTTCTCCTATAAGAGGACAATGGGAGTAAAATTGAACTTGGTGAAGTTTAAGACCCATAAATAGAAGTAGAACAATTGATTGAACCTGAGACTAAATTTCATGATGATGAGATTATGGTTGAACCTAATTATACATAAAATCCTAGATGATCTACTAAAATGTGTTCCATCCATGTGAGATATGAATTTCACATTGATTTAGATAGAGGCATAACTGTAGTAGACGACAATGAGCCTTCAAGCTATTAAGAAGTTTTGAACAGTTCAGAATGTGATTTACGGCTTATGGCTATGCAGTCTGAAATGGACTACATGTATGAGAATAAAGTATGGACTTTAACTCAACCACCTGAAAGGATAAAACCCATAGGGTGCAAATGGGTCTTCAAAAAGAAGACCGACATGGAAGGTAATATAGCTAGCTATAAAGCTCACTTAGTAGCAAAAGGCTATCATCAAAAGGAAGGTATTGACTATGATGAAACCTTTTCTCCTGTAGCGATGCTTCAGTCTATAAGAATACTTTTAGCCATTGCAACTCATTATGATTATGAGATTTGGCAAATGGATGTGAAGACAACTTTCCTAAATGGAAATCTGACTGAGGATGTGTATATGACATAACTAGAAGGGTTCACATCAGGAAATGGTGAAAAGGTATGCAAGCTTCAAAGATCAATTTATGGATTGAAGCAAGCCTCTAGGAGCCGAAACATATGATTTAATGAGACAATCAAAGAGTTTGGTTTCTCACAGAATGAAGATGAACCTTGTGTATATAAAAGAGTCAGTGGGAGTGCAATTATTTTCTTAGTTCTATATGTGGATGACATATTGATCATGGAAAGCAACATTTCTCTTCTCCAATTTGTTAAAATATGGTTATCCAAGCAATTCTTTATGAATGACCTTGGAGAAGCATTTTATATTCTGGGAATAAGGATCTATAGAGATAGATCCAATAGGTTGCTAGGTCTTTCTCGAAGTACATACATAGATAAAGTATTGAAGAGGTTCAATATGGATCTCTCTAAGAAAGGGTTTATACCCATGGTGCATAGGAAACATCTTTCTAAGTCTATGTGTCCGCAGACACTAAAGGATGGAGAAAGCATGAATAGAATACCATATGCATCTGCAATTGGTTCTATTATATATGTTATGCTATGTACACATCCAGATGTAGCTTTTGTTTTTAGTGTTACAAGCAGATTCCAATCTAATTTTGGTGAGGAACACTGGGCAACTATTAAGAATATTCTTAAGTACTTGAGAAGGACTAAGGATATATTCTTGGTATATGGGGTGGGCAGATTAAAAGTAAATGGGTATACAGATGCCAGCTTCAAATCTGACAAAGATGATTGTAAATCACAATCTGGTTTTGTGTTCATAATGGGAGGAGGGGTAGTTAGTTGTACGAGTTCCAAACAAGAAATAACTGCTGATTCCACGACAGAAGCTAAGTACATTGCTGCTTCAGAAGCAGCCAAAGAAGCAATTTGGATCAAAAAGTTCATATCTGAACTAAGAGTGGTGCCTAGCATTATTAATCTGATTCCTTTATATTGTGACAACAATGGAGCCATTGCGCAAGCAAAGGAACCATGGTCTCATAAGCAATCCAACATGTCCTCAGACGCTACCATCTCATAAGGGAAATAGTAGCTAGAAATGATGTGAAAATAGAAAGGGTCCCCACAGATGATAATATGGCAGATCCCCTCACTAAAGCACTTTCCCAAATTAAGCACGATCACCATATAAATAGCATGGGTCTAAGACATATGAGTGATTGGTTCCAGTACAAGTGGGAAATTGTTAGAGAAAATGCCTTAAAGCCCATGTAATAGGGATGCATTTCATATGTATGAACTCATATTCTTCATAAAAAGGCATCATTCATTTATTAATGCTATATTTAAATATATGAGTTTGTAAATCTTAAATTAATAAATGAAGGCCTAGATATTATAAACACAATGCAAAGGCAACCATAAAAGTGTTCATGATATGAGATGTCTATTGCATGCAAATGTGTTAATATCTAAATATCTCTAGTCATAGAATTAACAAGATAGGACATTATTAATTTTGACAGACTAGCACATGTTATGCTTCTTGAATGGTTCAAGTAGTGGTTCTCATAACTGTGATTATGGAAAATAATCAAAGCTAACATGTGGATGCTTGTTAGAAGAAAAAGTTCATTGGAGACTTGCAAAGAGAATCCTCATATGGATATTAAATCTATGTCAGTAAGGAATCTTTTCATAGCGGTTGTGCAAGTATCCTTAGACTTGAGATCACTAAAGTTATCTTAAGTAGCAAATGGTATACTTTGAGTCCATAATTGATTACTTCCAACTGGAGATGATCATAGTTAGGAGGTTGGGTATATCATGACTTAATTGAAGATAGTTGAGTGATTGACAAAGGATTCACCATCCCAGATTTATTAAGGGAAGTTATCTCTTATGATTCTATAATTACCTTGTTCGGAGAATCTCTGGCCTGAGTAATATGCCAAGATGGATAGAGATCCATGAAGGGTATTTTGGGAACAATGGTTAAATTAATAGAACATACATAATTAGATTTATATGAGTTGATAGAAATCCATACTCAGAATCTAATTGAGATAAGAGTGGTGAAAGGAGTAATTGTACGGTAACTATTTCTATAGAAGGGTATAGTCAATCCATTTGACTTTCCTAACATTTGGGTAGTCATGATGCCTAGCTAGAGGTCACTCATGATTTGTATAATAATGTATCATAAATATCAATAAGGATTGATAAAATGATTTAAAGGATTTTAAATCATGTGAGTTTTGAATAGAACTCACAATTACATATTATATTGCCAATATAGACCGAAACCCAATAGGTCACACACATATAGAGAAAAGGATAAAATGGTAAAATGACAAGGATTATAATATTTGATATTATTATGGGAATAGAGAAGTGAATAAGAGAATAATTAATTTAGGAGTTTAATTAATTATTATTATTAAGTAAAATTGTTCGCAGAACTTTTTAAAAATATTCTGTAAAATGGACCTAATTGAAATATTGTATTTCATAATTAATTATTATTGAACTATAAGTGTTATAGGGATGATATAATAATTAATATATCCATTGGAGAAATTAAAAGAGGCCCAGAAGAATGGTTTTGGTGCAGAAACCCTCGAGAGGAAGGGTTTCACGCCAACTACAGACAAAAGGCCTTAGAGGCATGATTCTTGGACCAAAATAACTTAAATATATTTCATAAGTGTTATGGAGCCCACATATTTAATTTGGATGGATTTAAAATTCATTTGGGTGATTAAATCCAAGTATATGCACAAAGGGTCTAGTTTGTGGGTTTTATGCATAGTCTTTTGTGAAAGGACTTAAATTGGATTTAATTGAGCCCAAATAAATTATTAATAATTCCAAAAGCCCATTTAATATTTCTCCAGCAATTTTAAAGATCCCAATCCTATTATGAAGTTGAATTTTTAACCTAACTATAAAAATCCAAGTGATAGGGTTTTAAGGTAACAAGGTGAACAATTAAAAGAAAAGAGTTTCTCTCACTCTCTCAACCTTAGCCACCACCCCTTGCTAGCATCAAGGGGATTTTGGCCAGCCCTTGTTCTCTTCTTTTGTTGGTTCATTCAATTCTTCTCTCATGTGGATTACTTATTGGAGGTGTTCGATTTTGGATATGGTGGTTTGCGACAACCCGGTGAGAAGGAAAATCAACTGTTCAACAAAAATCAAAGGTGATTTTTCTTATTTCCTTTAATATATATATTGTAAATTCATGGAAAGATTAGATCCATTGGTTAAAAAATTTAAATTTCGCTTATATATGAGATACATGTAACCGATAATTCCCAACAAGGTGCTCATATGAATGGTTTATCCTTAGTAAAAAAGATTATAAGGTAAGGTTTCTTTTGGCTCACAATGGACACTGATTGCTACAAGTACATCAAGGAGTGTCAGCTATGTCAACAATATGCAGACCTAAGACATTTGCCTATTTTAGAATTATGTACCTTACATCACCATAGCTTTTTACTACATGGGGTATAGACATCATGGGAATGATCCATCCACTTGCCTCAAATGGACATAGGTTCATCGTAGTGGCCATTGATTACTTTATCAAATGGATAGAAGCTGAGTATTTTATTAAAATAAATGCACGAGATATGGCTAGGTTCATTGAGAAGAATTTAATATGTAGATATGGTTTCCCTCACCATGTGCCATCAGATAATGGGTTACAATTTTCAGCTCAAACAAGCAGATACTCATCAAGTATGGGGTACAACACCATAAGTCTTTTCCTTACCAACCTTAAGCAAATTGAGTAGTTGAAGTAGCTAACGAGAACATGAAAAGGATTCTAGCAAAAATGGTACGAACTTATAAGGATTAGGCTAATAAACTACCCTTCGCACTATAAGGTTAGAGGACTATGGCCAAAATGTCCATAGGAGTCACACCATTTTCCTTAGTGTATGGAATAAAAGCGGTATTACCTATAGAAATCGAGCATCAATCTTTGAGGGTCACTTTGGAAGCTGAGATACCAAAAGTAGAGTAGGTTAGACAGAGACTGGCATAACTCAACCTGTTAGTTGGGGATGGAACAAGGGCTTATTGTAAGGGCCCACATTACACCTTAGGAGTAATCGGGTATGTTTAATGTATATAGTGGAGGTAATACGAGGAGATGTGCATTGAAAATATAGGAAAGGACACAAAAGTAATTAAATTAAAAGGATAAGGACAAAATGGTAATTTTACACTAAGACATAAGTGTATAAATTAGAGAGAATATGACATTGAAGGTTTAATTGAAAAGATCAAGTAAAAGAGCAGGCATTACACTTACTATCACAATCAAATTTACCAAAAAAGGCTCACGTGCTCATTTGGGAAGAACGTTAAGAAGTACCCATTGAAAAAGGAAGTTTTAGTGTACAAACAAATGAGATAGGATGTCCAGATATCTGAGGCAAATTCAAACCCATGTGGGAAAGACCTTTTATGCTTAGGAAGCTATTGTCTAAAAGTGCCATCATTTTGTTAGATAGCAATGGCAATGAATTTAGAGAACCTATGAATGTTGATAGATTGAAAAGGTTTTATGGCTAAAGACTAAAAAGGAGAAAAAACAAAAGAGAATAAATGGCTCGCAGGTTAAAAATTAGAAAAATAGCAGCCTTGCTAAAATCGGGAGCCTCTCCACGGTGAAAACCATAAAAAGACATCCAGGGCAAAATTTAAAGGCTGGGAGAAAATAATCAATCAAGAAAATTCAAGAGGGTTAATTGATGACAAGAGTTATAATGCATGTACATTTTCATTCTTGGGATTGAATAATAAGTGTTATTGGGTTAACATCAAATAATTATCATGTGTACTGAAATCAAAGAGAAATATCATGCACATAGCAATTCATGTAAGCAAAGTAGCATATTTCTTTACATGTTCAAAGTTAAAAAGTACATCAGAAATAAAAAAAAAAAGAACATAATCTATAATAGTGTCTGATCTAATCTATATGTATCACTTCTTAGTTATCAGGATCTCTAATAGCCTGAAGCCTATTATCACAATCGGACTGGTAACCCATCGTCTATAAACATCAGAAATGGTGAAGTCACTGGTACCAATGGTAGGGAAGGTAATCCTCATGAAAAGTTGGGCCCACACCCTCTGATGATACTCTAACACAAAAGTATAGTTGAGGGTACCACCTTGAAAGCCCAATGGTTGCCTAACAATATTTTTCCTACCAAATTGTCGAATACAACAAGCAGTGATATAAAAGGTAGCATGATGGAGTCCACATAAAGGAACACATCCAAAATCTTCATCTATAACTATAGTGTTGATGGGCAACCAAACACACCTGAACATGATGTCAGCATCTGTCAAACAACCCAACCAATCAATTGCTTCTTGTACCGACTAAAATCCTTAAAGTAGGCAATAGAGTGTGCCATGATGTATGGGGTAGGGATATATAACTCTGACTCAAAAAGGAGGCTTTAAAAATAGTTTTAGCTTTTCATGAAACAATACCTAAAAAAAGCCTCTAGGATGAGTTAGGTTCATCTCAAGAAAAAGTAAGGAAAATAAATGCGTGAAAATTTGAAAGGATGTATATTTCATCAAGAAAAGTTAGTATGAAAACCCACAAGGGGTGTATTACCATAAAATCAAGGATGTATTTGAAGAAGCAATGAACTGCTGATAAGAAGAGAGTTGGGATCATGGTGAATTGCATCCAGGCCTAAGATAGTCTCTGCTATGATCACAAGAAATGGATAATGTCCTTGGTAAATGCCATCCACTATATTAAATATCTCATAGTCCCTAGTCATAGGATCCTCATTATGTATTAGTAGGCATTGAGTGAAACAACAAAGTAGCACCACACCAATATGAAAAGTAGGCAAATAATCAAAATCCTCGAGAACATCGATCAACTGCTCCAATAGAAATGTCCTCTCGAAAGGAACTAGACCTCGAGCCTTAAAAGTTAAAACACCAAAAGTATAAACCACCTCGAGCCGAACGTTAGGCTCAAATTGAACATAAACCATAGCAGCAAACTCCTTTAGCTGGGGTCAAAGCTCATTATGAGAAAATCTAAATACTTGAAACCTCAGGTCTCATAATTGAGCAACAGCAAGCAGTAGATTACTATCCAAAGACACTCTTATCAAAAATTTCAGGTTAGAATAGGGAGCCAACTGGTGGTCCTTCTAGGTTCTCGAGTCATCTAGTAACTAATGTAGTTTAACAAGCCTAATGGTCATGGTGATAATGATTCTTTATTTTTTTATAGCAATCTAGAATATAGAAATGATATAAAAAATAATAAATGGTTGTGAGAAGCATATAGAAGAAAAGAAAAAGAAAAGAAGAGGAGAAAGAAGAATACCCGAAGGAAGCTTCCAAGAAGATGAAAAGTTAAAGGAATAAAATCTAAGGAGATCAAGTACTATTTATATAAAAGTGATGAGGGATGGCCATCCCTCACAACTGAGTGAGCCATAGGCAATCCGTCAGTCACCTCTAGAAGGCTAATATTACATTTGCATATCTCATGTATTGGATGTACATATTATTGTATTTGCCTTTTGTTTGCATTTTGCAGGAAATCTAAAAGGCTTGATGACATAAACTGACAACTATTAAGAATCTATTATGCGAACAGTCATCTTTAATAAAGGATGCTCTAATTTTAGGAGGTATCTCATACTTTTGTACAGTTGTGTGTATTAAAAGAATAATTAAAGCTTGTAAATATCAAGGAATAATGTATAACCCAAAAAAAGATGGTAATTATGTTGTGAATAAATTTTAGATAAATAAAAAATGAAAACGGTCAAAAAATCGAAGAAAACAAAGTTAAAATGTGAAAAATAAGGAAAAATAAAAAATGAAGGGTATTTTGGTCATTTTGACTTGAGGGATAGAACATCTTTTTATCCCCGTCTGTCAGCTCATAAAGGATGGGCTTCCCATCCCTCGCTCGATTCCGATAATATAAAGGGCCTTCTTCTTCATTTTCCAGCCAAACCTCTATTTTTTCCTACTTTTGAACTTTAGTTCCAATTTTTCATCTTTTTCTCTCGCGTTCGAAATTCGATTTACGAGCTATTTACACCTACAGATTCCTGGAAATGATCTATACTTCAAAGAGCATAACTTTTATGCCATTCTTGCTTTTTTCTTTTTTTCTTCTCCAAGTAAGTACAATTCAACTCTTTTATTCTTTTTATTTTTTCCTTCAAGTTAAAATATAACTTAGGTTAGAAAACTTTAATTTTAGGCATAATGGGTGCAAGCACTTTCTATTGTATCTGCATTTAGTGTTATGTTTTGCTATCATATTTATGAAAATAAATAATGCCATGTAATCTAAGTAACATAGTGTAAAATGACATGTTTCCTTTGGATGACACCGTAGTTAGTTAAAAACTTCATGTATGAGCATGTGAATTTTTAGCACTTGTTTTTAGGCAATAATCATGTAATATTTGAGTTGTTAGGTGCATTAAGTGTAAGTATTTCAATTTGCAATTTTTCAATGACCTTAATGCTTGTGGCTTGTTATATGTTGTTTAAATACATTCTTTGTGCATGGAGGCAGTGCCATTCCTAGCTAGAATGCTGCTGAATTTTTATCTTATTTTAGTATCATCCTAAAATGTAAAATGTTGATAATTGTGCTGTTTAATGGCCTTAAGAACTTGTGATCTATTGTTTGCTTTTAAATATATCTTTTTGTGCAGGAGGCAGCCACATTCCTAGCTGGAATGCTGCTGAATTTTTGTCAAATTCTATCAAAAGTTTGTAATTTAACTGGTGTTTGCAATAATTTGTAAGTGTTGTTTAGATGTAATTTTTCTACAAGGGGTAGTGCCATTTTTAGCCGGAATGCAGCTTAAGTTTTATTTGATTTATCATAAAATGTGCAAGATATTTGCATCTAATTTTTGTGTATAATTGTTAAACTATGTATGCATTATTGTATAATTTTGATATTTCACCTTGCTACCCATCAATGTTACACACAAGCTAACATGTATAACTTTTTTGCAAAATGCCTTGTAGAATAGTGTTTCCCCAGCAATCCCAGCCAGTACCAAACTATATGACAACTAGACAAGCTACCAGGTATTGAGTCTGGGCCGAGTTCAGTACAAAGCGAGTTGGTTCATGTTTAGATAATTTCTAGAGGACTTCTGATTGCTTGAGGGGGCAAATAGAATTTTATCTAGGGTAGGATGGATAGAATTTTTTGCCCCGGCCTATTACACCTATCTTGAAATCATATTGGAGGTACTTGTCATTATAAAGTATGAGGGATATCAGTGGTCGGATATCCAAGAAGGGATTGTACAATTTAGAGCCTTGGATATTCCTTTTAATATTACTCGTCATAAATTCACAGAGGATATGGGACTTCCCAATAACCGGAGCATAGTGACACCATAAAGGATGATGGCTACGGATAGATGTAGAGCTGTGACTCTACCAGGAGTAGTAAATGACTCAGACAAGGCAAAGAACATGATACTAGCTCTTTAGATATACAGATGCCTGCAGAGAATGTTATCTACCTCCTGCCTGGGATGTACAGGGAGTTCGAGTAATGTTACTTTGGCAAACATCTCATGTTTATAAGGGATGTTGGAAGGTCATCGTATCAATATTACCCACGAGATCATCTCCACACTGGACAAAATGAGCACCATGCTAGGGATGCAGGTGTGTGCAAGTGGGGTCATTACCAGGCTACCGATATCACTTAGGCTGAAGGAGTACCAATTCGAAGATTCTATCTGAGAGCGTATCGATATAAACCTTCAGGCAGTGATCGCCATGAGTATGGTGGAGCTTATAGAGAGGCATGAGGGCCAGTACCGACTAACATTACTTGAGACTTAATAAATATGTGGCTGGTATCCTATAGTTCTAGATGCAACTATTGAGGATGGTAGACAAGAGCAAGAAAGGCACTAGCAGAGCCTCAGATACTACCAAAGATCGCATTCTATAAGATTTTCTCCATATGGACACATAGAGGCATCATTTTTTACGACTTTGCCTCCTTATAGACATCTGGGGGCATCCATATCTACTATACTACCACCATCAATTCTATCATCTCTTATGCAGACACCATCAGCTCCTCCTTTAGGTAACTTCTCCATAAGGCTATCAGCATTAGAGGCATTTAGCAGATGCTAGAAGGAGACACTTCAGACTATGTTTATAGAAGTATAACCCCTTCAGGCAGGCCCTGTTGGTAACTATTCAGGCCTTATCAGTGACTATTCAAACCTTGCAAATAGAGGTATAGGATCTTAGGGCAGACATATAGATTGCAGGTCGCAGATTTGATAAGTCTTTACAAGTGGTCGATGATTCCTTCACTCAGGTCAAAGACTAGAGCATGCATATCAAGATTGCAATCCCTGGGGCCAAATAGGCTATCATAAAGACTGACGAGAAGATAAGAAGATATAGTGGGGACTCTAGGTGAGATCTAAAGATGTATTTGGAGAGCCACTTTAAGGCAGTCCATGAGGTAGGGCAGGGATCTAAGAGATTGGCATAGATTATATCATAGGTTTTGTATCCCTTGACATCGACACTACCAGGTTTCATATTTGTATTAGAACAGGTAGGAGACCAGCCACCTTCAGCACCTCAGGCTATGGCATCGGCTTGACCACTCAGGCCATTAGCTCCTAGATCGACATCAAGGTTGGTATATCATAGAGCACCCAAATTAGGGTCCTTCTAGTGATTTATTCATTTTGTATTCAGAAAGTACTCATTAAAATTTTTTATGCATATAAAAACATGATGTATATAGTTTGTCCTTTTTTCATATCTTGTTTTATTTATGCTTTTTATGCTTGAAAAAATATCATAAGACTAATGAGTTTATTCATAAATAATTACACCGTGATAAAACAAAATAAAAGGAAGAGTAATAATGAGGAAAATAATAACCAATAAATAATAGTAAAAAAGGGAAAAGAAGGAAAAAGAGATAATAATAATAAAAGAAGGCCCGAAAAGGCCAAACCCAATAAATAAGACACTAACGTTTGATACTTTTCACAATAAATACATAGAGCCTCCACTAGAGGGCAAATGTTTGTTCTTTCAGAAAGAATACAGTGATATTTTGCATAAAAAATGCATAGCAAGAAGAATTACAGATACGCACTTGTCAAAGACATACCCCGTGGAATGTTAACAACTATACAAACCAACAATCGAGTACAACAAATCATTTTAATCATGCATCCCTCTAGTGCTAATCAAATTTAATTTTGGTATTATGGTTCTATAATGCCCTAAATTTTGTATCTAACATACCTGATATGTTCTAGAGCATGAATAGTAACCCGATGACAATTTTTAGAGTGATCAGAGTTGAATAGCATAGAGAAATTTGGATGTGTATAAGGGTTAAACGTGCTCAAACTAGGAAAATTCGATAATGGATAACCTGATGGACAATTTGAGTTAACATTGGATTATAAAAATAGGTATTAAATGAAGTTCGATGGTACAATTTGAGATAAAATTGAGGTCAATTGGACCCTCAAATCGGACAATGAAGTTTTTACTTGGTACCGAGAATAGGGTTGATCAAAAGTTTGACCAGGATTTTAAAAATAACAAATAATTTTCAAAAATACCAAAATTTCTATATCTATATTAAATGAGATGTAGAATATTTTGGTGTAAAAAATATAAATTTTACAGTAATATTGAAAATGGTTAAATAAAACCGATTTGAGTGAATCAGATCGAAAATGAACTCCAATTGAGCTAAAATTTTTCATAGAGCCTTAATTTATTATTTTAAAAATTATAAAATTTGTTTCATATGAATTTGAGCTTGTGAAGATAGAGAAATAATTTAGTATGCATAATGGGCTTAAAATACATAAATAAGTTATATATGGTTGGATTAAGCCCAATCCAAACCATCCCCTGTAAATAGTCTAAAAATTTACAAATCTTCAGAAGTTTCAAGGCTCTCCCATTCTCTCTTTTCTTCTTTATGGCCGAATGGCCTTTCTCCCATTTCCATGGATTTGTTTTCCATTTTTCTTCCTTAATCCCACTAAATCAAATACTCTTAAGTAATTTCCAACCCCTCTTTTCATTTATGATAGTCCCAAAAGATCAATTGAGGTGGAAAAAGTGGGAGAAATCTAGAAAAAATAACTTATGTATCAAATTTGAGGGAAAATTTTAGAGAAAGTTGTTTAATTTTTTAAGGCATGAAAATGGAGGATGATCAACTAAAGAATAACATTTAAGGTAAGTAGATACAAACTACACTATATTTCATTTAATTAGTTAAAATTTATTTAAATTTTATATTATGTAACTAGGTGAATTTAAGTAAAAATATATAATAATTCAAGTTAATATATGAGAATAATGAATTAAGATAATTTAAAAATAAATTGATGAAGAAAAAAAATTGAAAAAAAAAGAGATACTATGTTGGCCAAATATGGTACCTAAGGGTAACTTAAGTTAATTTGATGATTTATGGCATTTCAAGCATGAAATTCATAATATGAAACATAATAAAGATAGTAGAAGTGATTAAAGTTGAAAACAATAAGTGAACCTAAAGTTACATAATTGAACCTAATGATGGAATTTAAAATAATTTAGATATTATAAAGTGTAGTAAATATGTATCATTTTATAAACATTTAATACGATATTAAAATCACATATGGTCAGCAACTAAAGAGAAAACATAAGATAAGTATATGATGTCAATATAGCCAAATGGTAACCATGGTGAAAATGGCATGCTTAAGTTATTTTTATGTGATAATACATGTTTACATAATGAATATGTAAAGACAAGCATGATCGGGCATCATAATATCATATACCAATGGTTACATAATGTGATTAGTATGAAAAATAAATGAAAATGTGGCATAATGTAAGAAAATAAATAGTACAGTGGTAATCCAGGATCTTAAATATAATAGCTACCCATAGGAATTTATATTGCAGTAACAGTATGAGATTTAATTAACTATGTACATTATGGATTGCCAGCATATACAGAATGTGGATGTAGGGTTATGGTAAGTGACCTGATCTTAGGGATGCAGGGTTACGGTAAGTAATCTGATCCCATGAGTATCTGGTTTTAGGGATGTAGAGTTACGGTAAGTAATCCAGTCCCACCATTACATCAGTAACAATGGAGTCCTCATCCCTTATATCCAATTCGAGCATTTTTACTGGGCATTATTAGGAAAAAAAATAATCTTTTTGCACAAATTTGAGGATTAAATGGTAATTATACAATATAATGGGGATTAAATAGTAAATCAAGCTACGAAAATGCCATAAAGATGATAGAATAAGAAATAAGGTCAAAATAAGAGATTAATAATTTCAAAATGAATAAAATTGCAAATATATGAAAAAAATAAGGATAAAGGAATAAATTATGCAAGAAAGATATGATAAAGTCAATTAATTAAGAAATAAAGTGAGAAATATAGTTAATAGTTCAAAATCAGCAAAATTGTAAATACATGAGAAAATAAAGATCAAAAAGTAAATTAGTCATAAAGGAGGTCATATAAGTGAATAAATAAGAGACAAAGTGAAAAACATAATTAAAAGGCTTAAAAAGGGTAAAAATATAATTACGCGATAAACCAAAGATAGAATTTTAATTTGGCATCAATAAGGTGATTAAAGAAGTAAAGATGGTTAAATAAGTGAAAAGGGGCAAAATCATAAATACTGAAAATATTAGGGATGAAAATGTAATTTACCAGTTTATGAGGAATTATAAGGATTGAAAAGTAAATTTTACACTTGGAAGGAAATAAAAGTCAAAGGAAGCAAAAAAAAGTTAAAAAGGAAATCAAACAAGGCCAAACATGAAGAAAATAAAAGTATAGGTACTAAATTATAATTTGCCATCATACAATAAAGTACAAGGGCCAAAATGCAAATTCTACACTTAGTACGGAATAAAAGACAAAGAAAGTAAAAATAATTAAAATTGAGGTCAAACTAAGTCAAAAATGGTGAAATAAAAGTTTAGGGATCAAAATATAAATTGCCATTTCATGGATACACATAAGGTCTAGGACATAAATTTACAACCTAAGATAAAATAAAACATAAATGGAACTAAAAGAATTAAGATTAGAATTAAATGAAGTAAAACATGATAAAAAGAATGTCTAAGGACTAAATTATAATTTTATGTACAAGTAAGAATCATGTGAGAATTAATATGAAAAATGAGTATTAAAAAGGCTAAATAGCAAAATTATGATAATGAAAATATCAAGTGGATATAAATTAGCAAAAAGTAATATAGAGGATAAAATGGTAATTTATCTATACATAAGAAATGTTAAAGAATAAATTATAAATTATAAATTAAAGAGCAAATTTATTAGATTAAGGGCAAAGTCCTAATTTAGTGAAAAAGCCAAGAAATTGAGGAAAAATATAAGTTGGTCAAGAAAAAAATTAATTCAAGGATTAAAATGAAAGAAAATGAAACTTTATAGTTGAACATATGAAAAAGGAGAAATAAAGGTTAGAATGGAAATCTTAAGGAAAAAGGACAATAAGAAGATTATTTGAATTAGAAGCAGGAATTTAAATGTTGATTCGGTAAAATACAAGACCTATATTTTATATTGAGAAAATGAATAAATTTATAAGTTATTTTGACAAATTTAAGGATCTAAACGAAAATGTCATAAAGGATGGAACAATTTAAGAGTAGACAAGACTTTAAGTACAACAAAGTATCACTCACTTAGTAAGAAAAGGAGTTTACAATGAGATTAAAATTGTAAATTATGAGAAGAACCGAATATAGTTTAAAGAAGGTGAAATAAATTTTATAAATGAATTAGGCAATAGACAAGAATTTGTAAATAATTAAATAAAAATGCAGGGGCATAAGCATAAACAAATGTAGAATTTATAAACAACCTAAACTAGACAGCAAAAAGATGAAAATGTTAAAACATAAAGTCAGTCCAAACTGAACATAAATTTTAAAATATCAATAACAATAATAACAAAAAAAATAAAAATAAATTTATTAAAATGAAATTTTATATAGTAATATGCACCACTAGGCAACAAAGTTGCTTAGCACATCGTTTGTTGACTGTGCGTAGGGATAGGTAATTGAGGACACGTTGAAAAATGATCAAAATTGCATGTACATATGGCACATTCTTGGACACAAAGATTAAATAACCGATGTATTAATTTTAAGTAAGTAACATGTAGTAATAAATGTTGTATTATGGATGCAAATGAACTGTGGATCTAATTATATACGAATTTAAGTATGTGTGTGGAATTTTATGACTATGTTGCGCTATAAACTAGTAGTTGATCTTAGAAGTGCAATGAATGTTTGGAGTATTGGAGGTAGAGATTGCCTTTTTTGGGGGTGTTATTTATTTAGTTACAGGTTTGAGTAGCACAATTTACAAGCCATTGTGTTGTCAAAATTTGCATCGAATGAATAGTAATCATGTGACATCATCAAGAATACTATACAATATATGGAAATCATGAATGAACTAAGGGTATTATAGGTTTTGCATGCCCTAGGCACTAATCAAACATATTCAAGCAATATTGATTCTGCATGCCTTAGAAGCTAATCAGTCTTCAGCAAATCATTTTGATTCTGCATGCCCTTGGTAATTAGGTGAAAATTTTCTTTCTTATCTTAATTCTTCATACCCCAGGTGCTAATTGGACAAGTGGAGACACGCTGCCTTTAATGGAGGTAGTCTTAAGCCTTGATTCTACATGCCCCAGGCGTTAATCAAGCAAAACCCTTTGTTCTTATAAATCTTCATGGTCTAGGTGCTAATTAGGCAACAGAGACTCGTTGAATTCAATGGAGTTAGTCTCAAATCATGTTTTTTCTAAGTGTTTCCAAATATTTTCAAATGTTTTGAAAAAATGTGTGAAAAAGCCCCAGTTGTAGCCTAGAGTGGTGATAAACAGCCATTTGTTACCTGAGGGAAGCCCGTCTATAGGCCATTATTAGAGGAGAAGAAAAGTTTATCTTTTGTTCTAACTTTTATGCTCTAAATAATTCTTCTAAAAACACACTAAGAGAAAGAAATTTCAAATTTAATTTTTTAGAAAAAAAACACTAATTGAAGTAGAGATCTACATTATAATCGTCATAGGATCAAAATATCTCCTAAGGATAATATTCTAGGCTTTTTCTTCACTTTCTCCCTCTAGAATTTAATTGGCATGATCATATGATTCTGTAATATATATTGGTATACTTTGTTTGTCAAAATGATTAGAATAATATACATGTTAATTTGGGACATTTTGGATAGTAAATCTGTACCAAATCATCATGTATTGGTGTGTTAAGTATGAGATTCCTCCATTGTTACATATATAAAGCTTTATGCTTTAGTCTTTAAATCTTGTTAAAGCATGTTAATTATGTATTTTATGCATGATTCATGGTTATGATATATTTTGGCATGATTCATGTTGCATAAATGTATTTTTAGGGCAAGAAACTCATTTTGATCAATTACCTGCATTTTTGCAACTTTTTACATTTTTTAGTTGTGTTTAGTGGTGACAGACGGCAAGAAGGAGTGAAAGATGCCCATCCCTCACCTGAGGGATGAGACGTCTCAACTCCTTCTCCCTATTCATCACTCAATCCCTTATTTGGCTATCCCACATCCTTTATGGCCGTCCTTGGGTTTTTTTAGCCATTTTTTATGTGTTTCATGAATGTTTGTGTATGGTTGTCAGTTTTCATCATATTTGCATATTATTTCATGTAATTTCATGTTGCACAGGTTATCTCTATATTATTTTCATGTTGTAATTATTTTATTATTTTTGTATTGACCCTTTTTATCTTATTTTTGGTGTTTTATGAGTATTTATTTTTGACCTTTGGAGGGTTGCTTTAAATTCTTGCATGGAAAGTTGTGCTCCTGGGAATGATCCACTGCTCGCTGCCCACATCCGGTTCTTATACCCCTTTATTTATTTATTTATTTGTATGGTTTTATTTGTTTAATTGTTTATTTATTTTTATTGGATTTATTTTCCTTTTATATGTATTCCTTTTTTTTGGGATGTAATAGCTAGTAAAAAAGAATTTTTATGCATGAAAAAATAAAAAACACTAAAATTCTTTCTATCAAATTAATTTGGTTTTTCCTTCCAAATGTGGATCAATGTCCATTTTTTGATCCCAAATTCATACAATATAAAATCCTTTTTGTAAATATGCATGAGGGAACTAATTTTTCCAAAATAATCAATGACCCATTTTATGTATGATATTTATTTTTTATTTTGTATATTATTTCTTGAGGATGATTTCCATCTATAATAATCTTAAGTAGGAATTTTATTTATCGCCTTCTTTATTTGATTGGGATGTTTATTTAATTCTATGCTTTTGCATAGTGTGAGAAAGAAGAGTGGATTAAAATTTAAAACTTAGTTATAAAACAACAGCTAACCAAGATACCTAATAAGAGTGATTTCCCAAACACCAATCTTTATTTGTGCATCAAAAGGTCGAGACAAACTTTTGATGTTCTATCGAGTGGTGACTCCATAACACCTACCTTTGTTGATCCACTAGTAGATGCCTTTATAGGTTGACCATCAACCATAGACTAGGCTTGATCCCTCTTTATAGTGAAGTGGCCAATTTATGAGTTAAGCGAGCCTTCTTCGATCTCGGACCCTAAAAGCAGGCCTTTGAGAACTTAGGAAAGAGCCTGCATGACCTATTGTATGGGAGTAATAAGTTTGGAAGGCTATTGTTATGCTTGTGTGTGATTGTGACCGATTCCTAACCAAACCATTTATTGCATTCATGCATCACATATGTACCATGTTCATGCATCAGTCCTAACATTTGACCTTTTTAGCTATCATATACTTATCTAGGTGGTCTAGGGGATCAGATAGGTGCCTAGTTTGAAGGTCCATATCCAAATTGTAAAAAACCAAACTCGGGTTTAAATTTGGGTTCAAAGGTCAGTTTTGAGTGGGATTCAAATCAGTTGTTAGAAAGTAGTCAAGAAATTAGCTTGGAAATCGAAAATGAAAGGGTGAACAAGACTAAAAGAGGGAATGAGACTAGGAGAGTAGTTGATGAAACCGCTACGAGATTTTCATTCTTAAGGGAAAGATTGAATGTTATTTCTACTGGGCCTTCGAAAATAAGGGATAACTCGGATCGAAGGCTAGATAGGTATCTATAGGACTTTGAAGAGTGGATACTAGCTATGAATTATAGGATGGTGGCTCCCATAAAATCTAATTTAAGAACTCAGCCCCTGGCACCTGCTTGTCAGATAGTAGAGCCAACACATGTTGGGAACGTTGAAGCAATCGATGCTGTTATGCTTCGGGACCCACTTAGGAGGGAAAGGAAGTATGACCCTGAGGATAATGTTATAGAGAAAAAGGATGAAAATTATATTCCTTCAGTAATGAACAAGAAGATAAGGGGACCTACTGTTGAGGATCCAGCTTTTAAAAAGATGGAGGAAAAAATTAAAGCTATGTTAAGGCTGTTATCTACTGGTAGGGGAATAAACCCTGAAGATAGGGATTTGGATGGGGATAAGCCACTTTCTCAAAGGTTAAAGATGCCTGATTTGCTAAGGTTTGATGGCATCTTAGATCCTTTGGCACATATCAAGCAGTACACTTTAATCATGAAAAGGACTACTCTATCAAAGAAATAGAAGGTGGAGTACTTTTGCTTGAGTTTGACTAGGCCTGCCATAGAATGGCACCATGGGTTGGATAGGTGGACTAAAGAAGATTGAGACCTATTGATTGAAGAATTCCTCAAGTAGTATGACTCTAGAATGAGGATAGAAGCCACCTTGAAAGATCTTAAATTAATTTAGCAAAAGCATAATGACTCTTTCCACAAATACCTTACCAGGTGGAGAAATAGGTTGATAGAAATGAAAAGGAAGCCTGGCATAGCAGATCAAATCAGATTGTTTATTCAGAATGCAATTTTGTACCTCAAAAATGGATTAAAAATGAAAGGTTGGAAAGATTAGGAGTCTTTGAAGGATATAGTTATAAAAGCTGAAGGAGAATACCTATCTAGAAAGGTGAATAGTGATAATGCAAGAAGGAACTTCAGTAAAAATAAAATTGTTGAGAATAGTAGTGGGAAGAATAAAGCTAGGAAATTTGTGGAGTTCTCTGCTATAGAGGTAAGTTATAGGCACTATTTCGACCTGAGAAAATCACTATTTTGGATTCTGAATAGGTTGGTTGAAGAAGGGAAGCTTTAGCCTCTATCAACAACACTCGTAAAGAGTCAAAGATTGCCCTATCATAAGAAGGACCAATATTGTGTATACCATCAGCACACTAGGCACTCAACTAATTATTGTTGCACTCTGAGGAATAAGATTCAAGATTTGATTGACATCAAGTGAATCTCAAACCTAGAGAAGAGGGATAAGAAGAAAAGGGAGGTTATAATACTATGCCTCCTCCAGTGTATATGATAGGGTTAAGTCTGCTTGAATGGTATGTGATGCAAGATTTGTATGGGAATGTGTACACGGCCATTACTCGCTGCACCCCGAAAGTAACAGAGCCAATTTTAGAAAATTGGCAAGTTTCTATGATTGATTTTTGAGATTCTCCCATAGAGAGTATGGATGAAGAGACTATGGTGCCTATTGATATCTAGAGTTCAACCAATGAGCAAAAGAAAGAGGTAAAAGAAAAAAGAGAAGTGAAGGCAGTCATAAAGAGTGGGAGAGTGGCCCTTAAAGTCAAAAGGCAACCGGCTTCTACTATAGTGCCAATGGAGAAAAAAGTTGAGGATGATTAGATAATCAAGTAGCTAAAGAAGATACAAGCTTAGATACATATCTGAGACTTGTTAAGACATTCTTCTTCCTATGGACATAAGTTAGTGGAGGCTTTGAGCAATGTTACTATTGCTACCACTATCTCACCTTCTGAATTGCTAAACTTGGTTAGAGGAGAAACTGGGGAGAACATGGTATACTCTGATGCCGACTTGCCTGTAGAAGGAAGGAATCACACTCATCCTCTCTATATCAAGGCTTAGGTTAATAGTAAGCACGCAACTTGTGTGATGGTAAAAGATGAGTTTTCCATTAATATCTATCCTTGGGTGGCAATTTTAGCTTTTGGACTAAATGAGAACATGCTTAGTAAGTCTGATCTAACTAGTTCTACATATGATAATTCCAAAAGGAAGGTGGTTAGGACATTTAAGGCTATAAAGAAGATATAGCCTATGGAAATAGAAGCTAAGTTTATAGTGTTGCCTATCTTATCAAATTTCACTGTGCTTCTTAGAAGGCTATGGTTTCATAAGCTGGGAGGTGTGCCATCCACTTTACATCAAATGATTAAAATTCCTTTTGATGAGAAAGTGGCCACTATTAAGGTAGTGAATGAAAATCAGGTGTCTGTGTTAGAAATAGCAAAGCAGTCGTTCGACGGGTTTCACATGGCAGTTATTAGTGATGAATAAAGTAAGGATAGTTTCTTTAAAAGTCCTCAAGTGATTAATATGCTTAAGATGATGAGTTTCATGCCCAATGCTGGTTTAGGCAAGAATTCTCAAGGACCAAAATTTGTTATAGCTGCTAAAGGTTAGAAAGACAAGAAGAGGTTAGGCTTTGCAGGTCCCAGCAAGAAAGGTAAAGAGAAAGAGGCAGTAAATGGAATCTTTTATATTTCTTGAAGCTTTATGTTGGCTTCAGGTATTTGCTTGTATTGTGGAGAGAACGAGCCTCAAATAATAGGAGGTGAGCTAGTGCTGAGATTTTAGCTATTCAATGGTGTTTTTGAATGGAAAAGGGGAATCATCAAACTGGTTTAAGGTTTTTGGGATGAAGATATCCTGTTGCACTACTCAGCCTAGGACAAAGAAGGGCCAGAGGAAGTCCTAACAAAAAAGCTGCTGGCTACCCAACTAAAAGGCAAAGGGAAGATGGAAGCTGAAAAATCACTCAAAGCTGACCTGGAGGTGGACGAGATGCCCAATGCCGATAAGATTAGAGAAGACACTTTTATTGATGTTATTTATGTTCTTAAACTTTTTTATAAGAACAATGTTTGCTCTTTTGATTACTTTAATGAGATGAATAATTTTTCTTACTTGTGTGATGTTTCTTCTGTTTTCAATATGAATGATCGTAATTATAAGGCATTTATATTTGATATTAACTCAACAAACACATGTTCATTCAATCTAGAAACTAAGGAAAATCCAAAAGAAATTTTATTGGCATCAAACATAACTCCTGAAAAGAGAGAAAATTTTAGAGAATATTGAAAAAACATGAAAAAGTATTTGCTTGGACCTACAAAGTGGTTGAACATGCCATTCCAACATACTTGGGGTATAAGCCGGTTAATTAGAAACTTAGAGACTTAGGCTAGAGTGGGCTGAGAAAGTTAAAAAGGAAGTCAGAAAGCAGATAGAGGCTAAGTTCTTAGTGGAAGTTCAGTATCCCACATTGCTAGCAAATGTGGTTCCTATACCAAAAAGGGATGGAAGAGTCAGGGCTTGAGTGGATATAGGGATTTGAATAAGGCTTATCCTAAGGATGATTTTCCTTTGCCTTACATGAATGTTCTGATTGATAGTGTAGTTGCTTGTGCCATGTATATTTTCATGGATGGGTATGCTGAGTAGAAACAAATCTTAAATAAAATTGTGCATAGGATCAAAATAGCTTTCATAATTGAATGGGAGATGTATACCTACTGGATCATGCCTTTTTGTCTTAAGAATGCAAGTGTTACCTATCAGAATAAGACATTTAGCGATAGATTTTCCATCGCTATATCTAAAATTAGCGATTTATATATATTTTTATCTCTAAATCCATTGTTACTGTAATGATTTTTATTTTATTTTTTAACTTTTATTTAGAAAAATCTATAGCTAGTGTACAATGATACTTAAAGTTAGCATTTGGATGCTTGTCAGAAAAATGAGTACATTGGAGGCCTAATACAAGAGCTTCACATGGATAAATAATCAATATTATTTAAAGTATCTTGTTATATCAGTTGTGCAAGTATCTTTGGATTTGAGATTACCAAAATATCTTAAGTGCCAAGCATTATACTTTGCTCCATTACTTGTTGTTCGCAATTAGATCTTAATTACATAGGAATTGGGTATAACATGAATAACATGAAGATAGTTGAGTGATTAATAAGTGAATCATTATCCCTGATTATATAAAGGAAATTTATCTCACTTTCCTATATCACATCTTTATTTAGGAGTTTCTAGATATATCAAAATGCATTTATGGATAAGATGCATAAAAAGGCATTATAGGAATAAAAATTATTAAAGATATAAGGATAAAAAAAAATCGTGGCTTGATTAGACAAACATGATTAAGTTAGAGTTGATACATAGTCCATACTCTAACCTGAATGTCATAAAGATTGGTGAAAAGAATCTATTTACATGGTAACTAGATATGGAAGGATAAAATGGTCATGCCTGTGACACCCTATGCTCGAACATAAGTTCGAAGGATGATGTACTGCTATGGCTAGACTTACATGGTTGTCCTAAGCTATTTATTCACATGGTTGTCCTAAGCTATTTATTTTCTTATTAATGAAAATGAACAAATTTTAGCTTAGGTTAAAAGCCTAATTAAATTTAACATGAAAATGTTACTATTCATTTGGTGGAAATTTGGGCAACATAACGGCTATAAAATCATGTTATTCAAATATGTAATGTGTCAAAATCACACTCCTAACATTCAATCACCAACTACAATACTTCAAGAACAAGATAGGCACTTCTAAAAATCCATTCACAAGACACTAATACAATATTGATTTACCTATTCATAACTTAAATACAATATGATCATACATAATCACATGTTATTATTTAGTACTTGTTGAGTGTCATGTTACACATTTCAATTAGCTAGTGTATTAGACACATATAACCTACATATCTATCTAAAATGCATATGTATATGCCATTCGAATTGCTCCTCCTCCTTGCCCTCGGTTACCTATCCCCTGCATATAGTCAAGCAAAATAACGTGCTAAGCAACAAGTTGTCTAGTGGTGGACACACTGCACCAAGTTTTATTTACACAAATAGTATTCACAAAATTACCATTTTGTAGTTAGCTAGCATTTATTTCCATTTGTTTTTTAATTGTGCCATAAATTTATTAAAATTTCCATTTAATCTATACTAACAATTATTGTTGCCTTTTCTTACTTATTACTCACTTTAGGTGGCAAATTACCATTTGTCCCTTAAAATTGCATTTATACAGGTATTGCACTATTTCTCCACTAATTCCATTCTTTTTGCTTTCTTTTAATCCTTATTTTGCATTAACCTTAAAAATTACATTTTAGTCCTTATATTTACTCATATGGTGGCAAATTATATTTTGATTTGTGAAATTTTTCTTATTTATAATTTTACCCTTTTAGCCATTTTATTTCTGATGGTCACACCTCTAACATAAAATTTATGGTTTTACCCCTGATTTCTCTCATAATTATATTTTCCCCTATTTTTCATTTGATCACAATTTTTATCATATTCGTTATGTTACCACATATCTGACATCTTTATATGCATAATTTACTATTTAATCCTTTTTCACTACAAGAAAAAAGGCTTTCAAGGACGGGGAATACGGTCCTTAAAAGTGCCAATCCAGTCCCTAAAACTTAATAAGGATCAGGAAAACCAGTCGCTATCCCGTCTTTATAGGCTCCGCCACTAATGGTAATTAAGGACGAGATACATCTACCGGTCCTTAAAACTTTTAGTGACCGGGTAAGAAATTGGTCCCTAAATAGTATTAAGGACCGATTTTTCCGTCCTTAATAATATAAGTCACGTGCTCTTTAGAGTTAATAAGGATCGGATATATGGTCCACAAAAATATAATAATAACCGTAAATATTTAAGGATCAGTCTTAAACTCGATCGTGTAAAACCATTAGGGACCGGATAAAAACTGGTCCCAGTTAGTATTAAGGACCAGCTTTACCGTCCTTAATAATGTAAGTCACCTGGTCATTACAATAAATATGGACCAAAAATTTGGTCCTTAAAAATGTAATATTGATAGTAAATTTATATTGCAATATATTAGAATATTGTATAATCACTAAGCTAGGAAGGAGATATAATTTATTTAACGTGTAATTTAATAAAAAGGTCATTTTTAAAGTTCCAACTTTAATCATATCAAATAAATGATAATTACATAGCAAGAACATGAACCCACATTAATAATTTAGAAATTCAATAAATTCATAGCTTATATATATTCCAAAATGCAGATTATTACATGCATAACAAAAGCAAAAATCCATACAGAATGAATATTGTAACCACATACTTGTTGCTTGCAAACCTTGGTGATGAATCAAATCCCTCCCCAAGAATCAAATCAGATTTATGAAATGAACATCTTATAGATTACATAAATAAAAAGATTAAATGAAATAACCGTCTTTTTTCATTTGAATTCTAATGCCTTTTAATAGACAATTATTACTAGAGGTTATGCTAAAATAATATGATCACCAAACTATCTATAATATACAATATAGATTTTTTATAGGATATATAATACTATAATAGCTTAGCAACACTTGTAAATTACCATATCTAATATATATACATCAATGCATAAAGTATACATAACATGTTAGTAGCCATTAAAATGTTAAATATAATAGTATTAAAAGCTATCCATCAGTTCATCTTTAGTTTTCTACTAGAAGTTCTAGCTGCTATTTCCCATCTTAACTACACTTAAGATCCAGCATATGAAGGAAGCAACCTCTAGGTTGCTCATCATTACTCCAATAAGAATAAAAAACATACAATAGAATTGCTCATCTTGAATATTGAGTGCACATGCTTAGCAATCACAATTTATTTCTAATTATCCATATACGTAGTAAGAATGGCAATGTAATAGTGTGAACTCTAATTAAGCATAAAGTGATTGTTCACTTACCTCTATAGAAGAGCTGCCACTAAATGTTTAAATCTTCTCTTTTCCTTTGGTGCTTCTTTATTCTTCAGCTAAATCATAACAATACTAATCAATTATCATTCTAGAAATCCCATAACACAGGCTAAGCTCAAATTTATAGAACAAAGAAAGAAATAAAAAAACAAGACTTTTCGTACAATTACTAACCTGCCTTATTTAATAAATACCTTCTTTTCTCAAAGCTTCCAATAAAACTTTGATTTTTAAGGTGAAAGCAGAATGAGGGGTCAATTTCACCCACGGTCACTCAACTTTCGTCAAATCACCCAAAAGTAACCGAATTATTTTTTGTGACATAAATGTCACTAAACTTATCACATATTTGCATAAAAGTCATGATCACCGGATTCCGACGAAATCCTCACCGGAATGATGATGTGGCATGCCATGTCATGTGCCACGTCACACGTGGGACCCACCGGATGATGACATGGCATGTCATGTCATCTGCCAAGTCACATGTGGGGTCCACCATGAAGACACGTCAGCTGCCATATCGGCAAAGGAGTCCACATCAGCTTGCCCAACAAAATAACGAATAGAAAAATGCCACATGTCAATCGGGTTGGACCATGCACGAAGAACTAACTTGGTCAACTTCATTTGAGTTGGGTCAAGGCAAAGAGTGACAACACTTGTCACATCCCATAACATTTTGGCCATAAGTGGAGTCCCCACACATATAAACCCATCTTACTCCCTTTCGATATCCGATGTGGGATATGAGAAATCTATTGTTTTACTTCCATTTTGTTATGTAATCCCCACCAATTCATAAGAGTATATAATACATAATTAATTCTTTTAATTTGATTTTTTTCACCCAAATCAATGTGGGATATTCAATAAGTGAAAATTAATTTTCAAACTAAATAAAAGAAATGATTTGATGAGTGAAAAAGTATGCTTAGTTGATTGGATTAACCACTTTGTTAAGTAATTCCCACCAATTCATAAGAATATATAATACATAATTAATTCTTTTAATTTGATTCTTTTCACCCAAATAAATGTGAGATATTCAATAATTGAAAATTCATTTTCAAACTAAATAAAATAAATGATTTGATAAGTGAAAAGTATGCTTAGTTGATTGGATTAAATCTTATAAGAAGCAAAAAAAACTAGAGACCATCCTTTCCCATATCCCACATCGGATATCTAAAGGGAGAGAGATGGGTTTATATGTGTGGGGGCTCCACTCAAGGCTAAGTTGTCATGGCATGTGACAAGTGTTGTAACTCCTTGCTTTGACTCCATTCCAATGAAGTTGACTGACTTGGTTCTACATGCATGGTCCAACTTGGTTGACATGTGGCATTTTTCTATTTGTTTAATTATTTTAATTTTGTGGGACATGCTGATGTGGACTCATTTGCTGACGTGTCTTCACGATGGGTCCCACGTGTGACGTGGCACATGACATGGCATGCCACGTCATCATTCCGGTGAGAATTTCGCCGAAATCCGATTACCATGACTTTTATGCAAATATGTGATAAGTTCAGTGACATTTATGTCACAAAAAATAATTCGGTTATTTTTGGGTGATTTGACGAAAGTTGAGTGACCGTGGGTGAAATTGACCCCAGAATGAGAGAGTGGAGAGATGAAGGTTGAAAATGGTGGTTTAATCACTTAATGGTTGGCTTTCTCAATAGGGGTAGATTTTTGCCCAAAGTTACATTAAACATTTTAGAAGTCTATTATTACATGCAGAAAAATCAAAACAAAATGAATATAAGGAATTAAAACAACTTAGAAGTCCTGAATTGGCAGAGAGTCATCTAAACTTAGCACAAATTGATTTAGATCACACAATACAAGAAGATACAAACAATAAATAATATCAATAGAAAAAGAAACATTAATAAATTTAAGAATAGCCCTGCCAACTAATATAATCATTGTAAAAAAAACTCTAGATTTTGGGAAGCAATAATGCAAACTATCAGATCTATGAAATGAACATCTTATAGATTACATAAATAAAAAGATGAAATGAAATAACAAATGCAAAGATAATTATGGTATATGCAAAATAATATCTATTTTATAAAATAATGAATATGTATAAGCAATCAATTAACTTAACAATATATGAAAATCTTGAATAGAAGCTACAAAAATGTACTTTTGTATGACTATATACATAACACGGCATTATAATACAGAGAGTGAGTGACTTCATTCGTGTAATCTACAATTTATTTTTTTTGAAATTTAAAGGACCACTTTGCAAAGTTACTGCAACAAATATATAAAATAGCCAACAACTATAAAGAACCAACACCAATTACTAGTACCCGATCTGTGAGAGAGAGGCAAATTTTGTGTTCATGAGTTTTCAGCAGAAAGAGAGCTTTTTCTTGGAAAACTTAATAAGCAAGTAAAAGGTTTTGAGGGAAACAACATTAAAATAATTAATGTAAAAAAATCAACCAATTGACAACATTATCAAAGATATATACAGTTCAATTATTTAGTATGCCAGAAGTAGAGAAAAATAGAAAGTAGAAGAGAAATAATCCTTAAAACCAAATCAAAGATATATACAGTTCATCTATTCACTTATAGTATTGATGTAATTATATGAAGAGAAATAATCCCTAAAAACCGAATCAATGACAGAAAAAGAACCAAGTACGTAGCAAAAGGCAACAAAAAATACATAATTGATTCTAAAACTTTAACTTTAGGTCCACTAGCGACATTCCCCAAAGTCCACATTGCCTGAAAAATACATAATAGATTCAATAACAGTTGGCCAAACGTATCATACATCAAATCTACTAACTACTACTTATCCATTACAAAGAATAAGGCCAAGCCTAGAAGAAGAAAACCCTGCATTCCAGTTATTTTCAAAATGGGCAGCAGATGTACTTCAAATTGATCTAGAACAGAAAGTTCAATCTTAAAACCTCCCATACTATTTCCAGATAAATAAATAATATGTTATGTTCAATAAAACAATAAAGGTCAATTGAAAAGCTATGGAATAAGTTTACAATTCTCAGGATCTCAACCCCAATCAGAATCCCAAACTAGGGAAGCAGACCTCAAGAAGCTTATAAAACTTTAACTTTAGATTATTGTATCACAAAAGGAGAAAAAACAAAAATTTCAACCAAAATTTTCCAACTAAAATTCAAAATATGAGATTATAAAATATGGAATACAATTTTTGCAGCTAATTGTGCCTATTCCTTGGAAGATTTTATGGAACACAACAAAAGTTCAGGCTCAGTAGGTTTTTATGCATCCAACCAGAAAAAAAGTAGATATGAATAATCACATTCTATTCTCTATTACTTAGAGCATTATACTTAAAGAATAGTGAAATTGAAAACCTGTAAAAAAATGTGATGCTCTAGTAGACCATTTATAAGAATATAGCTTCATACCGAGTATATGAGACAAGATTGTCAACAACACTTTTCTGCTCAGCTAATTGAGCTTTCAAGGAAGCAGCATTATCCTGCACTAAAAGTGATATATCAATTTAACTATTATAACAAGTAGTCAAATATACAATCTAATAATTATAACAATCAGTCAAATAAAAATTGTAACAACTAGTCAAACATAACTAGGTATATATGTATAAATATATAGTTGTGTCTGCACACCATGTGTCTGTCAAAACATCAAATTACTTTACAGTAGCCAATGTTTCAGTATTTAAACAACAAATTATTTAATGAAAAAGAGGAAATAAATACAAAGCATTTCTTTATTAATGGAAGAATTCACTTAGATGCTTTCAAATAATTAAAATTATTTGAAAAGAAAAATCAACTTAAGCTTTAATTGCCTATCAATGAAGTAAAAAAAAGGAAAAGAAAAAAAATAGGCAAAAGAAATGTAATAAAAGCAACATATAGATGCCAGTAGTACCCAGCAGAGGAAGGAGTTCTGGATGCAACAAAATTGCCCTCAAGAGATGTAGAACCACCGAACAAATTCCTGGGTCCTACGTACATAGGATAACTTTCGAATCATAAAAATCCACACAAACACTAACCTCAATCCAAAGTTTGAGTTTGTTCAAGTTTTTCATACTGATATTTAATTACATGGTGTTCATTCAGCTGTTTAAGATGTTACTATTAATAATATACTAATAAATGAACTCTGCCTAAAAAAAATACAAAAATGGGGAACCAGTAGCTCCATCAAGAACAACACAATGACTAACACCACAAGAAGCAAAGAACACAAAATCATAGACTCTGCCAAAAAAAAATACTACAGCAAACAACCCAGAAAAAAAGACCCATTACAACCCCAAAAAACGTAAAATAAAAACCAGAAAAACCTAAGAATCAGACAAGCAGCATTTCATACGAAGCAGAGGGCCCAAAATAGCTTTCCAATCAACCAATAGCAAAATTTGAGATGAAGTTCTACCCACCCCTCTCAACAAAAATACAGAAAAATAGTACAGTACCCAAAAAAGGCAATAATAGTTCTCAAACCACATTTAACAGCTATTCCTCCAAGCAAACTTCAAATTCATAAACGGAAGGTATAATCATAGAGAAAAAGGTCTCCCATCAATAAAAATATAAGACTTTAACACATACCAGTTTAAAGTTCCTCACTGTTCGTTCGTTTGGAGTTGTAGAAAACCTCTCTCGCTTCTTTCTTCGTAACCGAACAAGAATCAAAGCAACAAGCTAGCCGTTCAAGAAATTAAAGGATCGTTCTTTCAATATCTTGTTGCCCGATGCCTATGGATGGCGAAAGAGATAAGAAAAAAAGAGAGCAATGTTTAGATTTAGGTTTTCAAAATGTTTAGGAAAAAAGAATGAATAACTTAAAAACCATTCTTTTATTTTATTTATTTCTTCTTTTCATTTCTCAGTCAATTTAGTGAATTGATTGGCGCCAAAAAATCCAGCTAGTAAGATGTGCATCAAGGACCAGAATTTCAATGAATTAAGGACCAGTTTAAATCTTTTCCCTATTAAAATTGGAAAATTGGGAATTAAGGAAAAGAAATAAAAGTGGTCCTTATATGTATACTTTTAAGGACCAAAAATTTGACTAGTTACAAAATCGTGGTCCCTAATAACCCTTTTTCTTGTAGTGATTTTCTTGTATTATTATATTTTTTACCCCTAGTATGGATTGAGGACTACGATGGTCCTAAATGAACTAGAGGGATCACTTGGTGTGATCTTACTACCCCAGGATATGAGAGGTGATGACTTGGCATGATCAAATTCCTCCAATCATGTTAAGGAATCACTTAGGGTGATCAACTCCTCAACTGCGATTTCAATGTGTGTTCAGGGATCACTTAGGGTGACCAATTGCTGAACTGTGAATCTAATGTAAGTTGAAGGGCCACTTGGGGTTACCAACTCCCCAAATATATATCTAATGTCATACTTTTGCTTAATTTTCCATACATTGACATTCCATATTATGCCACAGCTCTTATTTGCTAAATTCACATTTGTTTATATTCATCTTCCATACATTCATGGCATACACATAACACATCATTTAAATAAAGTTAAAATATGTCATTTACACATGAATCTCTCATGCTTTCATATTCTTGTAATACATTTTATACCTTTATATTCATTTGTGAGTGTAACAGTAAGGGTAAACAAATAAAGAAAGAAAAAAAGAAAGAAACAAAGAGGAAAGCATCATGCTCTATGGTAAGTGCAATAGTAATAAGGAAGTCATCCCCTCTATTCATGAAACCAACTATACAACCCAAAATTCATCTCGTATGCAAATCTATCATTCAACAGAATTAATCTCCAATAATGTACCTTTAAGATTTATGTATTCCCTCACTTTAAAGCACCTTTAAATCTCAATTTCATCTTATTAAAAAAATTAAATCCAAGAATCTCTATAAATTATAACATCAGAATTTAGGAAGAAAGATGAGAATGATGCGGTAATTTCAACATGGTTTCTCTCATTTCATTATAATCTGAATTTGGCTTGATTTCACTAAACAAATGAATTTAATTTCCTTTCAATTAAAATACACATAATAGAGTTTAAGACTTTGATTTGGGTAGTCTTTAATCATTAATCAAATAAATTCTTAAAATGAACAAACGCAAAGATTTATTAATTAATTTTCCTATTCTCTCTATATTGCCATTTTAATTTCTTAGAAAATCAAGTACATGCAAACCATTAATCACAAATCTCATATTTATAAATCACATCTCTATCCTCTTAACTCAACTATTACACTAGATCATCTAAATCAACACACACAAGCAAGTACATGTAAAGTAAAAATGGTTCCCAAACTTGACATGCAACTTTATAGCTTTCATCAAATCCCCTTTCTCTCAATTTCTTCTTCTTGATCCTTACTTACTGCACTTTTTGAACTCCACCTTCATCACATTTTCCTCTATTGCATTATAATAGAAAAGAAAGGATACTTTTTGAGGGTTAAGGGATCGACTTTTAAAAGATAGAAGGGAGGGATTAAGATTTGCAGATTTTTATTAGAGAGAGAAAAAAAGAGATTAAGGTTTTCTTTCTTTTTTCCTTGGAAATGGATGGCATTCACACTCATTTTTCCCCTTTTTATACTCAATTTCTTCTCCCTATCTTTTTTCACGTTACTTTATAAAGAAAATAGTGGATGGTGACTTCATTAAAGGAAATTTCCCACTTAGCTCCTTTATTTATTCTCATTTCATATCTTTGCACCCATTTCCCTTCTTTATTAAAATTAAACCTCTGCATTATGCTTTTATTCTAATTAAACACATGAACACCTTAATATATAATGGCCAATTACCCTCTTTAAGTCCAAACTTGAATTTCATCAATTAATCTAACAATATTATCTATAATTGCTTCTTAATCATGAGAACTAAACCCCTATTTACCAGTAACACTTATGAAATTTCTAGGGCCTAAGTTAAGTCATGACAATTCTCTTCTCCTTAAAGAATTTCATCCTCAAAATTCATACCTATAACATTTACCAATACCATCACTTGCACATATTTAACTATGTCTATACAACAAGCAAGTTTTATCCAATGCTATCTCTTTTAACTTCTCTAGTACTTTACTTTAACACTCTTAAGCTCCATCCAACTGTATCTCTTTATAATAGCAATCTTACTATACTTTATGTACATCATGTTAGTTTTTTTAGGCCTATACATATAAAATGATGCTTTTCATGTCTTGTCAAATGATGTTTAATGCTATGCTATGAAAGAATGATGTTTTCATGTATGCAATAGAATGCAATTGTATAATCTTATGTAATACACATGTTTTGCCCCATCCTATGCTATGAAATGTTTAGTCAACTACCTACACTTGTTAAGGAATCATTGACATGTATATAGAGCATCAACTTATCTGAACTTATCCTCATATCAACTTCAAATATAGACAACTTTATCAGATATAAATAAATTCTTTCTCATACATCAAATTAATATAATCTTTATATACTTTATTCACACACATACTATAATCCAAACACTAGTCATATGTATATAGCATGTACTATTCATTTTGGAATTAGGGTCCTAGCAAAATTACTATCCGTACATACATATAGACCATCATCAAAACTTTCACCTTATCTAATATTCCAATTATGCATATATGAATTTCCATTATCAAAATCTGTCAAGACATATAAATAAATACCAAAAGAAGATATTGTAATTACTAGAAACTTCTTTTATGACATCTTACTTTATATGAACTTCAATCTTGCCGAATTATACCTATATGGTTAAATCTATATAATGTCCCTTTCACTAAGGTCTACCTTCTCTTTCTAAAGTTCACTAAAAATATTAAACTTTTTTCTACTCCTTAGTGAAAAACTACTTTTCTTTTGCAATGTCAGACAATTTACAATAAAATGATCTATATGCCCATAATTAAAACAAACCCTTTTTAAAACTTTACACACTCTAATGATTTTTAAAATAATGCAAGCATTTAGAAACATGGGCTCCACTACCCTGCCTTGCTATTACTTGCATAGTTTACTATATGTAGATATTGTGATTCGAGATAACCTAGATCAAGATTATTTGATGATGAGGATACAATATATTACTGATAGCAGGTTCAGATCCCGAAGCTCCATTCATAAATTTCAAGAATTTTCTCAAATATTTTTATGGATTTAAAAGTACTTGCAAATATTTTTAAGTGTTTTAGCAAAATATGCATAAAACTTGATTTGGACCTTCAATGGTGGTAGACGATCGTCTGTTACCTAAGAGGTGCCCGTTTATGGGTCCCTCTCACCTGTACAGGCCACACATGATAGGTATTTTAGGAAATTCTTGATTAGTAATAAGGGACGACCACTCCTTATTAAGGGATGCCTATCCCTGGCTCGAAATCCAGATTTCCTCATAATTTTTGGATTTCAAAAAGGGCAATTTTATCTAAAAGGATTTCTTTGGGATTTGGGGGATTTAATCTCCAAATTTGGGAAGTTTTGTAATTCCCCAAAACTTGAGTTGATTAATAGTTGGTGAATAGTACTTTTGATACCAATTTACTAGGGTTAATTTATTTAGAATGTGATTTAATGTTAGTGAATATTATCTCTAAGCTTTTAATTTTATAATTGAAATTAAAATACATTTTAGTAATAAATAAGGAGTTAAAGTAAATAAGTGTATATATAAGTGTATTTATGTAATAATAATAATAATAATAATAATAATAATAATAATAATAATAATAATAATAATAATAATAATAATAATAATAATAATAATAATAATAATAATATGAATGGATATAATAACCACATCCTAAGAGTTTCTAGATAAAATATTTTCTTGGCCACACATTTTTAAAAAGGGAGATAAGAATTAAAAAAAAAAGAGATGGGATTGGGAGAATAGCAACAGCTTCCTTATCCACGATCAACGACACAGGTCACATGAAATTTTTTCCTATCGTTAATCTTTCATTGCTGGCCACTTAGCCCTATCCTTGCCATCAGCGGCGCCGATCTCTTTCTCCCATTGCTTCTCTCTTTGTTGCTTCTCTCCCCTTGCTTTTCCTCTCATTTCGGCAATCGATGACGATGACTAGTACCATGACCACCAACCACCATTAGAGTTCTTCTACCAAGAGATTGTTTTGGCATCCTTTTCTCTTCCCCAATCGCCAGTGATAGACAGATCAGAGAGGGAGGTGCCATAGCCTTTCAGCTCAATTTCAAGCCAAATAAGTCTGAGCCTGATCGCGTGATCATTGAAAATAGGATATTTAAGGTTTGACTTCCATGTCGGCAGCATTGGTATGTCTCTGACGAGTAGCCATCGAAGCTCTGGCGAGGCTCCGATAAGTACATTAGTGAGTTGAAACGAGAAGAAACGTAAGAAATCGTCTCTAATCGGTATGTGACTACCAAATCTACTTCTAATTAATTTGTTTAAAACAAATTTTGATTTTTATTATAATTTTTCTTTTCTTTTCTTAGAATCAAATGATTTACTCTTGTGTTTTACAGTGTTTTGTATTATTGTAGACCATAAAGATGTTTTTAATTATTTCTTAAACATTGACATGTGATGGTTGCACATGCTATCAAAATTTGTTGGTTGGAGAATGTACTATCAATATTTTTTGTATGTTTTTGTTTAACTAAAAAATAAGTCTTGGAGCTATGAATGTCTCGAATACATTAGAGAACCTTTATTGATTTTATTAAAATAGGTTTATGGAGTTGAGGCCATAGATTTGTTACGGTATGGTTTAGCTGTAAGCTCTATAGTTATAATGTTAAGTAATTGGTCACTGTAAATTTCTTAAGTTGGTTAGATATAGGTAAGAAATTATGAAATTGATTTAGGATATTAAAGGAAATATTTTAAATTAAATTGGATGTACTAAAATGAGAGCCGAATTTTCTACTTAATTAAGCATTTAAAATGTAATTACTTGTTGAAAACTGCATTTTTTTGAGTTGGTAAATTGCTTGGATAAGTATAATTGCAAAGTTATAATGAGTTAGATAAGATGTTCATGAAATAAATTGTTGATATTTACATGAAAATTTTTCTAGTCTTGATTTAGTAGTGAAATTGTCCTTATTAAAATGATGTTATACATATATATACATATATATATATATATATATATATATATATATATATATATATATATATATATATATATATATATATATATATATATATATTTGACCTATTTTGAATTAGCAAAGGTGCAAGTTACTAGTATGATGAAGAAAATGCAAATGTATTTGAAGATTTTCTTACATAGACTTGAGAATGAAATAGTTATTTACATTTATTATGTTTTGTTTGGAGAAGGAATGCATGGATATATATATATTAATCTAATATTTTTGTTATTTTTCAGCTTATGACTAAATTAAATCTTGAATTAAAAGCCTAGGATGTGAAAATATACATGTATCTAAGAAATATGTTGTGGAAAGTAAATGATCTGTTGAGATAACTGTGTAGTAGATTAATTGGCAAAATTCAAGCTATGATGAATGCATAAGTATGACTACAAGTGATGATAAATTGAATTTAAATAGAACAAGGTAAAGCACTACGATACTCATGCTAGTAAATAGCATTGTTTATAAGATAGAAAATCAGTAATGAAGAAATGATATTGTTAAACATTATTGGAAAGAAGTATACATGCATTAAGTAAGTGACATTTAACATATGCGCAACAATGCTAGGCACAACTAATTAATTACAAAGGTGTCAATTTTGTGTATGTTTTCAGAAACTTAGAACTACAAACAAAAGGTTATTGTCCTTGGTAACCTAATGGGTAATCTAGAATGCTAGGATATGATGGCTAGCCATAAGGACTTATAACACAATAGAATTATGAGATATGATTTTAATATTGTATTTGGATTGCCAGCATACACATTGATTAGGGATGCAGGGTTATGTCAAGTAATCTGGTCCCATGAGTATTTGGTTCCAAGGATGCAAGGTTACGTCAAGTAATCTGGTCCTATTAGTACACCAGAAGTATTGGAATCCTCAACCTGTATATATGGTTTGAGGATTTCTACTAGTAGTTACTGAGGGCCTTATTAATTGAAATAGAAAATATCAATAATATATATATATATATATATATATATATATATATATATATATATATATATATATATATATATATATATATATATATATATATTATCACCTTGGAATTTTTAAGTATTCATGGATGTATAGTATAGGTTTATGGTTTGGTGGATCATTTTATAATGTGTAAGGTAATATATAGTTGAACACGATAAGAAATTTATGTTATATGAATGTTGGAATGTTGGCATTAGTTTGCTATATAAAATGTTTGTTTACCTAAATTTGTAGTGGTATGAGGAACATACAACCTAAGAAATTTAATTGTTTATTTGGAGTATTTACACATAAACTCCATAAAGATTGCTCAAGGAATGGTTAATTGCATTATAAAATAAGAATCTATCAAGTGGTGTGAAGTTATGATCGTGCAGGATATAACTGGTTGCAAAGTGTGATGTACATGCATGTGTTTTAGATTTAATCATAGTAAAGTATTCGACACAAAAATTCATAAATTAAAGTGAGTTTTAAATGCTTTTATGAAATTGTATTTGACTGCTTATAACTCTAAAGAGATGAAATGAAAATCTATAAATGGTCTATTGACAGTGAAATGAACATTATTGAATTAAATTGTCTAAGTTATTATTATATATGTATGTATTATATGTAAAGTTTTTATTGTTGAGTATTTGTATGGATTATAATGTGTATAATTGACATTACAAATATACATAATTTATGAGTTTGTATGTGAGAATTTTAAAGTGCCATAATAGTAATTTTTTAAAAACTATGCAACTATTGAGGTAAATTTGGTAGTCACCATTAAGCTTTTTGCTTAATGTATGGTTTTTCTTTTGCATGTGTAGGTTGAGGATCTAAAAGATTAGCCTATATGCAGGGAATCTTGAAATCGACTACAGCTAGCTATGTCAAGGAATTTGGTTGGAGCGTGATAACTACATTTAGTTGTATTATTAACATGGTTTTATTTTGGCATATATATGTTCTCGGTGCCTTATTGATATTAAAAGAGAAATGTTGTAATTAGGACAATCATATAATGAAGTTATTATAGATACAGCTAAGAATAAAGCTATCTATTTAATGATATTTTAGCAGGTAAAAATTTATAATAGAGTCTGATTGAGATCGCGGACATAGATATATGACTTTAGAAGTGTTATTCTTGTACTCTCTTTCATAATAGGTTACCAATATTTAGGAAAAAAATTCTATCAAAATTTCTAAAAAAATAAAGAGTAAAGGATAGAAATCTCTAAGGATTTAAGTAAGACTCTTATGGATTTGTTTGCCTACAGATCATAGATTAGTTAGTGACAACCTTATCCGGTTCGTTTATCAGATCAGGTATGGGGTGTTATAAGTTTTGAGTTGGATTTGAACTCAAACTCTTCCTTAGGTATAAAATGAAAAATCTAGGGTTTTCAAAAGGAGAAATCACTTTTTTAAGAGCCACTGTTAAAGAAGAAGAACATTCAATTTCTTTTTCTCTCTAAAACTTTTTGCTCTACCAATCTTTATTAAACACACATAGCACATTCAAATGAATTTGATACTTTTCTCTAAGAATTAAGTAGCATGATTCGGAGCGGAGATCTATACTATGGAATTATCGAGTTAAAATATCTACTTAGGATAATATTCTAGGCTCATTCCCATTCTCTCTCTAATATATTTTGCATGATTTTGTGATTCTTTGACATGTATAAACATGCTTTAATTATTGTAATTAGGGTGACATGCATGTTAAGTGAGATATGATGTGTTTTTGAACTATTAAATGTATTAAAGGAATGATAGATTCTTGGATTCCTCCATTGTTGTACATGTGATGCTTTTTTTGTCCTTTTAATCTTGCAATTTCATGATTTTTAGTGTATTTGATGCATGATTAGGTGTTTTAATGTGTTTCTGGCAAGATTTAGCATTTAATATCATGTATCTAGGGGTAAAAACTTATCTTGAATGAATTTTGAATTTCTTCATACAATTTTTTGCATTCTGGTTCTGTCCATAAGTGAAGGAAGGGAGGATGAACCAACGGATGGAACATCATGGGCCCATCTCCTCATCCCATTCCTCGATTGCTTATAGTTATCCCTCACATTCTTTTAAGCACTCATATGTGTATTTTGGGGTATTTTTAATATGTTTAATACACTCATATAACTTTTACGTTATCTCCTCATTTTTTGTGATATTTGTGCATTTTTTCAATGAAATTTTGATTCTATATGAGTGATTTCTATGCCCTTGTATAAATAAATTTGTAATTATTTTATTATGTTATGTGAGAATACTAATTCACATGTCTCTTTTATGGTCTTTTTGAGTATTTTATGCTTTCATTATAAAGGTTTTTCGTGTGGTTTTTTGCACAGGAATTTATGCTACCAAGTTAGCCACCATCTCCACTTCCTAGATATCTTGGTTATTTATTATTTTATTTTTATTTAATTTTTATTATTATTTAATTTTTGTTATTTTATTTCGGATGCATTATTTTTAGGAATGTAATAGTTAGTAAAAAAGGTTTTTCGTGCATGTTAAGAACAAAATGCAATTAAAATATTTTCTACTAAATAAATTGAGTCTTATTCAAAAACATGGACCAATGTCCAATTTTTTATTCCAAATTCACTCAACATAATAAAAGTTTCTTTTGTAAAAATGCATGAGGGAACCAACATTCCAAACTAATCAATAGCCCATCATGTGTATGATATTGATTTCATTCTCTTATATATCATTTTCTTTGGGACAATTTGCTTATATAATAATTAAGTAGATTTATTGCTTTATCTATTTGAATGGAATATTTACTTAATTTTATTGCAAATACATCATGTAAGAGAGGGGAGGGGATTACAATCTAAAACTCAATTATAAAACAACACCTAACCAAGATGCCAAATAAGAGTGATGTTCTGAGCACCAATCTCTATTTAGGCAGCAAAAGGTTGAGATTTATTTCCCGATGTTCTGTCAGGTGGCGACTCTATGACACCTACCTTTCTAGGCCTTTTAGTAGATGCTTTCATGGGTTGAGTACCAATAATAATTTGGGTTTGATCCCTTTTTATTATGAAGTAGCCAATTTATGAGTTAAGTGAGTCATTTTTGGTCTCAGACCCTAAAAGTGGATCTTTGAGAGCCAAACTATAATCAAGGGAAGGCTCTGATGCACGTCATAGTGGTGACTCTACTGGTCACCAAAGAGACCTTGCTTTGAAAAGCATTTTGGTTAAGTTTTTTATAATTGGGTTTTGTTATCAATCTTATCTCTTATCTAAAATTGCATTCCTTGTATCTATTTTAAAGCTTTAGAATTAAGTTAGAGGTCCCTTTTTAGCCTCGATATTATCCTGAAGCATGCTTTACATTCACTCAATATAGAGAGGTGTCAAAGAGACCCACTAGCCTAAGTCTAGTACCGAATGGTATATAAAATGATGATCCATCAATTGTAATGCTCATGATGAGCTAGATCTATTGGTAAGGACCATGCTTGGGTAGCCTAAAAATTTCATCACCCTTAACTCAAGCCCATGTAATGACAATAGCTACTTTCTTTAGGTTGTATAACCATGATAATTTTTTACTTACTATGTGGAAATTTATGTATTGGCCAAACTTAAACAAATTAAAATGGTACCAGTCAAATATTGCCATACCCCAGTGAGCCTAACCCGATCTATGTGAGTTATTCAAAATACATGATGGTCAAAACCCATATGCCTGCGCTTTCAATTAGAGAGGTTATGTTATTGGTTTTCTATTGTGCACCACACGCATCCATCAGGTATCCTATGAGCCATGGGCTAAGCCCACCTAGGGAAGAGATCATATAATCTCCTGTAGGGGAGTAATAAGTTTGAAGGCTATTTTTATGCTTGTGTGGTTATGATTGACTCCTAACCAAACCATGCATTTCTTTCATGCATCATGTATATACCATACTCATGTATCACCCCACATGCATCATTCCTAACATTTGACTTTTGTAGCCATTATAGACTCATCTAGGTGGTCCAGAGGGTTGGACAGATGCCTAGTTTAAATATCTATATCTAGATTACCAAGGTCAAAATCGAGTTTAAATTTGGATTTTAAGGTTAATTCCATGTGGGGTTTAAGCCAATTATCAAAAAATAGCCAAGAAATCTATTTAGACATGGAGAACGAGGGATTAAATGACACTAGAAAAGGAAATGAGATAGGGAGAGTGGTTGATGACACCATTGTAATGTTTTTGTTCCTAAAGGAAAGGATGAAAGTTACCCTTACTGAGCTTCGACAGTGAGGGATGACTTCGATCAGAGACTAGATAAATGTCTGTAGGAATTTGAGGAAAGGATGTTAGCTTTGATTTGTGGGATGGTGGCTCTATAGCACCTAATGTTAGACCTCATCCTGTAGGACCATCCTGCGAGACAGTGAAGCCAACATATGTTGGGAACAACTCCGCAGCTGATGCTACTATTCTTCGAGACCCGTTTAGAGAGGGAAGGAAACAAAACCTTGAGGATGATTTCATAAAAATGGATGATAAAGATTATATCCCTCCAGTGATGAACATAAGGATAAGAGGTCCTAGCATAGAGGATCCAGTTTTTAAGAAAATAGAGAAAAATATTAAAGCCGTGTCTAGGTTATTATCTACTGGTAGGGGGATGAACCCTAAAGATAAGAATTAAGAAAAGGATGAGTTATTACCCTAAAGGTTTAAGATGCTTAATCCACCAAGGTTTGATGGTACCTTAGATCCCTCAACACATATCAAGTAGTACAAGTTGATCATGAAAGGGACTATGTTACCCAAGAAACAAAAAGTGGAGTACCTTTACTTGAGTTTGACTAGGCCCATAATTGACTAGTATAATGGGTTGGATAGGCAAACTAAGGACGATTGGGATATGCTGATAGAGGATTTCGTTAAGCAATATAACTACAGCATGAGGATAGAGGTCACCCTGAAGGACCTTTAGTTACTCTAACAAAAGCATGATGAGTGTAACGCCCCCAAATATTTGAAATTTTCATTCATGACATGTGTAAAGTGTGAATAGTTAACTTAGGTTGAGTTTTGGAGTAATTAGAGTTGAGTAGAACATGAAATTTAAAAGGAATGTACTGTTAATTATGCCCGAGCCGAGAAACCTGAAAATGGGCAACCCATTGGGCAATATGAATTTAATATAAAATATGAAAGTACATGTTAAGTGGAGTACGGTGGTACAATTTGAGTGAAAATTGAGGTCAAATAGGCCTCTAAAAGGGTAAACAAAGAAAATTTTCCTGAGTCGTCGTAGGTTCGACTAGAAATTTTGATTGAATATTTGGAGACCTTAGTGATCTCCAATTGACTTAATATTTTAAATATATATCATAAATAGTGTAGTGACGCTTAGGGAACTAGAAAAGAGCAATTCTGGCAAATTTGTAATTTCTGGTCTCGAACGGGCTGCACAAGCTGTCAAAGCTAAAAGTATATCGAAACAAAGTCAAAATGAGCTTAAATTTTTACCATATATTATTTAATATATTGTGACACTCTAGGTAAAATTTTAGAGCATTCTGAATTCCAGATCAAAAGCTCAATTTTCGAGGTGAAAAACCAAAATCGGGCCATTTAAGGAGTCAAAATCATCAATCTGACCATGAAAATTCATGGAGATCATTATTGTGAAGCTGTGATCATGTGTGTATAATATTAGGATAGTAGAATGTGTGTGCATGCCTGAATGAGTGATATGTGTCATTATTTAAAGCCATTAGATTCAATAGTTGCAAGGTGAATCTTGGCCTCTCCTTTGGTACACTTAAAACACCATATATAAGGACCAAAATATCAGAAAATCTCTGGAATTGTCGACCATCTTCTCCTCCTTTCTTGTGAAAATCCAAAATTCACCATTTCTTCTCTCATCTCACCATTTTCTTCTAACCAAGCCTTATTCTTTTGAATTTCCAGCCCAAAAATTTACTCTAGACTCAGAATTTATCCCTCTCTAACTTAGTAAGAAGCTGGTATCAAAAGGAGGCCAAGAACTTTAAGATAAAAGAAGAAAAAGAGAAGGAAAGGCAAGTTTACAAGGATAAAGGAAAGGAGAAGGTGTAATAAGCTATTTTCCAGCAATTTGGAGGTTAGTGGATGCAAATTACCTTTAATTTTACTAATTTACTTGAATTTTCCCTAATTTTTCTATTATATAACTATGTCATAGGGCTTAAGATAGTGAATTAATTTAATATTAATCAATAATATGCTAAAATAAGTAATTAGAGACTTAAATAAATTAAGAAAATAAAAATTAAGTAGTACTTACCTTAGTAGCCAAATTAGGGTACTAAAGGTACCTTAATGCAAACTATTTAAAATTTGGGCAATTGATGTTATTTAATCTATTTAGTGCATGAGAAATGAAAATATGCTAGATAAAATGAAAAATGATTATTAGGGAACATTATTTCATAGTTACATAATGTAAAAAGTTGATGAAACTTGTAAACTTTTATGTGTAATTATCATTTATCACCATATAGTGACCTAAAATGGACATAAAATAAGGTATGGCATTAATTTAGAGCAAAGAATAAATTGTAAGTGGCAAATTCTTTGATGGCCGAATAGCAACTCTAATTAAAATAATATATTTTGTTTAAATTCTTGTGATATAAAGCTTTTCTATGATGAATGTGCAATTAATGAGCTTATTTGAATAATTTTGGGAGCATAATGTGATTTGATAATAGTCATTTATTTAGTATTTTTAGTATGTTTTTAGGTGTTTAATTAGGTTAATTTTGTGTTAATTAGGTTTAATTTGAGTTTAATTTGTTAGTTTTAAGTTTTTGGAGTTAATTGTAAATTTTGGTTGATTTTCAGGGTTAATTTGACATAAAAGGGCTTAAAGTGTAAAAAGGGCAAAGTTTTGGGCCAAAAGCATAAATATTGGAAGTTTAGCGAGAAAACGTGCTTATGTCCAGAGGATTGAGCCATGGCCACGTGAAGACAGTGAAGAAATATACACGTGACCACGTGTGAGAGTTAATTGTGAAGAAACATGGCCATGTGAAGGAAAAGTGAAGAAACAAAGGAGAAAAGAAGTGATACACGTGACCATGTGTGACCCAAGGCAAAACTCACACGTGGCCACGTGTGAGGAAGGACAACATCTACACGTGGTCGCGTGTAGGAAGTGCACAAATGGAAATGTGGCCACGTGATCTGATTCTCCAATTGCGCGAAGGATTTTCGATTTCCTGTTTTGAGCAGAATTCACTTCCTATTTGGTTTCTGCAGTTTTGGAAGAAATCTACCACGTTTTTGCCTATAAATAGAAGACTTAAACACCAAAGAAAGAGGCCAATCTTAGAATCAATTAGGATCCATCTTAGAATTAGGCTTAGTTTATTCTTCGGTTTTTCTTTTCAACTTTGTCTTTAGTTTTTAATTATGTTTAAGAAGTAGTTTTTCTTCTTTTGCTAATGGATTCTTGAAATCTTAAATTTTTCATTGTTATGACTTTGTTTTGAGCTTAATTTCAATATTGGTTGATTATTTCTTGGTTTTAAACATATTCTTATCTTTGATTGTGTTGAGATTAGTTGTTGGTTTATTGAATAAATAACTAAGAATTGGTTTTAACATAGTTAATGATTTGCATGTTCTTGGATTAACTCTTTAATGTTTATGCATGATTATTATCCGAAAAATGAGATGATTATGTATGAATTTTATTGGTTAATACTAAGAGAGGAAGAACCAAGAATGAATTGGAATTGAATCACTTGAGAAAGGCTTCAATGAATATTTAGGAAGTTAAAACTAGATTTGCATGCTAAGTATTAGATTTGTCTATGAGTTTAATACTAAGAATGATAGACTTGAATAAAGATATCTTGCTTTATTACTAGTTTTTCCATAATCACTTGTGTTATTCTTTGAATTTAAGTCATTACAATGAAAGTTAAGGTGGATAGTTTCCTTAGCAAGAGAATTCCAGTTATTGTTTTGTTTTTAATTCATGTTTTAGCTTTTGTTTTGTTTAATTGTTTATTTTGTTTAATTTTTGCTTTTGAATCAAAAACATTTGGGAAACAATCTCGGATTAATTTAATTCATACATAGATATTATCCTTAGCAATCCATGTTCCCTTGGGTACGATATTTGGGGTCTTAATCTATATTTCCCTGTATTACTAGCCGATCTAGTACACTTGCTAGACACCGGTCATGATTAAAATAAAGTAATAAGAATAAATAATAAAAAAAATAAGAAAAGATAAAATTTAATAATGCCCTTAGTGTACGGTGGGTAATTCTAGCTCTTGGATAGTATGGCTAGCCATAGAAATTTATTCCGAAGGATACCATGAGCCTATGAGATAATTGTTATCAAAAATGACTATGAGATATAAGACAGGATAGCCGGCGTATTATATGCATTAGTACTGGGGCTTTGGTGTCGCACCTAGTGGTGGGACCCCTCCGGTACACCGTATTTACGTCCTGTTTATCCAGTTTGTGGTTCTCCACTGGTGTCACCTAGGGGCAAAAGAGTAATTTTGCACAAAAATTAGAATAAAAGAATAATTGTAATGAAAATTATGTCATATTAATAAATACGAAATAAATAATGTAAAAAAATGAGATCAATATGATAATTAAGGGCAAATTAGTAATTACACGATTAAGCGAGGGTAAAATGGTGATTTGAAACAAAAAGAGTGATTAAGAAAGTTAAAATGGCTAAATGAAGAAAAAGGGTAAAATCGTAATTAGTTAAAAGTTTAGGGACTAAAATATAAATTTACTATTTTTGAGGAATTTGAAGGATTAAAAATATAATTTGTACATTAAAAATTAAATAAAAGTCAAATTTGAAATCAAATTGAAGAAAAAGTCAACGTAGGGACTTAATTGCAAAATTTTATAAAGTTTAGTAAATAGTTAAAATAAGATAGGAAAATTTATTAAAACTAATTAATGGAGGGAAAGAAATAGAAATTGAGTAACTTGATTAAATTACATTTGTTAAAAATAAAGTAATAATTTGAGTTAAATTAATTACTAATATTTAGTTAGTGAAATTTTTATGTAATTGCATCCAACACTAAGCGACTATATTGCTCAGCGTGTAGTTTTATTTGACTGCGCGCAGGGACAGGTACAGGGAGACTTACAGTGAGAAGCAGAATTTTGGTGGCATGTACCTAAGAATTTTGGTTATGTAAAATAATTAAGATTTATAAATTATTATGTAAGCATAATTGAAATTACGTTGTGGTTATGTAAATTAAATTTTATATGCATACTATTTGAGATGTGGTGATGTATGATGAATTTAGAAGTGTTTGAGTTGATTGAATGGAGTTCAGGTATAAGGAGGATTGAATTAAGGAGTGTATTTTGACATTTGCAGGTTTTAGGATTTTAAATTATTAGACGTTATGCCGACAAAATTTTTAATAAATTATTTAGACATTAGAAGGTTATTAAAAGAAATTATATTAGGTATTTTTTTAAAGGAGAGCGTTACAATGAGTCTTTCCGTGAGTACTTCACTAGGTGGAGGAATAGGGTAATAGAGATGAAAAAGAAACTTGATACAACTTATCAAATCAGGTAATTAATTCGAAATGCATGTCCATATTAAAGAGATGGTTTAAATATAATAGATTTAAAGGACTAGGAGTCCTTAAAGCTTATAATCACATAAGCTAAAAGTAACCAGAAGGATAAGTAGTAAAAATGCGAGGAGTAATTTCGGCAATAATAAGGCTATTGGAAACAATAGTGGATAGACTAGGACTAGAAAGACCGCAAAGGTATCTTCCATAGAGGATATTTAGAGGCACTATTCTGACATGGGGTAAATCACTGTCATAGGTTTTGAATAGGTTGGTCAAAGAAGGAAAGCTTCTGCCTTTACTGCCAAGGCTTGTAAGGAGTTAAGGGTTGCCTTATCATAGGAAGGATTAATACTTGCATACCATTAGCACACAGGGTATTTGACTGATTATCACAGCACTTTGAGGAATAAGATTCAGGATTTAACAAACAAGAAAAAAATTTTAGATCCTAAAAAAATGATAAAAATAAGAAGGTTGGTTACAATGCTACATCCCCTCCGGTGTATATGATTGGTTCAAGCTTACCTGAGTGGTATGTGATGAAGGATTTCTGTGGGAATGAGTATTTAGCCATTACTCTCTCCACCCCTAAAGTAACAAAGCTAATTGAAGAAAAATAACCAATTTCTATGATTGATTGTTGGGATACTTCTACAGAGAGTGAGGATAAAGGAACTTTGGTGCCCATTGATATTTGAAGTTTAGCCAAGAAGCATGAGGAAAAAGTTGAGGAAAAGAAAAAAGTCAAGACGATCACAAGAAGTGGAAAAATGACTCTAAAGATTGAAAGGCAACCAGCTCCTATTGTAGTACCTACAAAAAAAAGATTAAAGATGATCAAATAATCAAGCAGCTGAAGAAGACATAGGCTTAGATAGGTATTTGGGACTTGTTAAGGTAGCCTCCTTTGTATAGACAAAAATTATAGAAGCTTTGAGCAGTCTAGTGTTGCTACCACTATATCACCTTTTGAGTTATTGGACTTTATTAGGGGAGGAACTAGTGAGAATGTGGTGTACTTTAATGCTGAATTGCCTACATAGGAAAGGAATCATAATCGTCCTTTCTACATCAAGGCCTAAGTTAATGGTAAGCACACGGCATATGTGATGATGGATGATGGTTCCTCAATTAATGTGTGCCTCTTGGTGGCAATCCTAGGTTTTAGAATAAATGAAAGCATGCTAAGTAAGTATGATATGACCATCTCTGCCTATGAAAATTCTAAGAGGTAAGCTATTGGAACCTTTAAAGTTATAATAATGATAAATTTAATCAAGACTGAAGCTGAGTTTGTGGTTTTACCTATCCTAGTGAATTTCTTTATGCTTCTTAGTAGACCATGGTTTCATAAGTTGGGAGGAGTGTCATCCACATTGCATCAAATTATTAAGATCCCCTACAAAAATCTAGTGGTCACAATCAAAGTTGCAAGGGAGAACCAAGCATCTATGCTTGAAATAGCCAAATAATTATTCAGCAAGTTTCATATATCGATTATTAGTGATGAAAAGAGGGTAACTTTCCTGATAGTCCTCAAGTGATTAATATTCTTAAAAAGATGAAATTTCTGCCTAGTGCTGGCTTAGGCAAGAGTTGCCAAGGGCCTCAAACTTCTATAGCTGCTAAGGGTCATAAAGATAAGAAGGGGTTAGGCTTTACAGGTCCAATAAGAAGGGTAAAGAGAAGGAAGCAGTAAAAGGGATCCCTAACATTTCCTAGTGTTTTGTACCAGCTTTAGGTGTTTGCCTTTATTATGGAGAGAATGAGCTTCAGATGATAGGGGGTGAGTTGGTGCCAAAATTTAAGTTCAATAACTTTTCAATTGGGAATAGAGCATTATTAAGCCAGTTAAGGATTTCTAGGATGAGGAGATTCTCTTACATCATTTTGTTTAGTATAAAGAAAACCAAATGAGGTTTTGATAGAGAAGTTGCTTGCTACCCAGCTGAAAGGTAAAGAGAAGGCAGAAGCTAAGGAATTACTCAAGGCTGATCTAGAGGCTAGAGAGACATTTGATGCCGACAAGATCAGAAAAGACACTTTTATAGATATTGTTTATGTTCCTGAGCTTTTTGATGAGAACAATGCTTGCACTTTTGATTACATTAATGAGATGAATAATTTTTCTTATTTGTGTGATATTTCTTCTGATTTCAATATGCATGATCATGATCATAAAACATCCATATTTGACATTAAATCAACAAATACATGTTCATTTAATCTCTAAACAAAAGAATATCCAAATGAAATTTTACTGGCATCAGATATAACTCCTGAAGAAAGGGAAAATTTTGAGAGCATATTGGAAAAATATGAAAAAGTCTTTGTGTGAACCTATGAAGACATGCTAGGAATATATCGAGAAGTCATTAAACATGCCATCTCAACATATTAAGGGTATGAGCTAGTTAAGTAGAAGCATAGGAGGCTTAGGCCAGAGTGTGATAAAAAGGTAAAATATGAGGTCTGAAAGCAGGTAGAGGCTAAATTCTTAGTGAAAGTCCAATAGCCCATATGGTTAGTAATGTAGTTCCCCATAGCAAAGAAAGATGGAAAAGTCAAGGTCTATGTGGATTATAGGGATCTAAATAAGACTTATCCTAAGGATGATTTTCCCCTTACTCATATAAATATTCTAGTTGATAGTGCAGCGACTTATGCCGTGTATAGTTTCGTGGATGAATATGCCAGGTATTATCAAATTCTAAATAAGATAGTGGAATAACTAAATAGGGTACATATACCTATCGGATTATACCTTTTGGACTAAAAAATGTAGGTGCCACTTATCATAGAATGGCAACAAAGATATTGGATGACCTAGTTTATAAGAAGGTAGAAGTTCATGCAGATGATATGATGATCAAGTTAGTCACCGGGAAAAGTCATTATGAGGCATTAGAAAAGTTTTTTCACAGGATCAGTAAGTATAATCTCCACCTTAACCCTAAGAAATGCATATTTAAGGTTACTTCAGGTAGGTTTTTGGGCCATATGGTGAGCCAGAGAGGTATAAAAGTAGATCATGACAAGGTAAGAGCCAATAGAGAGATATCAGTGCCCCAAAAAGAGAAAAAAGTTGAAGGGTCTTAGGTAAGATCCAGTACATAAGTAGATTCATTGCCAAATTGACTTTAATTTGTGAATCAATCATCAAGCTGCTTAAGAAGGACCAACTGGTGGTTTGGAATGAAGATTGTCAAAAAGCATTTGACACCATCCAGGACTACTTGTTACATCCACCACTATTGAGACTACCTTAGAAGGTAAGCTTCCGATCTTATATTTGGCAATAGAAGATAGTTCAGTATGGATAATAATGACACAAGAATATGACTTCGGGATTAAATATGCAATGTATTATCTTAGTAAGAAGTTTCTCCTCCATCAAGCAAAGTATATAGAGGTCGAGAATACTTGTTTGGCAGTCATATGGGTGTCAAAAAAGCTGAGACACTACTTCCATTCTTATATAATACAAGAATTTGCAAAAGAAAACCCTCTTAGATATTTACAAAAAGGTCCCTTATTTTTAGGAAAGATGGGAAGGTGGCTGATTATCCTGCAAGAATTTGACATAGAGTACATCACTAAGAAAACCATTAAAGGAAGAGTAGGAGTAGAGTTCTTAGATAATCAGCCATTAGAGGGTGAAGAGATGACCTACGAATTTCTTGATGAAAAAATCATAGTCATAACAGTGCAGGGTTGGCAGATGTACTTCAACAGAGCTATGAATAATAGAGGAGCAAGAGTAGGAGAAATTTTGATCAATTCAGAAGGAGAAAAGTTGCCATTAGCTAAAAAGCTAAGATACAAAGTCACAAATAATGAAGCAGAGCATGAAGCTCACATTTTTGGTTTAAAAGCCTTGTTAGCTATAGGAGCAAAATCTGTAGAAGTGTTTAGGGATTCATCTTTGGTGGTGTATCAAGTAAGAGGTGAATGTTAGTAAAAAAAGAGCACTTGATGCCTTATCTCGGGTGCCTAAAAGTTTTAAGCAATCAATTTAAGTTTCGTACTTTCAGATATGTGCCTAGAGAAGAAAACCAGATGGCAGATGTTATGGCTCCCTTGGTGTCCATATGGGATAATCCAAAGGTAATAGGTTTGAAACCTATGTTGATTTCAAGTTTTGATAAGCCATGCTTTGAAAAAGAGCAAATTATGGATATCAAGGTAGGAGATAGACAGCTTTGGTACTTTGACATCCATAATTATTTAAAAAAGATAGTGTTTCCTAAAGAAGCAACTAAAAAGGATCAGAGATTGATTCGCAAGTTGTCCAATCAATTCATTACTGTAGGAGGAGTGTTTTGATAACATGTAAAATGTCTACTATTTAGTGTTTATTTTCTTGTATTTAATTAGTTAAGTATGTAATATTATGTGTATTTTATGTGTTTATGTTTAGTTTATGTGTTTATTTGTGTTTTCAGGTTAAAGTTGGTGTAAATGTGAAGTGAAGTGATGAAAGGGTGAAGATTCATACACTTGCTCCCGAGTCGGCAGGGAGTTCATGACTCGGATAGAATGGCACGAGACGGAGGGAAGATTACGAGTGAGGCAAAGAAGAATTGTTCACGAGTCGGCAGGGCATTCACGAGTCGAACAAAACACCTGTTTCCAAACGATGCCACCTTTTCGTACCCGATCCTTCAGCCAACCATCAAGACTTTTCAGGGCAGCTTTTCATGATTAACAACTATTCTGAAGGGACATATTGAGAGTATGCCCTAGAGCCCATGTAATAGGGATGTTTTTAATATGTATGAAATTTATATTCTTAATAAAAGGCATCATTCATTTATTAATGCTATGTTTAAATACATGAGTTTGTAAATCTTAAATTAATAAATGAAGTCCTTGATATTATAAACACAGTGCAAAGGCAATCATGAAGGTGTTCATGATATGAGATGACTATTGCATGCAAATGTGTTAATATCTAAATATCCCTAGTCATAGAATTAACAAGATAGGACATTGTTAATCCGGACAGACTAGCACATGTTATGCTTCTTGAATGGTTCAAGCAGTGGTTCTCATAACTGTGATTATGAAAAATAATCAAAGCTAACATGTGGATGCTTGTTAGAAGAACAAGTTCATTGGAGACCTGAAAAGAGAATCCTCACATGGATATTAAATCTATGTCAGTGAGGAATCTCTTCATAGCGGTTGTGCAAATATCCTTAGACTTGAGATCACCAAAGTTATCTTAAGTAGCAAGTGGTATATTTTGACTCCATAACTGATTACTTCCAACTGGGAGTGAACATAGTTAGGAGATTGGGTATATCATGTGTTGCGATCCTAGCAAGTGCACTAGATTGCCAAGTAATACAGTGGGGTATAGTTAGGACCCTCAATATCGAACCCAAGAGAAATGGGTGTGTGAAAACTGTGAAGATTAATTGTATGCTAAAAAATTCCCAATTCAGTTTGTATGAGCTATTAATTTGTATAGTACAAACTTCAAAAACTAAAAAAAATGTGCAATGAAGGAAAATTAATTCTAATGACAATGAATTGAGTATGTATTTAATTCAGAAAATATTAACAAGTATGAAAATATATATAAATTAAAGCTTTGCCTAGATACACTTATCCACCCCATACCCACTATGAATTAATTTTGTCTTACAGAATACATGAATGAATTCGGGATAACCCTCTTAACCCAAACATCCCATTTCGGAGCCAGCTATTCTAGTTGCTAAGCTTCCCATTCCGGAGCCAACCTAACAACTAGCCTATGCATGGGTCTAACATCCTAAGTTTGGGTTGCCTTCCCATTCCGAAGCCAAACAACCCATATACTCATCTATTTCACTCCACACTCTAGTCCTAAAATCATAATTACTGCAAATTTAGAATCCCATTCCGGCGTTGTCTAAATAATACAGCATTCATGAAAGAAAAACTGAGCAAGATTATTCATAGACTTCAGTCCACTAGACTCAATACACATCCAAAGATATATGATGAACATCATTCATCCATGTAAGGAAATTAACTCAATAGATTGAAAATCCATGAAATATAAATAAGTAACAGTGAAATGAACCATTCATTCATGTAAAATAAAAATGTGCTCAATATTCACATTATGAGTAGGGGATTCAAAGCTTCCCCAAGCAACAAAGATAACTACTCACTATTCATAATGTAAAAAATCAACAAAATAAAAGTGAAAATTATAAAACCCATTTAAAGCTGAAGATTTGAAGTTGATAAAGCTCCTCCTCTTTTTATCCAAATAGGACCTTGATTGTAAGTTGAAATCTTCACAACTATAAGCTAAATCTATGACTATCTTTGTGTTCTAAAAGTAAAACTACACTAAAAGAGTGATTTTTACAAGTAAAATCCAAAAAACTAAGTATAAGAAACCCACAAAATGTGAGAAACTACGTTTCTACTCTCCTAAAACCTTAAGCACGAAACCCTAGAAAAATAACTCTCTCTAAGCAGAAAATTTCATAGCTTTTATAAAGCTGTCTAAGAGGCCACAGCTGGGACACTTTTGTCTCAGCCGCAACAGAAGGAAATGGCACGGCTAGGACAGTTTGTCTCAGTTGTGGCAAGCTTCTGGATCAAAAGTATGTTCTCAGGCTGCCATAGCCATGGCTGGGACACTTTGTCTCAGCCGCGACCTCTGATAAAATGGCTCATTTTGAAATCTGCAATGGCCACAGCTGGGACACTTTGTCTCAGCCGCGACCATTAATGAAACGGTGCATATTGACTCCTGGATTAGGCACGGCTGGGACAGTTTGTCTCCGCCGTGGCAATTGGTGAAATGGTGAGTTTTGTCATCTGCATTGGACACGGCTGGAACAATTTGTCTCAGCCATGCCTTAACAAAATTTCCTACAAAAAGTGAAATTTAAGACCATTAATCAACTAAAAACTTTAAATAAATCAAAATAACTAAAATAAACATAAAAAACAATAATATAGCTTTAAAACACTAAAAACATGCAAGATGAGACACTAAAACACACAAAATTATCCAGAAAATAAACACTAAAAACAAGATTATCAACTACCCCACACTTAGCTTTTTGTTCGCCCTTGAGCAAACGAATCATCCGCAATCTTGAAAATTCAAACTCCACACAAGAACAAACAAATTCAGAGAGATTCTAGCAACACTTAGTAGAAGACACTCAAATGAAGAATTCAATTAAAAAGACTCAAACTAATCTATACCATACAATTTCTTTTGTGTGTGTGCAAGGCTAAAACAGATTTATTTTCTTTCAAAAACCAAAACTACCAGTGAATTTCAGCAATCAAGCAAAAAGAGATTTACAACAATTTTGCGCTTGCAAATCAGAATAGTCATAAGCCTCTCCTTTAGCACCTGAACCACAAGGGTCATCTCCACTAAACAACTCAAGACAAAACAGGATCACCAGGGCTTATATTAAAGTTGTAATGGGGATAGGGCAAATGTTCCAAAAAAAATTTGATAAGGTTAGCAAAATATAATTAGCCATACTATCCAAAAATACAAACCACATAACTTTCTCAAGAAAATAACTCCTTCAAAATTCATGCTCTATTATTGTAAGAAGGGAAACTAATCTCAGGACATTAGTTGGATTCTCAAAATTGCAGGAAGCAAGATAAATGACACTTCCTATAAATGCTAGGTACCCCACACTTATTTTCTGCAGCATAATAACTGATTTTTTTAACAGTATATTCATTCACTTACTAAGAAGGGCACCAAAAACACTAAATGTTTATCAACCTTGTCCCAAGATATTCAGAACGTTTAAACTCAATAATCCCTAAAAAAAACTTTAACTCCTTTTACTTCTTAACTGATAATCAAAAATTTATCAAACCTAACATGCAAATTTCATTTCCCAACCTAGAGTGACCAATTCCAAAATGGGACAGATAAAGGCATTTTAGGCTGCATGGTTTAGTATAAGTGTAATCAAGAAAAAATTAAATAGTACGCTTTTCGCATACTAATTAAGCTCAAAAGGGCTAACAATGGTAGAATTTACTAAGGGTAGGTCAAAAGTCATTTTAAAAATTGGTTACCAAAGAAGGCTGCCTGGGTTATATCCTAATTTTATCTAAGTTGAATATTCATTTCGAAGGGCGATGAGGAAGGTTCTAACTATTCCAAAATTTCTTCATTCGAATGCTTTTACTCACTGGTTTTAATTTCATAAAACTTAGCCTACAGTGCTCATTAAGTTAGAAATTGAATGGTATATAATTAATCGAGATCAATTCAAAAGAAGAACTTCCCTGAACAATACTACTACTCTCTGGCTACTCAAACATCCCAAATAAGTAGTTCAAATATTAAGTTCAAATTGATTCGAAACAAGATTAACTGGCAAGCTCAGGCTAGTTGCAAGAGTAATTAACAACCAAAGACTAAACTAAATCGACACTAAAGGAATGCAGAATGTAATGCAAATTTCAAACACAAAAGAAAAGAACTAAAACCAAAATCAAACAACCAAGATAAAAACTATGAAAAAGATGAAAAATATGAAAGAAATTCGGTTAGCAAACTACAGTCATAACACAACAGCAAAAACTAAAAACAAAACAACATCCCACAATTTGAAAGAAATAACAACAAAAACAAATACAGAAAAACTAAGTTAAACAATCTTTATCTTCAAACCCTCACCCCACACTTAAAAACTTTTGTTGTCCCCAGCAAAAGACCAAAAGAGTATAAACAACAATGGAGTGATGATTGGAGGAAAAATCCCTGAAATCATGGCAAGGAGGGCGGAGGTGGAGGCAGGAACTGGCTGTCGAACCGGATTGCAGCATCCCGAGAGCTGTAACAATGTCGTCCATCCGCTACATGATTGATGTGAACCCGGAGTCCATCCTCTGAGAAATGTTGTCGAGTCTGGTATTAAAAGTAGTGTACTACTCAGAAGATAAGGAAGATGCTTCAGCTTCAGGTCACTCCAGTTCCGTGGCTCCCTTATACACTGCTGCTCTATATAAAGCTCGCTCTGAAACCACCAAATTTCCTTGCCCTGGAAAGCAAGGGTCGTCAATCAATATAGCTATATTTTGCAGCATTTTCGATCAATGATCATGGCTTTTTAACTCCAGCACCCAACCTCGTATGGTTAAAAAAATGGGCGAAAGTGGTTACAAACCCTCTCATTGCTAGCTGAATCCCTCTTTAGGAATGAGCACAAATCCAAGACCTTCTGGACAATAAAAGCAGCCCCCATTCAACCTAATACCATTATGCATCGCATAGAGAATGGTGGCCTCGCTGGTATTAACATTTTTTGGGCCCACCAAGATGGCTAAAGAGGGCCAAGGCCAAATACTGATGCATAATTCTCAATAAATGATCCCTTAGTTGATGTGCCTTGGTATTCTTGGGGTTAAAGAATGTAGGATCCTCGGGGTCACAAACTCCTATCCAGATTTCTTGTTTGTTTAGATGAGTAATGTCCCGGGGAGCATGTTGATCGAAACCCAAGACTTTAGAAAATGCATTGAAGGTCATCTGATACGGACTGTCGTCGAGCCAAAAACTCACATGGCCCGGATCATCATAACTATCTAGTCCCATTCTGATATTGGTTGTGCTAAAAAAATCACTGACCAAATGAGGATATACCTTTTCATGCCGCTTGTAGAAGACTTTCCAGCCTACACCATTAAACAATCTGTCCAATTCGTTCTTGAAGCCCAACTCTGCCATAACTTCCATATTGAGGCGATGGGTGGCTAAATACTCTTGCTTGCAAAGATAGCCCACCTATCTATAGATTTTAAGGGAACCCATGCTCGAACCTTAACCTTTGAGGACCCTTGAGGGGCAGATGATGAAGCACCCATGAGGGCGATGGGTGCCATTGCGCCTGCAACACAACAATACAACAAATAAGCATTAAGAACAAAACAAAGCACTTGAACAGTAAAATATATAACAAATAACTTGTCTAAAACATAAGGAACAAACATAAACAAACACAAGTCAACTACTGGAAACAAAACACAAATTAAAGCATATGCAATTGCGTTAGAGACAACCAAAAACTCAACAAACATGGCCCGAACACATACAATTGCCTAACTCCTATATTAATCTTCTCTACCATTCGTGAAGCATGAAAAAAAATGGCAAATGTTTCTTGAGCATAAGTGTGAGGCAAAACAAGGGCAAGCAACTAAAGCAGAAAAATTCGTCATGCTTCTCTTAGGCAATTTATCGAACAGGTGGTGTGCAAAATTGTTGTGTCAACAAAAATAAGAAATAACCTGACCTAAATGCATGAGACTCACAGAATACATGCTAAAATCACAACCGATTCAACATATAATGTTAAAGAAATAAGATATAGCGACAATTTAAGTAGAAAAGCTATCTTAATCTCTCTTTGGCATTTCATCGAACAAGTGGTGGGCGAGGTTTGTTTGGCAATAAAATACACATAAAAATGCATGAAACTAACCAAGCACATGCCCACATTCATAACCATCCACAATTGAAAAGAAAAGAAGGAAGAATTCGTGACAATTAAAGAGAACAAAAATGTACTTACCTCTCTGTGGCATTTCATCGAACACATGGTGGACGAATGCATTTTGCAACAAAAAAACACAAGGATGCATAAAAACGAACTAAAAACAACACACAAACAACACAACCAAGAATTATAATGAAAAAAATCAAGAACATGGGGATGTGAATACAAAATTTTCAAAATTATCAAAGGAGAACAAAACAATCAAAACTCCAAAAAAAATGACAAAAAGTAAACCAAAATTAAAGAGAGGAGAAGAGAGAGATGTACCTATTTCTTGAAGAGAGAGAGAGAGTGTGTGTGTGCAAAATTGGGGAGAGGAGGCTGGAATAGGGAAGAAAAATGCAGAGAAGAGGAGAGAAGTAAAGAGAAAGAGGGCAAAAATCGGGTTAAAAACGAAACACAGCATTTCAAATAGGCACGGCTCGGACAGGTTGTCTCAGCCGTGCCCCCTTAAAATCAAAACTCCCCATTTTAATAAAATGAAAGGCATGGCTGAGACAGTTTGTCTTGGCCGTGCCACCTTACTGGATTTGAAACGAAACAAAAGGCACGGGTGGGACTACTTGTCTCAGTCGTGTCCCAACTGGATTTTTTTTATTTGACACGGCTGGGACTAAATGTCTCAGCCGTGCCTACCTTCTGGACTCCAACAAAAAATATGGCACGGAGAAGGCCATGGCTGGGACTAATTGTCTTAGCCATGCCCCCACTTTGGATCTAAACACACCCAATTGGCCACAGCTGGGACATTTTGTCTTAGCCGTGGCAATCCTTTACCTCTAAAAAATTTTTAAGGGACACAGCTGGGACTAATTGTCTCAGCCGTGCCCAACTGAAAAATTGCCCTATTAAAGACTCTTTCTCTCTTTAAAGAAACCAACCTAACAACACAACTAAAAACCATCTAAAGACAAAATAAACAACACTAACATGCTAAATTTGCAAGAAATTAAAGAAACAAAAAGAAAAGAAATTGAGTTTAAGGATAAGAAAAAGTTATGGGTTTAGCAAGTCGCCAGCTCGACTTTTATAACTCTCATGGATCATCTTTTAAAGTGAGGATCACTGATGTAGCCTCATACTTAGAATCGAGATATGGCTTCAATCGGTGACCATTTACTTTGAATTCTCGCCAATGACCTTCTTCCGAATGTCTGATGGTTACTGCTCCATAGCTAGAGACCTCGACAACCTCAAATGGTCCTTTCCACCTTGATTTCAATTTCCCAGGAAACAACCTCAGTCTGCTATCATAGAGAAGTACCTTCATTCCTGGCACAAATTCCTTCTTGGCGACCTTACGATCATGCCACTTCTTCTTGTTCTCCGTGTACTTCTTCGCATGTTCATAGGCCCAGAATCAAATCTCTTCCAACTAGTTTAACTGCAATGACCTACATTTTCCTGCATTCTCAAGATTAAGATTTAAGAACTTAGTACCCAATAAGCCTTGTGCTCCAATTCCACCGGTAGATGACAGGACTTGCCAAACACTAACCTTAGGTGACATTCCTATTGGTGTCTTAAAGGCTGTCCTATATGCCCATAAAGCTTTATCTAGCTTAAGGTACCAATCCTTCCTAGATGCACTGACAGTTTTCTCTAAGATGGCTTTTAACTCTCGGTTGGACACTTCAACTTAGCCATTGGCTTGGGCATGATATGGGGTAGTGATTTTATGCCTCACTCCAAATATTTTCAACAAGACCTTGAATTGGTGGTTAACAAAGTGCTTTCCACCATCACTAATGATAGCTCTTGGGGCTCCATAACGGGTGAATATGTTCTTCCTCAAGAATTCTAAGACAACATTTGCATCACAAGTCCTAGTGGCTATAGCTTTTACCCACTTACTCACATAATCGACTACCACTAAGATATATTCAAACCTATGAGAAATTGGAAAAGGTTGATGGAATATGACATGGTATGAACATGGCAATCACCCAGCGAAAAAACAACAAAAAAGATCATACATGCCAAATAATTCCATGACAAGAATCGAAACATGCAATTTTAGGGTTTTAAAACTTACAACTTTGGATGACTTTTAAAACTTGAGTTTGGTGATGACCAGCAACCGAGATGACTTTATCCACCTTAGATCTTGATCACCAATGCCAAGGAACAGCCTTTTACGCCACTCCCTCTATTCTCACACACACAATTGCACCGACGGCTTAAAATAGAGGTTGCTAGCTCTCTTTTAATGTATTGTGTAATGGCTATGGTTTGAAGCTACAAAATTTGATTTTGTACTTCTCTTAGGTTGCTATTACTACCCAAGATCGCAAGAGAATGAGGAACTATCCTTTCTCCTTGTGAAAATTGGCTAAAAGAAATTCTTGAAAGAGAGAGAGAGTTTCACGCAAAAACCATAGAAAAATTAGGGTTTTGTGTTTTCTCTCTCATTTAATATATATCCTTTTATTTTTTAAGTGATATATCTAAAATCAAATACTTAAAGATAATTAATTTCAGCCTTTATCACTTCTTTAAAATAAGAGATATATATTGATTTAAATTCTTTTGAATTAATCCAAGATTAAAACATAAGAGATATTAACCAAATAAATCATTTAATAAATAAAAAGGATGTGCCGAAATTCCTTTGATTTTTCTCTAGGAATTTTAGCCATCAATATTCATAATTAAGAGATTTAATTTGATCATAAGTCTTTTAGGCTTTAATACTCAGTTAATTAAATTAATACAAGATATTTAATTAATTGAAATTAAACCTTGTGGGCTGAATTTTTTTTTCTCTCATGGGCCAAGGTCCAATAGCAATCTAAAACCCATCACACACATTAATTTGACTTTAATTAAAAGCCCAAATTAATGCCCAATACTTTAATTAAATATTTTAAGCCCAATGCTCTGTGTACGATCCTATAGGTCCATTTAATGTTGGCAATGAATTAATAAATTAATTTAAAGGCTATATATATTCTCTAGCAAGATATTATAGCATTTCAAATTAAATGAAAATGCATATGGCATTTAGTGACCTAATGCAATTTGGCATAATCCCTTACCCATAAATATCAGAATTAATATAAGGCATGGAACTAGTCATCCTTATATATATTAATTCCTTTCTTGATCTTCCAGTGACACTGAACTCTCAGATAAATAATGATTACTCATTATTTCATCTCGGTATGGCCATACACTTCTCAGTTCACTGATCAAGTGGCCGATGATATTTTTCTCTCTTATCGAGAGGGGTAATCCCTTCACTTCTCTCATGCTCTCTAACATGAATCAATGCATACCCAAGCATACCCGTACTTGTCACTCTGTTACAAGCACGTTAGGTGTATGTCAAACACACATTAATTCATAAAGAGTTTCATAAATATTTTAGGTCTAAGAACTCCGATACAAAACTTGCATATGAGAAACACTTATGACTTATACCATGTAGTGTTCTCATGAGCGGATCAAATCCATATACCATGTTCTTTAACATGTATCTATGATCTCTGATTGACACTCTTGTCCTAATGATCCATAAGACAGAACTCATAATATCAAAGAGAGCATACTAGTCTTAATTCATTATTATTTCCATAACAATGACTAACTAGGGATATTTAAAATGATGTCTCATTTGTTTCAAGGTCTTACAACCATGTGCCTCACACATGATAACTTAAATCGAAACAACATTCTTGGATAGTTCTATCAATTGATATGCATAGGAATACAATGGATAAAACAAATGCCTCATTTTATTAATTAAAGTGTTTTATTACAATGCATAGGGGCTAGGGCTTACACTAACAAAGGCCCCATGAAATCTATCCCCCATAAATCAAACAGTTCAACTTCAAGCATGTTGGTTAATGGCATCTCATCTCTCCTGGTTATATTTTCCACCCTTTGACATCGATCACAAGTTTGAATGAACATTTTAACATCATGAAATAAGGTGGGCCAATAAAATCCAGAAGAAAGAATTTTTGATACCGTTCTGTTAGGGCCATGATGTCCACCAGCTTCCCTACTATGACAGGCTTGCATGATTTCTACTTGCTCTTCCTTGGGAATACATCTCCTGAGAACTTGATCAGCATAAAGACGGAAGAGGTAGGGATCATCCCAGATGTAGTGCTTCGCATCAGCTTTAAGCTTCTTCCTTTACTGCCATGTGAATTCCCTTGGCATATAACCTCCTGCGAGAAAATTTGCAACATTAGTGAACCAAGGTAAAGAAACTTCACAAACAAATAATGCACAAATTCGTTCATCAAGGAATAAATCCAAAATCTCCCATTTTTCAATATGATCATACTCCATTCTTGACAAATGATCTGCTACATGGTTTTCTACCCCCTTCTTGTCTTTAATCTCTAAATCAAACTCTTGCAATAGGAGTACCCATCTTATCAGTCTTGGCTTGGATTCCTTCTTTCCAAAGAGATGCCTTAGTGCTACATGATCAGACCACACCACAATTTTTGCTCCCAGTAGATATGGTCAAAATTTCTCAAATGCAAATACAATGGCAAGAAGCTCTTTTTTAGTTGTGGTATAATTGACTTGAGCTCCTGTCAGAGTATGACTCGCATAATAAATAGCACAAAAGACTTTCTCTTACCTTTGTCCGAGCACTACTCCCACTGCAAAATCACTTGCATCACACAATAGCGCAAATGAAAAATTCCAATCCGAAGATATGATCACCGGAGCTGAAATAAGCCTTTGCTTCAATAATTCAAAAGCCAATAAACATTCATTATTAAATTCAAAAGGAGCATCTTTCATTAACAAATTCGACAAAGGTTTCGCAATTTTTGAAAAATCTTTAATAAACCTTTGATAGAAACCTATATGCCCTAAGAAACTCCTAACTCCCTTGACATTGGTCAATGGTGGAAGCTTCTCTATAACCTCTATCTTTGCCTTGTCCACCTCAATCCCCTTTTCAGAAATTTTGTGTCCCAAAACTATGCCTTCCCTTACCATAAAGTGGCATTTTTCCCAATTTAGCACTAGTTTGGTCTTCTTACACCTACCTAATACTAAATCAAGATGCTCTAAGCAACTCTCAAAGTCAAGCCCGTAAATGGTCAAGTCATCCATAAATACCTCCATAAATTTCTCTATAAAATCATGGAAAATTGCCATCATGCACCGCTGAAACGTAGCCGGTGCATTGCACAAGCCAAAAGGCATCCTCCTATAGGCGAAAGTGCCATAAGGGCAGGTAAAGGTTGTTTTCTCCTGATCTTCAGGGGCTATGGGACTTGCAGATATCCCGAATACCAGTCTAAAAAACAATAATACCTATTACCTGTTAACCTTTCCAACATCTGATCAATGAATGGCAATGGAAAATGATCTTTTCGGGTGGCATGATTTAATCTCCTATATTCTATGCACACCCTCCAACCCGTGACCGTCCGAGTCGGGATCAATTCATCTAATTCATTTTTTATCACTGTCATTCCACCTTTCCTAGGGACACATTGCAATGGGCTAACCCATTTACTATCAGAGATTGGATAGATTATACCTGAATCAAGTAATTTAAGTACCTCTTTCTTCACAACCTCTTGCATAGCTGGATTGAGCCTTCTTTGGGGTTGAGTGACCGGTTTGCAATCCTCCTCTATTAGAATTCGGTGCATGCAATAACTCGGATTAATACCCTTCAAGTCCGCTGTCTCCCATCCTATTGCTTCTTTGTGCTTTTTCAACACCTTGAGTAGTGTCTCCTCTTCAGACCTGTCAACAAAGAAGAAATAATCACTGTTTTTTCTTCTCTTTCCAAAAATACATACTTTAAGTGAGGAGGAAGGGGTTTAAGTTCAGATTTCAATTCTCCCACTTGTGAAGTGATTTTCTCTTGCTTTGAATTCTCCTCCTCGCAGTCTTTCACCACAGCTGCTACTAGTTCTTCTTTTACTCCATCCAATTCTTCATTTTCCAAGGAATGCATCAAACTTTAATTTATTGGATCATTTAGTAGTACTTTTTCTTACACTTCCTCTACACATTCGTCGATTTTTTCCATGAAGTAGACTGACTCTTCTAGGTCACTTGATGGATATTTTTGAGACTTGTTCATATCTACCACCAGTTCTTCGTTGTTGAATCGAAGAGTGACCTTTTTTCCATGGACATCAATCAAAGCCTTTGTTGTGTTCAAAAATGGTCTTCCCACGATAAGGGGCACCTTCCTATCTTCCTCCATTTCCATGACTACAAAATCCACGGGAAAAATGAATTTTCCTACTTTTACCAATAAGTCCTCAATAACTCCCCTTGGCCTTCTCATCGATCTATCTGCAAGTTGAAGTCTCATTCTTGTTTCCTTGAGATCGCCTAAATTGAGTTTCCTGCACATAGAATAAGGCATTAAATTAATGCTGGCTCCTAGATCACATAAAGCATTTCCAACAAAGGTCTCACCAATTTCACAAGGTAGAGTAAAGCTACCTAGATCTTTTAATTTTTCTGGGATCTTATTCATGATAATTGCACTACAGTTTTCAATGAGTTGCACTGTTCCATACCCTTCTAATTTCTTTTTGTTAGAACAAAGTTCCTTCATAAACTTGGCATAATTTGGCATGTGTCCTAGTGCTTCAGCAAAAGGCAAGTTAATATGTAATTTCTTAAACATTTCCAAAAACCTAGCCACTTGCTCATTTTTCTTCTCCTTCCTAGCTACAGCAGAAAATGGCAACCTATTGATATCAAGATCCTCTATGTTTGGATTTACAATATTTTTTCCTTTGTCATTCCTTGGAGCATCCACATCTACCTCTACTCTAGAGTTAGAAATACTTACCTTCCGCGTTGGTTCCTCCAAATCAGTTGATGAAGTTGGTGATTTACCTCTTTCTTCCTCTCGTGCTACTTCCTTGCCACTTCTCAAAGTGATTGCTTCGGCCTCCTCCTTGGGATTGCGATCCACATTTGAAGGAAATATCCCTGGTTGTCTATTCGACATTGAAGTTGCAAGTTGACCCATTGCTCTTGAGATTTCCACCTTGAATCTTGACTCGCCATGAATTGTTGTTGGCTATTCATGAAACTGGCAAACATGTCTTCTAGATTTGGTTTCTTTTCTTGAATGGGTGGCCTTGATTGGAATCCTGGTAGATGATATGGTTGAGGTTGAGACTGATTAAAGTTTTGCCCTTGATGATGATTTGGTGGATAGGGTGCTTGGTAGGGATTGGTGGCTTGTGGTTGGTGAGACTGAGCATGACTATGATAAGCATTTGAGTGATAAGGGACTCTGAAGATGAAGCTTGTTGATTCCCATCCTTCCAAGAGAAATTTGGGTGATTTCTCCATCCCGGATTATATGAATTGCTATAGGGATCATTCCTTCTAAAATCACCTAATGCATTGACATCTCCTACAACTCCTCCTTCTTAGATAACTTGCTCACTTTCACACGGTCCACTCCCTTGATTTACTACAGCCACATTTTGAACTTTTAAACTGCTCAACTCTTTTTTTTTACCAATTCTAGTTGTGCTTTTAGCAATGCCACTTCATCCACATTGTGTAAACCTTGTCTCCTTGGGACTGATCTAGGGGCAGTCCATTGAGAGTCATTTGCCACCATCTCATCCAACAACTGAAATGTGTCCTCAGGTAGCTTGTTCAAGAAGGATCTTGTTGATGCTGCATCCAATAATGACCTTGTTTGAGGTGTCACTCCAGCATAGAAGATGGTCATCAATTGGTAAACAGCTATCTCATGATGCAGATAGCTTCTCAATAATCTCCTAAACCTCTCCCAAGCTTCATGAAAAGGCTCTTCATTCATTTGATGGAACCCCATGATGTTATTTTGAATGTTTGTAGTCTTTGTTGGAGGGAAAAATCTCATTAAAAACTTTTCTTACATCTGATCCCATGACCATATTGACTGTCGTGGTAATAATTGTAGCCACTCTCTTGCTTTGCCAATCAATGTAAATGGAAACAACTTCAATCTTACTGCATCCATACTAACACCCAAAATTTAAACAGTGTCACTAACTTCCAAAAATATGTCGATATATTGAGCTGGATCATCTACTTCTAAACCAGAGAACTGATTTCTCTGTACCATAGTGGTGGCTGGCTTGAGCTCAAATTGTACTCCTCTCGGTAATACAATTGTTTGATGATCTTCATTCCACCTTGGCACAACGTAGTCTCTTATGGTCCTTTGCCTAGGCATTTCTTCTCTTCTTTCCCCTGGCATTTGTTCATGTGCCCTTGGCACTTGTTCATTCTCGGGAGGAAACTCATCAAAAGGAGGATCGTGCTCCATATCGTTATCTCTATTAGCTCTCCTTCTTTGGTGTAGGGTCCTCTCGATTTCAGGATCAAAAGGTAGTAATTTCTCTTGTCTTATTTTGTTCATGCACCAATTTCACCTTAAAAGAATCAAGAAAAATAAAATAAGGAAAAGAGAACACATACAAACAATAATCATAGCTTACTAACAACGCCAAATTCCCCGGCAACGGCACCAAAAACTTGTTGCGATCCTAGCAAGTGCACTAGATCGCCAAGTAATATAGTGGGGTATAGTTAGGACCCTTAATATCGAACCCAAGAGAAATGTGTGCATGAAAACTGTGAAGATTAATTGTATTCTAAAAAATTCCCAATTCAGTTTGTATGAGCTATTAATTTGTATAATGCAAACTTCAAAAACTAAAAAAATGTGCAATGAAGGAAAATTAATTCTAATGACAATGAATTGAGTATGTATTTAATTCAGAAAAGATTAACAAGTATGAAAATATATATAAATTAAAGTGTTGCCTAGGTACACTTATCCACCCCATACCCACTGTGAATTAATTTTTTCTTACAGAATACATGAATGAATTCTTAACCCAAACTTTCCATTTCGGAGCCAGCTATTCTAGTTGCTAAGCTTCCCATTCTGGAGCCAACCCAACAACTATCCTATGCACGGGTCTAACATCCTAAGTTTGGGTTGCCTTCCTATTCCGGAGCCAAACAACCCATATACTCATCCATTTCACTCCACACTCTAGTCCTAAAATCATAATTACTACACATTTAAAATCCCATTCCGGAGTTGTCTAAATAATACAGCATTCATGAAAGAAAAACTGAGCAAGATTATTCATAGACTTCAATCCACTAGACTCAATACACATCCAAAGATATATGATGAACATCATTCATCCATGTAAGGAAATTAACTCAATAGATTGAAAATCCATGAAATATAAATAAGTAACAGTGAAATGAATCATTCATTCATGAAAAATAAAAATGTGCTCAATATTCACATTGTGAGTAGGGAATTCAAAGCTTCCCCAAGCAACAAAGATAACTACTCACTATTCATAATGTAAAAAATGAACAAAATAAGAGTGAAAATTATAAAACCCATTTGAAGCTGAAGATTTGAAGTTGATGAAGCTCCTCCTCTTCTTCTCCAAACAGCACCTTGATTGTAAGTTGAAATCTTCACAACTATAAGCTAAATCTATGACTATCTTTGTGTTCTTAAAGTAAAACTACACTAAAAGAGTGATTTTTACAAGTAAAATTCAAAAAATTAAGTATAAGAAACCTACAAAATGTGAGAAACTGCATTTCTACTCTCCTAAAACCTTAAGCACAAAACCCTAGAAAAACAACTCTCTCTAAGCAGAAAATTTCACAGCTTTTATAGAGCTATCTAAAAGGCCACGGCTGGGGCACTTTTGTCTCAGCCTTGACAGAAGGAAATGGCACGGTTGGGACAATTTGTCTCAGCCATGGCAAGCTTCTGGATCAAAAGTATGTTCTCGAGCTACCATAGCCACGGCAGGGACACTTTGTCTCAGCCGCGACCTCTGATAAAATGGCGCATTTTGAAATCTGCAATGGCCGTGGCTGGGACACTTTGTCTCAGCCGCGACCTTTAATAAAATGGTGTGCATTAACTCCTGGATTGGGCACGGCTGGGATAGTTTGTCTCCGCCGTGGTAATTGGTGAACGGTGAGTTTTGTCATCTGCATTGGACACGACTGGGACAATTTGTCTCAGCCGTGCCTTAACAAAATTTCCTACAAAAAGTGAAATATAATACCATTAATCAACTAAAAACTTTAAATTAATCAAAATAACTAAAATAAACATAAAAACAATAATATAGCTTTAAAACACTAAAAACAATGAAGATGAGACACTAAAACACACAAAATTATCCAAGAAAATAAACACTAAAAACAAGATTATCATCATGACCTACATGAAGATAGTTGAGTGATTGACAAAGGATTCAACATCCTAGATTTAATAAGGGAAGTTATCTCATATGATTCTATAATTGCCTTATTCAGAGAATCTCTGGCCAGAGTAATATACCAAGATGGATAGAGATCCATGGAAGGAATTTTGGGAACAATGGTTAAATTAATAGAGCATACATAATTAAATTTATATGAGCTGACAGAAATCCATACTCAGAATCTAATTGAGATAAGAGTGGTGAAAGGAGTAATTCCACAGTAACTATTTCTATAGAAGGGTATAGTCAAACCACTTGACTGTCTTGACATTTGGGTAGTTATGATGCCTAGCTAGGGGCCAATCATGACGTATATAATGATGTATCAAGAATATCAATAGGGATTGATAAAATGATTTAAAGGAGTTTAAATCAAGTGAGTTTTGAATAAAACTCACAATTACACATTATACTGCCAACATGGACAGGAACCCATAGGTCACACACATATAGAGAAAAAGGATAAAATGGTAAATGAAAAAGATAATAATATTTTATAATATTATGGGGATAGAGAAGTGAATAAGATAATAATTAATTAAAGATTTTAATTAATTATGATCAAGTAAAATTGTTCGCGGAACTTTTAAGAAATGTTCTGTAAAATTGGACCTAATTAAAATAATGTATTTCATAATTAATTATTATTGGACTATAAGTTTTATAGGGCTGATATGATAATTAATGGGTCTATTTGAGGAATTATAAAGGGGCCAGAAGAATGAAGTTGACGCAGAAGCCCTTCAGAAAAGGGCCACATGCCAACTCCTTGGTAGAAGGCCTTAGAGGCCTATTTCTTAGACCAAGTTAAATTAAATATGTTACATAAGTGTTGTGGAGCCTACATATTTAATTTGGTTGGATTTGGAATTCATTTGGGTAATTAAATCCAAGTATTTGTACAAATGGCCTAGTTTGTAGGTTTTGTGCATATTCTTTTATGAAAAGGCTTAAATTGGATTTAATTGAGCCCAAATAATTATAAATAATTCTAGAAGCCCAATTATTAATTCTTCAGCAATTTTAAAGAACCCAATCTCATTATGAAGATGGATTTTTAACCTAACTATAAAAATCCAAGTAATGAGAAATTAGGGTTAAGTGAGAAAACATTTAAGAAAAGGGTTTCTTATTTTTCTCTCTACCCTAGCCGCCACCTCCCTTGCTAGCTCTAGGGATTTTCGGCCATCCCCTTATTCCTTACAATTTTTTGGTTCATTCTATCATTCTCTAGTGTGGATAACTCATTGGAGGTGTTCGATTTTTGACACTGTAGTTTGCGACAACATGGTGTGAAGTAAAATCAACTGTTCAACAAAAATCAAAGGTGATTTTTCTTATTCTCATTAATATGAATATTGTAAATTCATGGCAAGATCAATAATATTAGTTAAAAAATTTAAATTTCGCTTATGTATGAGATGCATGTAACCGATAAAATCCAACACATATCTGTAGAGTTAATCTCTATAAATATGGGAGAAAAGCTCTAGAAAGGGATCGAAGAAAATTTCATTGTTTACTTAAGAATATTTTAGTTATTTTTGGACAATTCTCTTACGTAGTTTTTAGACGATCACCAAAGAACAAAGTCAAAGGAATAAGAGATATATCAGAAGGCCTAAATAGAAAGTAAACCCTGGGGAGTGATGTTGTTCTTTTCTCTTATTTCATTTTTTATTACAATTGTGTATTTGGCTAGTTCTTTTGGTACATTATAACTACATAATTCAATTTGTTTTTCATCTACTTATCTTTGCTTTATGAATATTTATTTTTTTATGTATGAAGTGTGATTTAAACTTATTTGGGTACTTTGATTTGCTAATTATGCTTGATCACCATAATTAGCATGTTAGTCATTTAATTCACAATGAGAATTGGAATTCTTTGATGGAAAGACAAATAAATTTAATTGAAGCATTGAATTCACTTAGAGATAAGGAATTCATTTTAAGGGGTTAAAGAATTGGCATAGAACTTCATAGTTTTTATTTATCTCTATAATGTCATGAGAATGCTAATAGACTCTAAGTAAAAACACCTTTAATGACAATAAGAATTTCTTTAAAGAAACTTGGCTAAATTCTCCAATCATATTATTTATAAAATTGATTAAATGGTTCATAGATGAAATTATTTCACTTAGTTATAATGTATGTTCAAATCATCTTTTAAGTCATTTATTATCCAAAATTAACTGACTATATTTAAAATAGTTTAGTCTTTAAATTAAATGCATGATACCTATTTTATTTGATACCTATTCATTTACTTATTGCTATTTCAATACAAAATCTCTCTGTTCCCTTTGGAACGATATCCTACTCATTCTATACACAGTTTAGTGAGACTAAGGGTTCAATTAAATCCCCATCAGATTTTAGCCCCATTATCGGGGAACGATTTAAATGAATTTTTATTAATTGATACAAAAGAGTAGATGTTTTAGGATTGTATGTTATAAATTAGTTATTTAGATGTATGAATTTTTATATTGTGTTTTGTTTTATTCTTCGTAAAAATATTAGAGTTTTTTTGTAATGATCTTAGACTAAAAGTATTTGTGATTTTTGTGCAGGGAACTTAGAAGAAAGCAACAAGAGGAACTTAGATTGCAATTAGAAGGAGAACAAAGTGTCAAGTTGAAGGAAGGTCATAATATTCCAATTATGACGGGAGAAGAAAGGAGAACGCTTGGTGATTTTTCCATGCCCAATATTTCTGAGAGTTTTGGAGGGATAGTGGCGTCGGCTATTGCTAACAACAACTTTGAGATCAAACCGGCAGTCATTCAAATGGTACAAAATAATCAATTTGGAGGTTTGCAAAGGGAAGATCCCTATGCTCATATCCTTTCTTTTCTTAATGTGTGTCCTACATTTAAAACTAATGGAGTCAGTAATGATGCTATTAGACTTAGGTTATTTCCATTTTCTTTAAAAGAAAAAGCATAAATTTGGCTTGCTAATATACCTAGTGAGACAATCACTACTTGGGATTAACTAAAACAAGCTTTTCTTCATAAGTATTTTCCACCACATAAAATAGCAAAATTTATAAATCAATTGCCTAATGAAACTATTTATACATCTTGGAAAAGATTTAAGGAACTCCAACGGCAATGTCCTCACTATGGCTTGCCTGATTGGATGATTTCTCAAATCTTTTACAATGGATTAATGGAGAAAAATAGAAATATTATGAATGTTGCTTCAAGTGGAAAATGGTTGGAGAAAACTGCTAAAGAAGTTGAAACTTTGTTGGAGGAATTAGCCTCACAAGGCTACAAGGGAGAAGAACCCACTATGGCAAAGGCTAAGGGATTTTTGGAATTGGATTCCATTAATCTCTTGACGGCTAAAGTTGAAGCTTTAACTAAGATGGTAAGTAATTCTCACTCTAATATTGAAAATGTGAGTCATGTTTGTGAGAAATGTGGTGGATCTCATATGTATGCTAATTGTAGTGAGGGGTCTAGTGAGGATGTAAGTTTTGTTCAAGGAAATTACAATTAAAGGATGGGCCAAAATTCTAATTATTATAACCCTCAATGGAGAAACCATCCCAGTTTTTCTTGGTCTAACCAAAATGCCCAATTGAACCTTTCAACTAGTAACCTTATGAACAAATTACCTAACCCTTTAGCTTTTCCAAATAAGCCATCAAATGACCACTAACAAGCAAAATGAGGAATATTTAAGCAAATAAATACCAAAATTGATCAACTTCTCACCCATAATAAGATGTTTGAAACCCAATTGGCTCAACAAGCCACTTCTAGTGCTAAACCTTTAAGCAAACTCCCAAGTCAACCTGAATTTTTTCCTCATGAATTGGTTCAATCCATTATGTTAAGGAGTGGGAAAAAGATTGAGAGTAATATTAGAGGTAATGAGGATCTTATTGTGAATGATGATCATGTTTTAGATGCTAGCAGAAATGATGATTTAATGAAGAAGTCTAATGAACCTAAAGAAAAGATAACCTCATCTAGGGAAGATGACCTTAAAGTTAATTTGCATGTTTTGCCATTCCCTCAAAGACTTATTAGAAGAAATCTTAATAAGTAATTTGGCAAGTTTTTGAATTATTTGAAAGAACTTACTATAACTATACCCTTTGTGGATGCAATTAATGATATGCCTTCATGGGCAAAATTTTTAAAAGAAATTGTGAGTGAAAAGGGTAAACTTGAAGAACATTGGTATATTTCTTTGGTGGAAGAATCTAAGGATATGTATTCTAAATACCCACGTAAGCTAAAGGATTCAGGCTGTTTTACGGTTCCTTGTGTTATAGGTGGCACACATTTTAAGAAAGCCTTATGTGATATGGATGCAAGTGTTAGTCTCACTACAAGAAAAATGCAATTTAGCAACGAAAAATTAGCAATGAAAATTGATATTTTCCATTGCTAATAAAAAAATAGCAACGGAAATTAGCAACGGAAATTTTTGTTGCTAATCCGGCGGTTGCTATTTTTTAGCAACGGAATTTCATTTCTATTGCTAAATTTAGCAACGGAAAATGAATTTCGTTGCTAAATTCAACCAACTCATTTTCGGTGAATTGGTAATTTTTAGCAACGGAATTGATTTTTTCGTTGCTAATTTTAGCAACGGAAATTGACATTTCATTGCTAAATTTTAGCAACGGAAAAAAATTTCTGTTGCTAATTTTAGCAACCAAAAGTCAATTTTGTATTTTTATAAGATGCAAACCCAACTTATTGTTATTGAACCATATGTTAAATTAACAACATAACTTGGCATAAAAAAGCACTAAAAGTTTCTATCAACAAACACATATAATTCAATAGATTATGGATAAAATCAACAATTACCAACAATTTATCATCAGAAATATAGATAATAAAAACCCTAAATTAAATTAGAATTTGAGAAGAAATCTAACATAAAGCCTAAATGGATTATTTTTACAATACAGATTATTTTGATTGTAACTTTTGCTAAAAGTGTTGGATTTCTTATTATAATATATTTTCGGAAAGCTCGTTTCAAGATGGTCATTTGTTACAATCAAAGCTCCCATAACGGCATTTTTCGAGCCCAAAAATGACATTTAGTTTGTCATTTTTCAGTTTAAAGTTTTTAGGATTTTTCATGGACATTTGGTCTTTTCTTATTTTCACTCATATAAATTATTTTCTTTCCCTAGTCCAAGTGAAAGGAATCCATATCTTAATCACATAATTTAATAATAAATTTAAATATAATTATTTATTATTTTTAATTTTTAATTAAATCTATGGAAAATCCTAACCATTATTTTTATATACCAAGCACATAAAACATTGAACTGATTGCACATAAAAATGTTAAATCACACAAAAATGCAACAAATCAAATAACAACGAGAGAGAAGAGAACCTCAATTACCAGTTTCTTGGAAGCGGAAGAGCTGTCAAACAAGGAAAAATGCAACACAAAAGAGAAAGCTGAGATGTATTATTCTGCAAAGATTTCAAATAACTCAAGCCTATGCTTCAGTTACTAAAGAAAAGGACTGAAAACATAAACAAGCAAAGCATATCTCCTATAACCAGAGCAAGAAACTAAAGCAGAAAGTTCCAATTTAATCAAACCAACAAGTGGACGATAAGAAGCCATGACCATAGACAAATGTGAACAATGAACAAATCTTTAAGCTATAAAACAAACAAATTAAACTGAACTTCAATTCTCACAAAACAATGATTATCAGAGAACCCAATTACTTAATTATAGCAACTAAATGTAAGTTAAATGATATACAAACATTTTTAAAAGTAGTTATGTACTGAGCAATTAAAAATAAAATTTTCGAAGCTCGAATAAATAAAATCTCCTTCGTCCTCCACCATTCTTTTAGAAACAAAACAAGGTACCATCATCAAGAAGAAACAATATATACTATAAGATCTTATAGTTGTAACATTAATTACAGCAAAAACTAGATAAATTGCAAAACATAACTTTGATTGAAATGTGGAAAAAAAAAATTAAATTTACAATACAAAAATAAAAGAGCAGATAGAAAATCTAACCCCATTTTAGCCGAGAGAGAGACCAAGCGATGAGAGAATAATATGCAGAAAAGGAAGGGAAATTAATTTCCCCTTAACCCTGAATTCGAAAACAAGAAACAAGAGACAAAGAACAGCTGAATCATAATCCAAAAGTTAACAAAAATAATGAAAGTGAATTAATTTCAGTAATCAAAAAAGGAAAGAAATAAAACAGAGAAAAGGGTACCTGTATTAGAAGGAGTATAAGCCTAGTCGAACAAGTTTTCTCATCTTTCCTGCCTTAATTTTCTCAACTACCAAACAAAAATAAAGGTAACTCAAAAGTACAAGAACCCACTGCTGAACCCATTGCAACAAAGTGCTTTGGTGAGGATGAATACAAAATTTAAGAAATGAATAAAACATGAAAAGCTTAATTAAGTAAAATCAAACTTGATTAACGAAGGTAAAAGGGAAGTAGATGTCCATAGAAAGAATTCCAACATTCTTTGCCATTTCTCTTAGCTACAAAGATAAAAATTAAAATCAAATTGAATAGCTCTCTTTTTCTTCTTCTTCTTACTCCTCTTAAAACAGAGATTTGAAATGAATAAATAAATAGAAAAAAAGGACAAAAACTGCGGACCCTTGAAAGCAGCAAAGAGAAATGAGAAGATGAGGACTCACGGTCATTCAGTCACCAGATAGTGGCAAAACTGAGGAAGAACGGAGCAAAAAGTGGTAGATCTGAGAAAAAGAAAATGTCAAATCTTGAAAATAAGAACAGAAATGAAAGAAATAGGGTATTTTCTTATATATATTATTTTTTAGCAATGAAATTTAATTTCGTTGCTATTTTAACAATGATTTTAAATTTAGGGTGAATTAAAGCCTACCAATATGTGTTTATCTATGGTAAATAAGTTTATTTCACATCTTATAGGCATACTAGAAAATATTCCTACCAAAGTGGGTAAATTTGTGATTCTTGCTAATTTTGTTGTGCTAGAAATGGATGAAGATCCTGAAATTCCTATTTTATTTGGTAGGCCATTATTAATTACTGCTGGGGCTATTTTTGATATGAAAAATGGTAAAATATCTCTTGAAGTTAATGATGAAACAATTTAGTTTAATGTTTTTGGGATTGTTAAGTCTTCACAAATGGAAGTGGTGAATAGAATTGATGCTTATTATGTTCTTGATGAGTGCATTAATAGTGTTGTTAATGAATGTGTTAGTAAAAGCCCAATTGCACCTTATGATTTAAATGAAAGTTATAATGAGGTTTTGCAAGTTGCCTCTTATCCTTTCCAAGGAAGATTCTCAAAGTTTGAGTCTTTGAGAAAGGATAAGGATATGCCATCAAAGACATCTAAAGAGGAAGTTAAACTTAAACTCAAGCCATTACCAACAAGCTTAAGGTATGAATATTTGGATTCAAAGTTTCAATTACTTTTCATTGTTAATTTTTCAATTGATAAGTATAATGTGAGTGCTTTACGTGATATTTTGCTTGCTCATCAAAATGCCATGGGATATTCTATAAGTGATTTAAAAGGAATTGCACCTAAGGTTTGCATGCATAGGATCTTGTTAGAAGAGGATTCTAAACCTTCCATTGAAAGTCAAAGAAGGTTTAATCCCACTCTTAAAGGGATTATGAGGAAAGAAATAATTAAATTGCTTGATAATGGCATAATTTATTCTATAAGTGATAGTAAATGGGTGAGTCCTATTCAAGTTGTCCCTAAGAAGGGTGGCTTAACTGTAATTCGTAATGATAATAATGATTTAATTGCTACTAGGACTATCACGGGTTGGTGTATGTGTGTGGACTATAGGAAATTAAATAAAGCTACAAGAAAGGACCATTTTTCTTTGCCTTTTATTGATCAAGTCATAGAAAGATTGGCTAATTTTTCTTATTTTTGTTACTTAGATGGTCTAAGTGGTTTTTATCAAATACCTATACATCCACATGATCAATCTAAGACAACTTTTACATGCCCATATGGAATTTTTGCATTTAGGCGAATGTCTTTTGGTTTGTGTAATGCACCAGCCACCTTTCAAAGATGTATGCTCTCTATTTTTAGTGATCTCATTGATCAATGTGTAGAAGTTTTCATGGATGACTTTAGTGTGTATGGCACTACATATGAGAATTATTTATCTAATCTTTCTAAGGTGCTTGATAGATGTATGGAGAATGGTTTGGTTTTAAATTGGGAGAAGTGTCATTTCATTGCATAAGAGGGTATTATCTTAGGACATTTAGTCTCTAATAGGGGGATTGAAGTTGATAGAGCTAAAACTGAAATTATTGCTAATTTGCCTCCTCCTAAAAATGTTAGAAATGATAGAAGCTTTCTAGGTCATTCTGGATTTTATAGAAGGTTCATAAAAGATTTTTCTAAGATAGATAAACCTTTGTGCACATTACTAGGCAAGGATGTTGATTTTAATTTTGATGAGGCAGGTCTTAATTCCTTTGAAACCCTTAAAGATGCTCTTGTCACTTCACCTGTGTTGCAACCACCTAATTGGGAGCAACCATTTGAATTAATGTGTGATGCTAGTAATTATGCAGTTGGGGCTATTTTAGGACAAAGAATTAGTGGGAAGCCTTTTGTAATTTATTATGTTAGTAAGCTACTGGATGATGCCCAAATTAATTACTCCACAACTGAAAAAGAACTCTTGACCATTGTTTATACATTTGATAAATTTAGGGCTTATCTTGTAGGGCAAAAAGTCATTGTTTATTCTAATCATTCTGCCCTTAAGTACCTCTTGAGTAAAAAAGATGCTAAGCCTAGGTTGTTAAGATGGATTTTAATGTTACAAGAGTTTGATTAGGAAATAAGGGATAAAAAAGGAAAGGAGAACTTAGTTGCTGACCATTTATCTAGGTTCACCCAATGTGTTTTGAAAGATAATGATTGTAACACCCTTATCAGAACAATATTTTTCGATGCGAAACTTAGCGGTAAACGGTAAAATTTTTTTTTTCAAACTTCCATCATTGCAAAACAACATTGATACAATTTAATATTTTATTCAATTGACGAAATTTTGATAGCACAATGGCTAGAACTTACTAGCCTCTTGAAAAATTCAAACAATCCACACAGTCTCTCAAAGGCACAACAAATTACATATCATTGATAGTCATTTACAACTCATTAACTGACTTAACAAACAGTACCTTTAATACAGTTTAGTTCTATACTCTCACTGTCTAAGTATATACAAGTCACAAATACTAAAATAAAAGTACAAATAACTTTCTTCATCTTCGAATTTTGCTTCTTCGTGTATCAAGCTCCTTCAATCCTTCAAAATTTGCACGCAGTAAACACTACGTGCTGAGCACTAGAAATACTCAGTGGTGACTACTAATCCTAAAACTTCCCAATTTCAACATAATTACATAAATTGTGCAAACTTCTATTCTTATTTATCAGAAATTTACTTTTAATTTCTTTCACACTATTTTCATTGTTTACCAACTTTGATCTTATACTTTTCAATTTACTTTACACTACTTTCCTTGTGATTCGATTACAAATTGACTTTTACTTTTACGTTTCTTATTTCTACTTTTACTTATCTTTTATCCTATACTTTTGCATCACTTGACGTAGTTGTTGTTTCATTTAATGAGTTACATGGATACTCATGTCTTTAATGGCAAGTTTTCTGTTCCTAGTTCCATTAGGTAATTCAAATACGATTTTCATTATTTATTCTTTTAATTCACTTTAATCTTTAGGCTTATAATCTTTATTGGAAAGTGATGTAAGTATTTTGGATCACTCTGTATACAAATCTTTATTTTCTTTTCTTTTTAAATGAACTTTTTTCATTTTAACTAAACAATCATTTGTCTTTTGATCATTTTACTTTTCACTTAATCTTTACTTCCAGAATTTATTATTTAGTCATATTTTTACACTTAAATACAATATTGTCATGTTTGACTTTAAATACATACTTAGCACTATTTTTTAACGCTTTATTTTCTTAAAATAATAATTGGTACACAATTTACAAATTCAATCTCATAGGTCTTTTCACAAACATTTTATTTTTATAACCATTTTTTTGTCATTATTGCTTATTAATTACAACCTTTGGGAACAAGTTCAGTTTTATCCCAAAGTTTTCATTTTCTTTCAATCAAGTTCTTTGTCATTTATAACATTTACATTCAATTACTTTTACACTTTCGATTTATTCTTTTCAATACGCCCCTAATGCAATATGACAGGACTCTTAAAAATAATATACGGAACATGGACCCAAAGGTCTCACTGAGAGAGAAATAATCCCCAAGGGACCATTTCTCGAAAAAATATTTCACTTTAACTTTCACTTAAAACACTGAAGCTATGGAGATCAGAGATCCTACCCATAGCAAAGCAAGTCGCCATGACTTGCACCGCGGTATAAGGTGTTCCTATGGCTAGCCAATTATATCCTGAATAAGAATATCATTACCTGACTATTGCTAAGGTCAAAAACAGTCAAGAACTTTCGAATGATTTTCAAACTTCAATAATTTTAATTTCTTTTATTGTGCTTAAAACAATGCATTTTGTCAATCGCACTCTTTTTACTACTATTGACTATATAATAACTTTTTCTTTTCGTTTCCTTTTTCTTTCCAATCACTTTTAAGTGAATTATTATACAATAATTCACTATAAATAATTATTATTCTTTTGAATTTTAATTAATTATTTTCTCAATATATTTTTTTCCATATTTGGTGAATTATGTTAGGGTAATTCACTCTTTTCTTTCTTGGCACTTATTGATTTATTTCTTTATAATTCAAAAATATACGTTTACAGTCATTTTATTCACTTTTTGACTCTTAGTCAATCTCTTACTCTTTCGGTCTGAATTAGCGATTATTTGGAAATTACAATACTTTATGGGTTGTGAATTATAATAATTCACCATTTTATTCGAATTATGAATTATTTTGTAATAAGATTTTTCCTTTGGATAATGTTCACTTATACGGTTATTATTCACTTATACGGTTACTATTCACTCATACGGTTACTATTTACTTATACGATTACTATTTACTTATACGATTACTATTCACTCATATGATTACTATTTACTTATCATTTACTATTCACAATACAGTTAATTTATTCACTATACTTTTTATTTTCTGAAAATTTATCATTTAATTTTTTCATTTTTATCCTTATATGAAGTGTACATTAAATTAAATTAAAGTACCCACTGTTAATTGTTTATTGAATTATTTCTCAAAATTTTAATCTTTCGATTAAGAATATTCCATATTTATTTTCTAAATTAATCCATACATCACATAAATTTCGTAAAAATTTATGTGAACATTGCTCTTCAATTATTGTCATATTTTCTTATTTTATGAATTATTTTAACATAATTCACTATATATGATATATACATAAAATCTAAATTTCCGTAAATTTCATTAAAAATTTATAGGCAATTTATTTTATGCTTATTATCATTATATAACATAATCAACAAAAATTCTATATTTCATCAATTACATTATTTAATAAATATTCCAAAATAGTCATATAAATTTCTATAAATTCCATAACAATTTATGGACATATATTATTTCATCTTCTATCAAATTAGGACTTAATTTCATTAATTTACAACACAATAATTTATTTCTTTAAAAAGAAAATTTTTCATTCATAAAGAAAATTTCTTAATAAATTTCCTTAACTTAATTTATACACTATATTAGGCATAATTAAAATTTAATTGAACAATAATAAATTAATTTCAATTTTAAATCAATAATTCAATATTTTTCCTTAATAACTTTAAAGAAAAAAATTCAACAAATTAAGAAAAAATTAAAAGATTCCGTAATCACTTACCATAACGGTCGAATTTGCTTCGATTTGCTTAATACTTTGCTCACTGGATCGATCGTCAGAGCGTCGTCGGAATCTTGCCGGTGACAATCCGACACTACCACCTTGTAGATCGGGATTCCATCAGTCATTTTTCGGTGGTCACGCGTCCAAATTCTTCCTTCGTTGGCCGAAATCTTTACTTGAATAACCTGCCGAATCCATTTCCAATCTACCGATCGCCGGCGTTTAAGGAGCGATGGAATACACTGGAAGACTCGCCTCATCACCGGGAGTTGATCAGTGGTAGTGGTGTCCCCGTCCGCCGCCTTGATTTGCCAGAACGAACAAAAATCCATTTAAAACAAAAATAGAAAAACTCGACGATCGGACCACCACAACGGAGGCCGAACACCGGTGAAAGGGAGATGACATGCCGGCGAAAGGTCCGGCCGGTGGTTGTCGGTCGGTCCTTCTTCTTTTTCTTTCTTTTTCTTTCTTTCTTTGCTTCACGCATCTACTTCTTTTTTTTCTTTGTTTTGTTTCTTTATTTCCTTTAAGATTGTGGCCATTGGCCATAATCAATTGCCGACAACTTTTTTTTTGTCTTTATATATATATATATATTTTTTAATTTATTTATCCAAAATTTTACTATTTTGTTCCCTAAAACTTTTGCTATTACTTTCAAAGCTCCGATTCATTTTAAAATCGATTCCATAATTCTTAACACACCGAAAATAGGTTGCAAACAAATTTTTGACTCAATCGGAGTTTATTTTTGGTCCGATTAGATTAAATCAATCCGATCCAAAAATACCAATGTTATAAAAAAATTTACTTTTTACAGCCAAAATAATCTATGTATTATTTTAGGCTTAACTGCAATTTTTGGTAATTTTTGGAGTCCGTTTACTATTTTTAAATATTTATACAATATTGAGTCAATTCTCCAATAATAAAAATCGACTCGCTACTTTTTTTATATTTTTGACTTTTTAAGATCTATTTTATCTCGATTTCACTTCAAATTTCAACCCTGAACTCTCCATGACCAATACTTTACGATGGTCTAATAAAATATTTTTCACTTTCAAGTGCACTTTTTGGCTCGAAAAATACTATTCACAGCTAACCCAGTGTTGAGGCCGTTACAATGATGATGGGGTGCCTATTGATGAAGCTTTTCATGGAGAACACCTTTTTAGTGTAGTTTCCAAAGAAGTTCCATGGTTTGCTGATATAGCAAACTATTTAGTAAGTGGTATTCTTTTATATGATTTAGATTATAGGCAAAGAAAGAAATTCCTTCATGATGTTAAGTTTTACTATTGGAAAGAGCCCTTATTATATAGGAGATGTGCTGATGGGTTGGTTAGGAGGTGTATTCCTCATGAAGAAGTTGGTGAGGTGTTGGCTCATTGTAATTCATATGCTGTATGGGGTCACTTTGGGGTTTCTAAGACAACCTCCAAGGTTTTGCAAGCTGGATTTTGGTGGCCTACATTGTTTAAAGATGTCAAAGACTTTGTACTTAGTTGTGATAAGTGTCAAAGAATGGGAAATTTGTCTAGGAGGAATGAAATGCCTTTACATGGCATTTTAGAAGTTGAATTTGACGTTTGGGGTATGGACAATATGGGGCCATTTCCTAGTTCTTTAGGAAATAGGTATATTTTGGTCATGGTTGATTATGTATCTAAATGGATGGAAGCTATTCCAACTATTACTAATGATGCTATGGTGGTTAAGAAGCTACTTAAGAAGGTTATATTTCCTAAATTTGGAACACCTAGGGCAATTATTAGTGATGGTGGGTTTCATTTTTGTAATAAAGTTATAGAGCAATTATTGAAAAAATATAATATGACTCATAAAATTGCTACACCTTACCACCCCCAAACAAGTGGATAAGTTGAAATTAGCAATAGAAAGCTTAAGTGGATATTGGAGAAAACTGTCTCTAAATCAAGAAAAGATTGGACACTTAAGCTAGATGATGCTCTTTGGGCATATAGAACAGCTTTTAAAACTCCTATAAGCCTTACTCCTTATCAATTGGTTTATGGTAAATCTTATTATTTGCCTGTTGAAATTGAACATAAAGCTTATTGAGCAACTAGGGTGTTGAATTTTGATATGCAACAAGTTGGTAGGAATAGATTGCTTCAATTGCAAGAATTAGAGGAGCTTCATATGAATGCATATGAAAATGCTAAGCTATATAAGGAAAAAACTAAATCATGGAATGATAAGCATTTATTAAAGAAAGAATTTAAAGTTGGTGACATGATTTTGTTGTATAACTCTAGATTGAAGCTATTTCCTGAAAAATTAAAGTCAAGATGGTCGGCTTCCTTCAAAGTAGTTCAAGTTTTTCCTTATGGGGTTGTTGATTTTGCTAATGATAAAGGGGAGGTTTTTAAGGTTAATGGACATAGATTGAAGCCTTATTTCATTGGTGATGCAGTAGTTCCTACTCAAATAATTTCTTTATTGAATTCCTCTCTTGCATAATAATATTTTTGTTTAAGATTAGCTCTTTTAGTTTGGATTTATTTGTTCTATGGTTTTTTTGTTAAGTTTTAAGTATTTTATAGTTTTTATTTTTATTGATTTATTTTCTTTTGTAATTTTTACTTTTGGGTCGAGTTTGGTATGTTTTGCAGGAAAAAAATTGCAACACTAAGACATATTCACGAGTGTAGTTCAACTCGTGACAATGTTCACGAGTGATCCAGAGGCAGCAGCTTACCGAATCGTGCAGGGCTACCGAGTAGTGCTTCCCAGGATCGAGTCATGACGCAGTTCACGAGTAACACAGAGAGGGAAGCTTCACGAGTCATGACCTGTTGTCCGACTCGTAAACATTTTTTTTATCCATATGCCCACATTCAATTTTTCACGAGTCGTGAACTGATATCCAACTCGTTAACATATTTATATGTGCCAAATCATTTCATTCTTCACGAGTCGTAAAGTTATGTCTGACTCGTGATTCACTGTTTTTGATTTACCGAGTCGTGCTTTTTACCTCTTTTTCTTTCTTAATTCATTTTTCTTTCTTTCTTTAATTTTTAATTATTTTATTTCTTCATTCTTTGCGGTTTTAATTTTGATTAACTGCCTTAATTATTTTAAACCTAATGGGGGGAAGGGTTATACTTAAACCTAGGGTTTGTGAACCAACTTGTCGTTTCACTCTTTCCCTCATTTCTCTATAAATATAGCAGTTTCTTTTCTTTTCTTTTCTTTCACAGATTTCATTTCACTCATGCCTTAGTCCCTCATTTTCTCTTCTTCCTCTACATCTTCTTCTTCTTCTTTACTACTCATCTTCTATTTCATTGTTGCGTGTGAGTGTCTTCTTCTTCTTCTTCTTTTCCTTCTCCAGTTTGCATCTTTTATTTCTTCTAGCATGCATTCATTTGGTGTTATTTTTGTCTCTAATTTCCTTTCTTTTACTTGGTCTTCTTCTCTACTCCTCATCTGTGTGTGGGTTTCTCTTCATCATCTTTTTCTTTACTTCATATGTTCTTTTTGTCTTCCTCTTATTTTTCATCAATGGTGAGAACAAAGAACCCATCTTCTTCAATAAGCCAGCAAGGGGGAGATGAAGCACTACCATAAAGTTTACAAACTCAATTTGGTGCACCATTTCCCATTTCATCTATCCATGAAGGTAATCGTTTCCTTGCTCTTAAGGATAGGGCAATTTCTCAATGTAAGTATTTTCTAGACTCTCTATTTGAACAAGTGGGATTGCTTGATGCAGTGAATGAAATGCTATCTCAATGTGGCTTATTGCGTTTTATTAATATGCATGAACAATTTTATACTGATTTGGTCTTGGAATTTTACACCAATTTGAAAGAGAATGCTGAAAATCCTAGGCTAGTGGACTTTCGTTTAAATGGCATTGATCATACATTAACATATTTCATGATGCATCGCATTTTTAGCTTTAAGCAAATCGGGTTTTGTGATCCTCCTAAGGTGTATAACCCTAATGCCTTTTGGAATTTTCTGACTGGATTGACTACACCATTTAGGGCTAAAGAGGCTAAGTCAATGTTTATATTGGATTTTGCATAAGATCCTTGCTTATATTGTCTTTAACAAGCCTGAATTTAATTGAGTCTCTCATCATGAGCTATTTTTGATGTGGTGTGTTCATAATCACAAGTCTGTCTGTTGGTCTTTTTGGATTTTCAATCAATTATTGAATTATGTTGGTCGTCTGGAGTCTCCTATCACATATGGACATGTAATAGCTGCTATTGCTAGGTGTCTTGACATTGATTTGCATACTTATGACCTTGCCCTTCCATGCTTATATTTTTCCAAACATCTTTTTGTTCGGGGTGAAGTGGTTAATAATTCTTTTCAATTCATTCAACCACTTTCAAGATCTTGAAAGAAGGATCTTGCAGGAACCTCTACTCCACACGTGGCTGCTTTGGAGAGTACTTCGGATGAGTCAAGGCCAACGGAGCAGGGACAAAGTGATACTATGGATGATGTCCCTAGTGACGAGGCTGCTTTTTCACCTACTGCTGGATCTTCTTCAAATATTACCCATTCCATGTTCAATCAATTACTGCAAAACCAGTCCACCATACAACATCAACTCACATCCTTGGAGCAAGTTACATCCCAATTGGTTCGATGTCAACGATGTCTGGAGCACAAGGTGGATGCCTTCATTGCCCAATCCGGCTATGTGGTGTCTTCGCCTCCGCCTTCACCATGATCTTAAATCTTAAGGGAGTTTTTTTCCTTTATTCTTTAGTTTATTTCTTTTTGTTTTTGTTTTTGTTTTTGTTTTTGTTTTTGTTTTTGTTTTTGTTTTTGTTTTTGTTTTTGTTTTTGTTTTTGTTTTTGTTTTTGTTTTTGTTTTTGTTTTTGTTTTTGTTTTGTTCCTTCACATTAAGGACAATGTGTGTTCTAAGTGTGGGGTAGCATATTAACTATGTTGTGTGTTTTGTTTATGTTTGTTTGGTTGTGTGTTTTTTTTCTTTTTTTTAGACTAAACTTTTTAGTAAGTTTTATTATAAGTATTGCTCATATTGTATATAATATAGGTTGTTATGAAGAGTCATTTGCCTTTTATGCTCATTTTGTTAGTTTTTCAAAGCTTTTGGCATGTGTTTTGTGTTTTCAAGTTATCTCTTTTTACTTCTTTCAACATTTTAGGTTATTTAATCTCTGTACTAACTATGCTTTAAGGTTAGAATTTTATCATTTAGCTTAAGATTTTAGGATTTTGATGCCTCATGGAAACTATAGCCATAATACTTACCTTTACCTTTCAATAATGGATGAGGACTAGCAAAAGAGAATAAATGCTGAAATAAAATAAAAGCAAGATGCATACTCAAAAAGTTTAATAAAGTATGGGATGGAGCTAAAACGCACCCATTACTACATTTTCTTGCTACTCTAAGTACATGGGATAAAGCTTTAAAGAATACCAATGCTAAAAGAAAAAAAAATATAGTCTAAAAATGCCATGAGATTGGTTTAAAGGTATGTGTGCTTGCAAATTTTCTTAAAAGGCAACTATATTCTTAGAATCTTAAGTTTCATAATCAATATTCTCTCTTGAGCATGGTTAGTTTTGAGACTTTATTATCTTGATGTTGGGTTTAGTAAACTTAGGTGACTTGGTAACTTTGAATACATGTTTTAAGATTTGATTTACTGAAATTTTGAGTGTTTAAGGTATTTGACTTCATTTCAATCTTGTTTAAAGTAAATATTGAGCAACGCTTTATAGTATAACTTACTTAGTTTAACTTGGCATTAAATTGTCTCATTCTTCTCTTGCTTGAGGAGAAGCAAGGTTTAAGTGTGGGAGAATTTGATAACATGTAAAATGTCTACTATTTAGTGTGTATTTTCTTTTATTTAAGTAGTTAAGTACGTAATATTATATGTTTATGTTTAATTTATGTGTTTATTTGTGTTTTTAGGTTAAAGTTGGTGTAAATGTGAAGTGAAGTGATGAAATGGTGAAGATTCATGCACTTGCTCACGAGTCGGCAAGGAGTTCACGACTCGGACATAATGGCACGAGACGGAGGGAAGATTATGAGTGAGGTAGAGAAGACTTGTTCACGAGTCGGCAAGGCATTCACGAGTCAGACAAAACACCTGTTTCCAAACGATGCCACCTTTTTGCACCCGATCTTTCAGCCAACCATCAAGACTTTTCAGGGTAGCTTTTTATGATTAACAACAATTCTGAAGGGACATATCTATAGAGTTAATCTCTATAAATATGGGAGAAAAGCTCTAGAAAGAGATCGAAGAAAATTTCATTGTTTACTTAAGAATATTTTAGTTATTTTTGGACAATTCTCTTACGTAGTTTTTAGACGATGACCAAAGAACAAAGTCAAAGGAATAAGAGATATATCAGAAGGTCTAAATAGAAAGTAAACCCTGGGGAGTGATGTTGTTCTTTTCTCTTATTTCATTTTTTATTACAATTGTGTATTTGGCTAGTTCTTTTGGTACATTATAACTACATAATTCAATTTATTTTTCATCTACTTATCTTTGCTTTATGAATATTTATTTTCTTTATGTATGAAGTGTGATTTAAACTTATTTGGGTACTTTGATTTGCTTATTATGCTTGATCACCATAATTAGCATGTTAGTCATTTAATTCACAATGAGAATTGGAATTCTTTAATGGAAAGACAAATAAATTTACTTGAAGCATTGAATTCACTTAGAGATAAGGAATTCACTTTAAGGGGTTAAAGAATTGGCATAAAACTTCATAGTTTTTATTTATCTCTATAATGTCATGAGAATGTTTATAGACTCTAAGTAAAAACACTTTTAATGACAATGAGAATTGCTTTAAAGAAACTTGGCTAAATTCTCCAATCATATTATTCATAAAATTGATTAAATGGTTCATAGATGAAATTATTTCACTTAGTTATAATGTATGTTCAAATCATCTTTTAATTCATCTATTATCCAAAATTAACTCATTATATTTAAAATAGTTTAGTCTTTAAATTAAATGCATGATACCTATTTTATTTGATACCTATCCATTTACTTATTATTATTTCAATACAAAATCTCTCTGTTCCCTTTGGAACGATATCCTCCTCATTCTATATGCATTCTAGTGAGACTAAGAGTTCAATTAAATTCCCATCATGTTTTACAAGAGACAACCACTAGGATCCAGCTGAGATGTTTGGATGAAAAGAAAGTGAGGAAGATAATGGAAAAAGTACATGCAGGGGTATGCAAAGCTCATATGAATAGTTTAGCTTTAGTAAAGAAGATTATAAGGTAAGGTTTCTTTTGGCTCACAATGGACACTGATTGTTCCAAGTATGTAAATTATGCCAACAGTACACATAACTGAGACATCTACCAATGTCAAAATTATGCAATTTCACATCTCCAAGGGGAATAGGCATTATAGGAATGATCCATCCGCCTACTTCAAATAGACACAGATTTATAATAGTGGCTATTGATTAGTTCACCAAATGGGTTGAAGTAGATTTTTTCAAAATGGTAGATGCACAGGACATCACCAAGTTTATTGAGAAGAACCTGATAGCAGATATGGATTACCTTACCATGTAGTGCCAGATAATGGGTTACAGTTTTCAAGTGAAACCAGATAGATGCTCATCAAGTATAGGGTTCAACATCACAAGTCTTCTCCATATAGGCCTCAAGCAAATAGAGTAATTGAAGTAGCTAATAGGAATGTGAAAAGAATTCTAGCCAAAATAGTTTAAACTTATAAGGATTGGGCTGATAAACTATCCTTCACACTATGGGGATATATAACCACAGCTAAAACATCAATAGGAACCACTCCATATCAGAAGCAGTACTTCCAATAGAGATTAAGTATCAGTCTTTGAGAGTAGTTTTAGAAGCTGAGCTATCGAAAGTGGAATGGGCTAGGCAGAGATTATTACAACTTAACCTGCTATAGGGGGATAGAATAATGGCTTATTATCGTAATCAAATTTATCAGAAAAAAGCTTGGAAGAAAGTTAGGAAACACCCACTGAAAGAATGAGATTTGGTGTTCAAGCAGATGAGGCCAAGAATCCTAGATATCTGAAAACAAATTCAGGATAACATGGGAAGGAGCTTTTATGCAATTGGTGTCTAAAGGCTTTGCTATTTTGTCAGACAGTGATGGCAATGAGTTTATAGAACTAGTGAATGTTAACAAGCTGAAAAGGTTCCATGGCTAAATACAAAAAGAGAAAAAGAAGTGAATAAGTACCCCACAGGTCGAAAACCCAAAAAAGTAGCAGCCTTGTTAAAATCGGGTGCCTTGCCAAGGAGAAAATTAAAAAAAGGAATCCTGGGCAAAAATTAAAGGCTAAGAAAAAATAATCAATCAAGAAAATCCGAGAGGGCTGATTAATGATAGGAGTTATGGTGCTTGTAAAGTTTCATTTTAAGATTGAATAACATATGTCATTAGGATAATATCAAATAATGATCATGTGTACTGAAATTAAAAAGAAATGTCACGCATACAATTAGTCATGTAATAAGAGTAGCATAGTCTTTGAATGTTCAAATTTGAAAAGTCCAATAGAAATAAAAGATATGATCTATAATGGTGTCTAATCTAATCTATCTATATCACCTCTCTCTTATTCAGGTGCCTAATAGCCCAAAGCTTATTGTGAATGGTCAAATTGGTAACCCATCACTTGTAAGTGTTAAAGTGGTGAAGTCACAAGCACCAATGGTAGGGATGTAATCCTCACGGGAATCTAAGTCTATACCCTCTAATAGTACTCGAACATGAAGTAATAGTTAAGAGTACCACCCCAAAAGCCCAGTGGTTGCCTAACATAGTGAGTAGAAATATAAACAGTGGTAAGTCCACATAAAGGAATATAACCAAAATCTCCATCCCTAACCATAAAGGTGATGGGCAGCCAAGTGCTCCTAAACATGATGTCAACATCTATTAAATGGCCCAACTAATCAATTATATCCTAGACTAATTGAAACTTGCAATTCAAGCATCAAAGTATGACATGATGCATGGGGTTGGTACCCATAGCTCTGACATGAGGAAGAGGCTCCAACAATAGCTGCAGCTTCTCATAAAGCCATACCTAAAAAAAGCCACTAAGGTGAGTTTGGTTTATCAAAGGCAAAAATAAGGCAAAAAGATACGTGAAAATTTGAAAGGACACATATTTCAACAAAAAACTAGTACAAAAACCCACAAAGGGTGTAATACCTTCAAAATTAAGGACATGTCTGAAGAAGCAAAGGACTGCTAGCAAGAAGAGAATTAGGGTTATGGTGAATTGCATCCAAGCCTATGATGGTCTCCGCTACAATCATAGGAAATGGTTTATGCCCCTAGTATATGCCATTCACTCTGTTGAATAACTCATAGTTCCCAGTTATAGGATCCTTACTGTGCACCAGTAAACATCGACTGAAACAACAGAGTAGTACCGTATCTGAATGGAAAGTAGGTACATCATCAAAATAAGCAAAAACATTGATCAGCTACTCCAGTGGCAATGTCCTCCTAAAAGTAACAAAACCCCTAGCCTCAGAAGGTAGAATGTTGAAAGTATGGACCACCTCTCTAAGATATCCAGAAATAGAGGATGGCAGGTAAGGTCGAACATCAAGCTCGAATCTAGCACCAACCATAGAGGCAAACTCCTCTAGCTAAGGATAAAGTTCTCGATGAGTGAATCTAAATACATGAAGCCTTGGGTCCCAATATTGGGCAACAGTAAGCAATAAATTCCTGTCTAAAGACACCCTCCTTAAGAATCTCAAACTAAAGTATAAAGCTAACCGATGATCCTTCCAGGTTTTTGATTCATCCAAAAGTTGGTGTAATTTTAAAATTCTACTAGTTATGGTAATGAGATTTTTTAAGTAGTCTAAGTACAAGAATAATGGAAAAATAAATAAATGACTGAAGGGAAAAATAGATAGAAAAAGAAAGGAAGAGAAAGAAGAATACCTTATGGAATCATCTGGGAAGGTGAAAGGTCAAAGGCATAAAAACCAAGAAATTCAGGCACTATTTTATAGCAAGTGATGAGCCACAGCTATCCCTCACCATAAATGAGCTATGGGTTACCTGTCCCTCACCTCTGGAATGCCAAGAATTACTCATTTGCATATCCTATGAATTGCACATACATATTGTTGCATTTTCCTTTGTTTGCATCTTGAAGGGAACCTGAAAGCTTGATGACATTAATATTCAACCCTGGAAGTTTGGAATATAAAAAGTCATATATCTTGAGAAGCAAGGCAAATTTCAGAGGGTATTTTAGACTTTTAAATACTCGTGTGTATTAAAAAGCAACTAAAACCTGTAAATATTATGAAATAATATTGTAACTCATAAAAAAAGTGCAAATAATGTTGTAAATTAATCTTAGATTGATAGAGGTCAAAAAAATTGATGAAAATGGTCAAAACATAGAAGAAAAATGAGCCGAAAATGAGAAAATAAGGATTAAATTAGGGTTGGAGGGCATTTCGATCCTTTTATCTTAAGGGACAGGATGTCCCTCATTCCCTCTGTCGTTAGCGACATATGGGCTATCCATCTCTTGCTCTATTCCAACAATAAATAGCCTTTCTTCTTCATTTTTTGTAAACCTCTATAACTTTCGATTTCAAAAGCTGCTTTTTAATTTTTTGAGTGTTTCTCTCTCATTGTTCATCTATTTTTCAAGCCATTCGTGCTAGCAAACTCTTGGGAGGGAGAAGCATTTTAGGGAGCATGCTTTTTAGGTTTCTCTTCCTCTTTCTTTTTATCTTTTATAAGTGATATTTAATTCTTTTCATTTTTTTTCTTTTGTTACTTCATTTCTTAGTTAGAACATAAACTAAGTTGTAAAATTTTAGCCTTAGGCATGATGGATGCGAGCACCTTTTTTTATTATTTTATTACTTGTGTTTATTTTATTTTTGTTTGTTAGAAATAAAAAATGCCTTGTAGTTTAAGTTATATAGTTTAATTGCCAAACTTTTTTTGTATGACACTGTAGATAATTAAAAGCCTTATGTATAAGAACGTAAACCTGTAATTTTCTTCTTTTTTAACAATAATGTGTATGCAGCCTTTTGTCTTTAAAGGTACTTTTGTATTGTGATTGCATCATGTAATTAATCACCTTAATTTGTCTTGTTTTGTAGCCATGATGTCCCATGTCTTGTTGTGTTATTTAAATATGTCTTTTTATGCAGAAGGCAGTCTCATTCCTAATCAAAATGTTGCCCAAATTTTATTAAATTTCTCATATAATGTGAATTATTTTAAATTTTATTATTTGGCAGCCATGATAGCCTATGGTTTGTTGTCTAGTTTTAAATGATTTTCTTGTACAAGGGCAGTCTCATTCCTAGTCAGAATGCTATTGGATTGTCATATTTCCCATAAATTGTGAAATGTTAGTAATTGTATTCGTTTGATGGCTTGGATGGCCTGTATATTATTTGAGTTCTTTCTTATACATGGGGCAATCACATTCCTAGCCAGAATGCTGCCAAAATTTTATTTGAAATTCTCGTAAAATGTGTAACGTGTGTTTTGTCTCATTTTTGTGCATGATTATTAGAATTATTTGTGTGTCAAGCATTCTTATTTTTACTCAATAACGATGTCAAAATTCTTGCAAATTATGACATTTTAGCTTCCTTGTGACTCAAGTTAGACCTCAAACTAACTGTAACATTTTTTACAGGATACCTAGTAGGATGGTGCATCCCCAGCCATACTAGCTTACATGACACCCATGCAGGCTAGAAGATATGAAGTTCTAGGCTAGGTCCAGTATAGATCGAGCGGGTTCATGTCCAAATAGTTTCTCTAGGACTTTGAACTATTATAGAAGGCTAATAAACTCTTAGATAGAGTAGGATGGATAGATTTCTTTATCCCAACTTACAAGACATACTCAAACATCACTAGAGAGGTCCTTGCTACCCTATAGTATGGTAGTTACTCTAGGTCAGACACAGAGGAAGGGGTCATCCAATTCTAGGCCTTAGGCATTCACTATAGCATCACGAGGCATAGATTTGCAATGGCTATGGGGCTTATGAATGGGAATGGCATAATCACACCACCTCAATTGATATATAGAGATAGATGGGTAGTTATGACACTACCAGGGGCTATCTACAGTTCAAACAAGGTGAAGAGCACTATGTTGGCTCTTCAAATCTATAGGCATCTCTAGAGATTTTTATCTGCCTCATACCTAGGACTTATATGGAGTTTAGATAACATTAATTCAGTGGATATCATAAGCTTATAAGTTATGCAGAAGGGTCATTGCAAAGATATCACACACGAGATTATTGCAACTTTGACTAAGGTAGGCATTACACTAGGGACCTAGGTATATGTGGGAGGATTTATTATGAGGTCATTATTGTTATTGAGGCACGAAAGGTGGACTTTAATGATCCTATCCCTGAGAGCATTCACATTGACTTACAGGCAATGATCACTCTGAGCATGGTAGAGCCCATAGAGGGATGTGAGTGTAAGTACAGGCCGCTTACCGTGCTAGAGACTTGACAAAGATGTGATCTCTTTCTTATATTTTAGGGTGCACCTATAGCAGGGGATGACTAGGGTTAGGCAACAAAAAAGGCATTGATAGAGCCTTATATACCCCCAAAGCAGCCACTTCAATAGGAGGATTACGTAGATGAGCCACGTGAGTCACAGAAGCCATAGGGGGTAGGGTTGGATTTAAACTATGAGTTTGATATGCAGATCGACTTGCATGATCTTTTGGGCAGATTGCCATAGACGTAAGTACATCTCAGGTCTCCCATCAAGCATTAGAGGTTGTCAGCTATAAGGAGATTTTCCCCATATGGACACCTAGGAGCATTTTCTTCTTTAGCTCCTTCACTTTATGGGTACCTAGGGAATCTACATCGACCCTACTTACGCCTTCTATTCCACCATCGCCAGCTCTAGCATCTTTAGCTCCTTTGTCTGATGATATCTTTAAAAGTTTAGAAGCTTTAAAAAAGGCAAGTAAACATCAAGAGAAAACATTACTGATAGTAATTATAGCAGTGCAGTCTTTGTAAGGCTTACCAGCGGCTGTATAGACTTTGCAGGAGGAGGTGCAAGTCATCAAAGCAAATTTAATAGCTACAAGGGAGAGGTTTGATGCTACTTTATAAGTGGTTGATGACTTTCTGACTCAGCTTATAGATTAAGGCACCCATATCGAGATCGTGATTCCTGGGGCCAAACAGGTCGTGGTCAAGATTGATGAGGAGTTAAGGAGGTACATTGGGTACATAAGGGGAGACCTGATGACCTATTTAAAGTGCTATTCTAAAGAAGTCCTTAAGGTAGCATAGGGGTCAGAGAGGTTAGCAGATGTAATAGCATAAGTCCTACAACCTTTGACATTAGTGCTACCAGTCTTTAAATTTATATTCGAGTAGGTAAGAAAGCAACCACTAGTAGCACCTCATACTATGGCACCAGCCTGACCACCAACTCCTAGACCACTACTAGACTAGCTTATCATAGGGCATCGAGGCCACTTTAGTGGGTTATTTTGTATTTAAGGAGTTTTGTTTTGTTATGTTTAGAAAATTTTGATGTATATAAAATTCAAAAACATGTATTTATTCAGTTTGTACATATATTTTATATTTATAGTTGTTTTTATTTACTTTTATCATCAGAGCTAAATGAATAAAAAAGAAAAGAAATGGAACTGATAGTGAAATGTAGAAACAAGATGAAAATGACAAAATGTGACAATAAGTAATGATGAAAAAAAGAAAAATAAAAGAAAGATAACAAAAGAGGCCCAAAAAAGCCAAATCCAGTAAGCAGAGCACTAACATTCAACATTTTTTCATAACGGTTACTGGAAGCTCTCACCAAAGATTATGTTTATGTTCTTCCAACAAAGGGAAAATACATGCATCTTTGTTCATCACATAGAGCTACCTAAATAAGGAATCACAACAATGAGGAATTATTGATAATAAGCGAAAGCCTAACGATGATGTATATTTGTCAAAAATCCCTCAGTGGAATGTTACTTCAAGAAAAAAGCAACCATACTTCTTAAGAAAAACATTAATCAACAGCAATTTGGTTCTGTATGCAACAAGCATTAATCAAATTCTAATTTAATCAATCTAGTTCTGTATGCCCCATGTGTTAACTAGACATATTCAAGTAATACTGATTTTGTATGCCCTAGATGCTAATCAATCTTCATCAACCCATCTTGATTCTATATGCCCTAGACGCTAATCCAACTTATTCAAATAACCTAATCATGCATGCCTCACAAGCTTATCAGATAAAACCTTATTTTTGTTCCAATTTTACATGCCCCATACGTTAATTGGATAAATGGAGACTTACCACCTTCAATGGAGTTAGTCTCAAGCCTTGATTTTGCATGCCCCAAGAACTAATCAAGCAAAACCTTTTGTTATCATAATTTTACATGCCCTAGGTGCTAATTAGACAACTAAAGACTCATTGCCTTCAATAGAGTTATTCTTAAACCCTAATTCTATATGCTTCAAGAGCTAGTAAGGGATTTCAAACAACAAGTTATTCAAAGATTCATTACCTCAGGTACATGTCTTTTTTCTCTATAATCTAAATTTTGGCTCACTTTGGCACTGGTGCATCAACTTCCCAAAATTAGTGGTAGGTATAGACGCCATGACTCGAGGTAGCCTAGATCAAGGTTACCTATTGATGAGGATACAATATATTACTGACATCAAGTTCAGATCCTGAAGCTCCAATCCTAAATTTCAAGTATTTTTGAAAGATTTTCATGGATTGCCAAGTATTTGAAAATGATTTTTAGTGTTTTAACAAAATTTACATAAAAACCTTGGTTTGGACCTTTAATGGTGGCAGACAGTCATTTGTTACCTGAAGGGTGCCTTTTTGTGGGTCCTTCTTACATGGACATGCCAAACTAGAGGGCCATTTTATGAAATTCTGGATTAGTGATAGGGGACGACTACCCCTCATTAAGGGATGCCCATATATGGTTAGAAATCTATATTTCCCCATTTTTTCTAGTTTCAAAAGGGGCAATTTTATCTAGAAGGATTTCTTCCGGATTTGGGGGATTTGATCTCCAAATTTAGAGAGTTTTGAGTTGGATTTGAACTCAAACTCTTTTTTAGGTATAAAATCAAAAATTTAAGGTTTTTAAAGGAAGGAATCACTTTTTTCGAAGAGCCACTTTTATAGAATAAGAAAATTCAATTTCTTTCTCTCTCGAAAACCTTTTGCTCTACCAATCTTTGTTAAACATACATAGTACATACAAATGAATTTCATACTTTTTTTAGAATTAAGGAGCACAATTCAAAGTGGAGATCTGGACTATAGGAATCATAGAGTTATAATATCTCTTAAGGGTAAAATTCTATGCTCATTCCCATTCTCTTTTTAATCTATTTATTATGATATTGTGATTCTTTAACATGTTTGAACATGCTTTAATTACTGTAATTAGGGTGATATGCATGTTAAGTAAGATGTGATGTGTTCTTGGACTATTAAATGTATTAGAGGCATGATAGGTTCTTGGATTTCTCCATTGTTGTACATGTGAAGCTTTTCTTTTGTCCTTTTAATCCTATAATTTCATGATTTTTAGTGTATTTGATTCATGATTAGGTATTTTAATGTGTTTTGGCATTATTTAGCATTTAATATCATGTATCTAAGGGTAAAAACTCATCTTGTATGATTTTTGGTTTTCTTCATACAATTTTTTGTATTATGGTTATGTCCACGAGTGACAGATAGGACATCATGAGCTCATCTCCTTCTCCCGCCCCTCGTATGCTTATAGCCGTCCCTCGCATTCCTTTGAGCGTCCATAGGTGTATTTTAGGGTATTTTTAATATGTTTCATGCATTTATATAACATTTACATTATCTACTCATTTTTTGTGATATTTGTGCATTTTTCTATGTAATTTCGAATTTGTATAAGTGATTTATATGCCCAAATATCTTTTACTTGTACAAATAAATTTGTAATTATTTTATTATGTTATGTGAGAATACTAATTCACATGTCATTTTTGGGGTTTTTTTTTAGTATTTGATGCTTTCGCTATGGAGATTTTTCATGTGGTTTTTTGCATGGGAATTTGTGCTTCCGAGTTGGCCACCATCTCCACTTCTTGGATATCTTGGTTATTTATTATTTTATTTTTATTTATTTTTTTGTTATTTTTTTCTTTTTATTATTTTATTTCGGATGTATTATTTTTAGGGATGTAATAGTTATTAAAAAGGAATTTTTCTAGCACGTTAAGAGAAAAAGGCATTTAAATATTTTCTATTAAATAAATTGAGTTTTTTTTTTCAAAAACATATACCAATATCCAATTTTTAATTTCAAATTTACACAACATAATAAAAGTTCCTTTTATAAAAATGCATGAGGAAACCAACATTCCCAAACTAATCAATAGCCCATTTTACGTATGATTTTGATTTCTTTCTCTTGTATATTATTTTCTTTGGGACAATTTGCTTACGTAATAATTAAGTGGGTTTATTGCTTTATCTATTTTACTTAATTTTAACGCAAATGCATCATGTGAAAGAGAGGAGGGTATTAAAATCTAAAACTCAATTATAAAATAACACATAACCAAGATGCCCAATAAGAGTAATGTTCTGAACACTAATCTCTATTTGGGCATCAAAAGATCGAGATTCATTTTTTGATGTTATGTCGCATGGTGAATCCATGATGCTTTCATTCATGAGTTGACTACTAACAATAATTTGGGCTTGATCCCTTTTTATTGTAAAGTAGTTAATTAATGAGTTAAGTGAGTCTCTTCGAGTCTCGGACCTTAAAAGCAAGCCTCCGAGAGCCAAACTAAAATCTAGGGAAGGCTCTAACACCCATCACACTATGTATTAGAGTTTTATGTTTCTTTTGAACTATGAATTCTCTTCCTAAATGTGTTACTAGAAGAACCTTTTCCCAATGCTCCTTTCCCTTTACTTGTTTTCACTTTTACACTCTTCTTCTTATTTCATTTTATTTAACATTTCCTTTCGACATCTTTTGATATCCTCAAATCACTTAACTCTTATAAAATCTAAGTTAAATTAAGGTTCATTTTGAGTAAACTTTCTACTATTGAAGTCCGTATCTCATCACGAGACACAACAGTAGAATTGGGCATAATTAAATTTGAAACCCCAAAGTTGCTGACTTTTCCAATCTCTTTTTTGAATTCTTTTAAATAATCCATCTTTCAATCTATAACAAAGCAAAAAAAGGGATATCCGCATTAGGCCAACATGCTCAACTTCCCAAAATAACTAGTTTCTAAACTCTTATTGACTAGAATCGCCTAAACCAGGCTTTGATACCAAATTGTAGCACCCATTTATTCCTATAATCTTGTATCTAAACATAATTTATATATAGCATTTGTACTTAATTAATTGACTTGTAATTATCTATTAAACAACTATATTACTATCACTTTGTAATTTTGATCCAACACGTATAAACTATAGAATTAAATGCATAAAGTACTATGCCAAAATAAACTTATAAAAGTGAGTCTTAATACATTTACAATTTTCATCTTGCAATTTGAACATCTTCACTTTACATAATTCTTGGTGTAAAATAGGAACTATATAAACCGAAAACCCAAAATTTAAACTTTATACTATCGATCTCTTATATGACTTGTGTTGGCCTTCCTACTGCAGATATCAATCCTGAGATGTAGTCCTAACTTTATAGCCTACACAAACAAACACCCTTGCTAAGCTTAGTAGGGAACAAACATCACATGGATGACCTCTTTCAAAAGTCACCAAAAATGCATAAACATAAAAGCATACTATTTGGCATACAAACTATTCATTTAAATAATAGGACTAAGATCACACATTACAATATATTATTCAATTACATTTGACTCTTATATTACACTTCATCACTTAATTGTCATTTATTTTCTTAGAATTATTCAAGTATTCTTAAGTTTGTAAACATCAATTTAACTCTCTTGTTGCCTATCATTTACCCTTTGTTAATCTTAGTGATTAATTCAAATTTCATGTATGTGAGTAATACCCAAGCTAGATTTATAGAAAACTCGTTAATTACTCATGAAAGACTAGGTTAATTAACTATATTCATCAGCTTCTACGCTAGTTTGAAATTTTCGAAATGTATAAATATTTACTTTACTATCCTACGAATCAAAAGCATTTGTTCAAAGTTTTAATTACATTATCATTGTTATACCATTTCTTTTTATCTCTAATGTGCAGTTCTATTTACTAATACCCTATAATAATACTTTATTTTTGACTCATGCCTTAAATCAATCTTGTACACAGCTATAAGTTTACAACTTGATTGTTCTTATATGCAAGGAGTCACTCATGTCATTTATCAATGTCAAGCAAGACAGATAACTATATAAAATGCATATTAAACAATATGATTATTGAAAGACATCAACAATGCACATATACATATACATATACATATACATATACATATACATATACATATACATATACATATACATATACATATACATATACATATAACTTGTAATTCTAAGTATAGAAAACACTATGAATTCATCTTAATGATCATGTACATGCAATATTAAACTTACTATTTCACTATATAACATGGTTTCCATGTTCTTTATATTAATTCATATAAAGGTAGCTGCATATTCCTTATTTAAAAGCGCATATATACAAAAAGTCATGTGCATCATTTAACAAAGCTAAGCAAGTAACATATAACTATAGAGAATATGTATTCACTAATATGATTATTGACAAAACATCAATAATACACAAATTCATTATGCATATAACTTATAGTTTTAGTGTGTGTGTGTATGTATTGTAACACCCTTATACCACTGTACTGAACGTACAGTGATCAAATATCACAACAGAAAAATGATAATGAAAATAACAATACTAAATAGTCTACTATAAATTTTTTTCTTAAATCACAAGTACGTTTATGACATAACAGATCCATCGGATAAACAATTCTAATAATAAAATATAACATAAGTACAGGTTACATTCGATACCTTCCATATACATATATATACATGCCATGCTAATAATCATCCTTGAATTCCTCTTTGAACTTGGTCAGCATTGTAGCATCGGCTACCAACTCTTATCTTTTAAATCTACATGCAGTCAACATACTACGCGCTGAGTATCGAAATGCCCAATGGTGGATACATATCCCAAACTTTCCACAAACACATACATGCATGCATATGCACATAGATACACACATGCATGCTTCCATTAGCATTATTTAATATTAACTATTTATTTTATCATTTTGATGTGCATCATACAATCATACACAAATGTATTCAATCATGAAAATTTGTTCAATCATTCCATAGGATACAATTGTCATTTTCATTTTTATGCTTATCTTTCAGTCATTTATCATATTAACTTTCAGTTACAATTAATCTCTTTAATATTATTAACTGATCTTATTTATACATTTCATTTACTGCTTATTATGCAATTTATAATTTTTGGTTTTTAAAATACTATTTTTCTTATCATTATACATTTTAATACCAATTCTTTTCACTTCTTACAGATATATTACTCACATTTAGTTTCGCTTGGGAATTATCTTTGTTCTATTATTCCTTATACAGATATTTAATCATTTAGATATACATTCATTTATCCAGATCTTTAAGCATTTACGTAATTACTTATCTTAAAATAGATCTTCTTATTTCAATTACATATGCTTTTAAGGTTTAATTTTTCCTTTCTTTCATTTTTAATACATATTATGGCATGAACAATTTCGATGTAGTCCTCATTTTCACTAAAGCGCTACAATTTCACTTTTGATCCCTATCTTACCATATAATAGGGTTCATTCATAATTTTATTTTTCAATTTACATTCTATTTACTAAATTATAATTTAGTTCCTACACTTTCATTAAAGTACAGTGGTGCTTTCTTTTATAATTTGTTTACACTAATTTGTTTATTTGACATGTAGTTTATCATTTTACTACAATTACACCACTTTATGAAGACTTGTATACAGATTCCTTAATTTTTCACTTGTTTCCAAAATTATCATTTTACTTTCTATTTATAATTTTGTTATCAGTTCACTTGTTCTTATTCTAAATCCATTATTTTGAAAAATAATTATCAATTAGTTTTCATTTTAATATTTTTAGGTCAAATTACATTTTAATCCACTAGGACTATAAAGGATTACTTTTAAGCTTTTCATTCATTATTTTATAATTCTCATACATATTTTCATTATTTTATCCCTTTTACCCATTAAATTCATTAATTGGGTAAATTATCATTTTTATCTTAGCTTTTCATTTTCTTTCATAACAATCCTTTTTCCTTTTTCATTTCCATTCACATTTCACATTTTGAACTTTTATGTCATTATTATTGTTATTCCCCTAGCACATTCTCGGCATAAATCTTCAGATCGGATATTTAGGATATGGACCTTACGGGCCCACAATAGTACAATACAGTAGTGGATGATCTCGAAAACCAATCCAGCTCAGAAACAGAGCATAGCAGTCAGAACATATACTATGGATAATCATTAAGATACTACCATAGCAAAGCAAGTCACCATGACTTGCACCGCGGTATAAGTGTCCCTATGCCTAGCCAATTATATCCCGAGCTAGATTGAACAGTCAGACCACTACTAAGGGCAATATTCTTGCTCATTTCAGAATATTTTTTCTGATATTTCTAACATTTCAATTTGCTTTTGCATTTCAGTACATTGTCTATACAATGTTTTCCTCATTATTGCAGTACATTGTTCATTCAGTTCTTTCTTTTCAATTCAGTACGCTATTTATTCAAGTCTTTTATCATTTTACACATCTGACTTTTCATTTGCTTTTGCATTTTAGTAAATTAATCACTTGGCATGTGTATCGTTCTCACCCATTTCATAAGTGATTTATTTTTCTTAAATTCACTTTACGGTTTTAATACTTTCTCATACTTTTACATTTTCGTTCATTTATCAATTGACTTTTCTGTCAATTTTTACATATTTTATGAATTATCCCATTATAATTCATTATTTCCACCCATTTATGAATTATTCACTATAATTCAACAATTTCATTTTCAAAAATATTTATATAATTTTCATATGAAATTAACACTATTACTTAGTATATATTTCGGTTTAATCCTCAATTTTTTATTTAATTGAAAAATTGTCTTTTTTGCACATCAATTACAAAATTGCCACTAATTTACTTATCATTTCACATTCATTTATTGGCATGCAAATTTACATTTGGTCCTTATTTTAACTTTTCAAGTGAAATTTCACTTTAGTCCTTCAATTCAAAAAATTTATTTTTATGTTGTTTCATATCTTTGTGCTCGCTTCCTTTCTTTATTCCAATTGAACCTTTGCATTATGTTTTTATTCTAATTAAACATATGTACACCTTAATATATAATGGCCAATTACCCCATTGAATTCCAAACTTGAATTTCATCAATTAATCTAATAATATTATCTATAATTGCTTCATACTTATGCCTAATTAAACCCCTACTTACCAATAAAACTTATGAAATTTCTAGGGCCTAAGTTGGGTCCTAACAAAAATTCCCTTCCATGGAGGATAACAATTTTGGACTATGTGATTTTTACTCTTCAAAATATTTAGGTCAACTAAAGTCCTCCTTTTTCCATTAAACTCTCTTCTTTCTTTAATTAGGTCCCTAAAAACAAAAAAAAATTACAATTAAGTCCACAAAGATAGAAATTAAGAAATTAAACATAAAATTAAACAAATTAATATTAAAATAACATATTAAACACATTAAACATACTTATAATATAGTTATAATTCACAATTATCAAATACCCCATATTTAGTCTTTGCTCCCCTTTGAGCAAAATTGAACAAACGAACTTCTCAAAATAATCAAACTTCAACTAAGAATTATAAATTTCAAAATCATGCTTAGCAATTTAACAAGAGCAAGCAATAGAATTCTAACTAAACTATATTGAACCAAGAAAATATAAGCAAGTAAATCAAAATATTTTTAAGCTATTTTTCAAAATTAAAACACCAATGCACGTTATAGTCAATCTTTAGAATTAATGCACACTTAAATGTACAAATGGTTTTAGACTTAAAACTCTAGAAACACCATAAGGCTCTCCTTTAGCACCAAAATTCGAAGGTTATCTCCGTCAAATAACTCAAAATCAAACATATAATTACTAGGACTTAATCGGTTGTAACATGGTTAAGGCAATCATTAACAAAGAATGGACAAAATATAAACAAGAAGAATAGCCACACTTTGATTGAATAGACAAAATTTCTAAATTTCAATCTACTAAAAATATACCTCTTTACCATCTTTGCTTACTTAATCCATTATATACTTAGCACTTTTAAGATAGAACATCACTAAAACTCTTTTTAATTTCTCAGTTCAACCACTTTCAAGAAGTCAAAATCCTTCTTCCTTCGTAAATACCCCACACTAAAACTTTCCCATAGACTGCTAGCTTTATTTCAATATTTCTTTTTTTCAAGAAATAACTAGCTTTCTTGTTTGCAACACAAGATAAATGGGTAATTACAAATTCAACTATTTTCCCAACTTCTTAGTAATCCTTGCCCATGATACCAAGACTCTTTTCTAATTACACTCTTTGAAAATACCTAACAAAAATTTATTTCTCCCAATCCTAAAGTGGCCAATTCTAAAAAGGAAAGAAAAAGGCTTTTTAGGCCACATGGTAAATTAATGAGGGTAATAAGAAAATAAATATGACATGCATTAAGTATGCCTCATTAGGCTCAAAATGGCTAACAAGGGACAAAAATACATATAGGATAGGTAAATAAGATTAATTATGGCATAACAAGAAAAATACACCTAGATCACCTTCTAGCTTGTTCGAATTATTTTTATACTTCGAAGGGTGATAAGAAAGTTTCTAGTATCCTAAAACTCCTTACTCAACTACCTTAATACATTGGTTTTTCTTATTATTTCAAAATTAGTCTTTCGAGTTTAAAATTTGGAAACTAACAAATATAGTTCAAGTTGAATGCTAAACTAACTAAAATTTCATCAAGAAACATACTTTCCTTAATGTTGAATTAAGATTCTAATCATTACACATTCTAAGTGAAAGTTCAACATGTTCAGTTTTTGAGAATAAATTAGGGCGAACTAGATTCAGTGCAAACTAAGTGATAATTGACTAACTATATCACTAGCATAACCAAAAATAGGTAACAAACTAGCCAAATAAAAGCATTACTATTACTATTAAAACATATTACAAAATCACGACTATTAAAGTTACAAACCAAGCAATAAAAATAAAACAAGACAGATAACTAAAAAGAAACAAAAACAAAAACATAAATAAAAACAAAACACAAAACAAAATAAAATAAAATAAAATAAAATAAAGACTTTCATGAATAAAGGGGAGATGTGAGATTGTCTACTTCTTGAATCTCTTAAGCAAAATTGAGCTTAAATAAGCTCTAACCCCTTCTCAAAAGTTTGATGTCCACAACAAAACTAAACTTCAATCACTATGGTGCTGGTGCAAAATGCTCCCAAAAGTTGGAGGTAAACTGCTCAAAGTGTGAGGTGAGATGCTCTAAGCTCTATATTCTTCAGCATGGTAAATTATATAAACTAGGGTTCACCAAGTGATCCCCCATATCCAAATGTTTTACCACTTTTACCATGATTGTGGTGATCCATCCTAAGAAAATCATCTTGACTACATTAGGCTTTCACTGTAAATCTTCGATCTTGCTATAATGGCCTCAATATAGGGTTAGCCGTGAACTGTTCTTTCCGATAGTGAATATTTTTTTCAAGTTGGAAAATACCTCCGGAAGAGAAAAATATTTTATTTGACTATCGAAAAGTATTAGTCATGAGTAGTCCAGGGTTAAGATTTGAAGTGAATTTGAGGTCAAATTGGCTTTCAAAAGTCAAAATCATGGAAAATGAAGCAATTAGGGTTTTAGAGTAATAGTTTGATTTATGATCGATTAGACCTTTAAAAATAGCAAATAAAGTTTAGAAATTATTAAAAATTATATATGTACCTAAAATAATGAGTAGATTATTTTGGTAACAAAAAGTGAATTTTTCGATAACATCGGTAATTTTAAATCGGACTGATTTAATTGAATCAGATCAAAAAAGGACTACAGTTGGACTAAAATTTTAGGTAAAATCTATTTTTAATGTGATAAAAATGATGGAATCAAATTTAAAATGATTTGGAGTTAGAAATTGGAAGATTTTAATTAGGACCGTTTATCGGATAATTATCAAGCTTAAATTAAAAATATTTCAAGCCCATATAAAAATCCAACTCAAGGCCTATTTTAAGGGCATATAAAAGGTAGCTTAATCACTATAAGTCCATTAGCTTCCATTAGCTCTATCTCCTCTTCCTATGGTCAAAATACTTCCCTCACATTTTCTCTCTCTTTTCCTTTATTTTTTCCCAAATCCCACCAAATCAAAGCATAGGATAGTATATTCAACCTTTCTAGACCACCCCTAACCATCTCTGATCTTTGTTTTAAGAAAGGAAATCAAGAGAAATCAAGAGTTAAAGTTTAGATATCAATCAGAGGTAAGTTAAATTCTTGATTTTAATTTAGTTTTTAGGTGCCTATTACTAGTTTTGGTACCTAAAATTCATTTTTGCTATCAATTTAAGTATTTGAGATCAAAATCTTAGGATTTATATTGATGATTAATTCAGCCAATTAAGGATTCCAAGAAGGGGAACCAATTTCAAAGGCCAAAGGTAAAGAAAATGACGCATAAGCAAGGAATAATACAAGAAAAAGGTTAGTGGCTAAATAATTTTTTTTATTTTCCTATTAATTGTATGATTTTCCTTTAGGTTTATTAAGAAAAATTTAATTTAATTAGGTATAATTGAAATTGATGTTATAATCATGTAATTAGACCTTAATTATGCCTATTAGCAAGTTTAAATGAATTTAAAAACACATGTATGATATAGTTGTTGTTGTGTCTGAATGATGATCAAAAGGAAAACCATGTGATTTTAAGTTGTTTTAATGAATTTAAGCCTTATAATGATAATATAAATGAAAATTGATGTCCACAAATTTTTGTAAAATTTATGGAAATTAAATGAATATTTTTGAAATAAATTTTCGTTAGGTATTGATGTGAAAATGTGAAATTATTATGAATTATTGCATAATTTAATGATAAAGTGGTGAATTATTATGAAATAATTCACAGACTATGCAAAGAAGACTAACTGTAAATGTAATGCATTGAAAAAATATTGAAAAAAGTGAACAATTGAATAATAAATTGAAATTAAGTGAATTTATGCCCTTAGAAAAAGTCAGGCAGTAAATATCCTTCCTCTACTAATCCTTCCCCATTCTTAACTCTTATTGCTCTTTGATTTCCTACATAAATATCACATCCATTAGATAACACTTATGCATTTTGAGCCTTAAGCTCATTTTTTTTTTTAAATGCTCTTTTCTCATCAATTCTAATTGAGCCTCTAACATAGCTATTTTATCTATACTATGCACTCCTTGCTTCTTTTGTGTGGTTCTAAAGGTTGCCCATTAAGCATCATTCGTTGTCATTTCATCAAGAAGTAAGAAAGCTTCTTCAGAAATTTGATTCATAAAACTTCCATTTGATGCTGCATCTAATAGGGATCTCGTAGCTTGATTAGCACCCGCATAAAAGATATGCATTAGCTAATATATAGTAAATTCATGATGTGGTCAGCTTTTCAAGAGTCTTCTAAATCTTTCCCAAGCCTTATGGAATGGCTCCTTATAAAACTGCTGAAATTCATTAATATTTTTCCTAATAAGGGTTGTTTTGACAGGTGGGAAGAATTTACACAAAAATTTGTTTCCACAAGTGAATAAATTGATTTGGTAGCATTTACAACCAATCCCTTACCTTACCAACAAGGGTAAAAGGGAACAACTTAAGTCTAATGGCATCCGTTGACACATTTGGGATTTGTATCGTATTACTAATTTCTAAGAACATATCTAAGTGTTGAGTGGGATCATATATCCCTGAACCTAAAAATTGATTCATTTGTACCATTGTGATGGTAGCAGATTTTATCTCAAAAGGTTAGTGATGAGGTATCCTAATGGTCCTATGTTCTTTATTCTACCTAGGAATAACATAGTCTCTAATGGTTCTGGATCTAAACCCATTCCCTTGAGCTTGATACGATATGTTTTGCTCTTCTATCCTAAGGGATGGTGGATCATTTATGGGTGGATTATCATGAGGTAGGCCATCGATATTAAGAGGTAGGTCTAACTCTAGATCATTCATATTTGCTCGTAGTCTCGAAATCCTATGAAATGTCCTCTCAATTTCAGGATCTATAGGTAAAATTAGATCGTTTCTCACCATAAACTATTCACACCTACAAAATAAAAGAATAAAATCAGAAAATAGATAAAGAAGAAGAATAAGAACACACAAAATTCACTTTAAAAATCTTAATAAGTAAACAAATACCAATATTTCTCCGGCAACGACGCCAAAAACTTGGTCGGTGTCTAGCAAGTATACTAGATCGGCTAGTAATACAAGAAAACAAGATTAAAATCCCGAATATCAAAATCCAAGGGAAACTATAAAAGGGCAATAGAATTCCTAATTTTTAAAATTAAAACTTGTGTGAAAGAAATAAAGAATCCCAAAGTTTTGAATAATGAAGAGTAAACTAAACTCATCACCTTGTTTCATAGATGGCATTCAAAAGCGTGTAGATAAGAAGTAAGAAGAAATTTTATCGAAGGATGAGCTTTAAGGTTGTCTTATACATCCAAAGAGTAAGGAGCAAGTAGGAGAGAAAGAGGAGGAGCTTTTAAAGGAGTTAGAAAAGATCATGGTGAGAAAGGCTCCAAATAGGAGAATTTGGATTCTCTTAAGGGAGAAATAAATTTTGAACTTAAAGACCTTCCTTCAAATTTAAAATATATGTTTTAGAAGAAAGTGCAAAACTAATAATTATTTCTTCTCTTTTGACAGGTTTGGAGGAAGAAATGATTATTGAGGTGTTGAAAAAGCATAAGAAGCCATTGGTTAGGAGACATCTAACCTTAAGGGAATTAACCCCAACTATTGTACATGCTGGATTTCGATGGAGACTAATTTTAAGCAGTTGGTACAACCTTAAAGGAGACTCAACCCAACGATGTAAGAAGTTGTGAAAAAGAAGGTACTTAAGTTGCTTGATGCAGGTATTATCTATCTTATTTTTAATAGTATATGGGTTAGTCAAGTCCAATGTGTGCCTAAGAATGGGGGTATGCCTGTAGTGACCAATAAGAAAAATGAACTCATCCCTACTCATATAGTGATGGGATGGAAAGTGTGTATAAATTATAGAAGGTTGAACAATGCCATTAGAAATTATCATTTTCCTTTACCCTTTATTGACCAAATATTAGAAAGGTTGGTAGGAAATAAATTTTACTACTTTTTAGATTGTTATTTGAGGTATATGCAAATACCTATAGCCCTCAAAGACCAAGAAAATATCACATTTACATGCCCCCAATGACACATTTGCTTATAGATTAATGCCTTTTGGTCTTTGTAATGCCCCTGCCACTTTTCAAAGGTGTATGATGGCTATTTTTCATAATTTCATTGAAAAATTCATAGATAAAATGACCACTAAACTCATCATCTTATTGAATTTCAAGGTCACCGTTTACCCATACACATCAATTAATGCCTTTTTTGTATTAAAAAATTGCCTCCCTACTATCAATGGTACTTTTTTGTCCTCTTCCATATCTATCACCACGAAATCAACCAAAAAAATGAAATTCCAACTTTTACCAATAAATCCTCTTTTATGCCCTTGGACCTCTACATAGACCTATCCGTCAATTGTATTGTCATTCAAATTTCCTTAATAGTGCCCAAATTCAATTTCCTACAAATAGAATAAGGCATCAAATTTATACTAGCATTCAAATCACATAAAGCATGTCCAACAAAATTCTTTCCTAATTCATATGGCAATGTAAAGCTATCTGGATCTTCTAATTTTTTAGGAATTTTGTTCGTCAATATAGCATTACAATTTTTAGGTAATTTCACTGTACCTACACCTTCTAGATTTTCTTATTAGAACATATATCTTTCATGAATTTAGCATATTTAGTAAGCTTTAGCAAATGGTAAATCCATATGCAACTTTTTAAACATATCTAGAAATTGAGCTAATTATTCATTATGCTTTTATTCCTAGCTACAGATGGATATGATAATTTAGACTCATCAATATTTGAAATAAAATTTTCCTCGCCCTTACCTTTTTCCACAACAGTAGGCAACTCATCATTAATTTTAGGTTCAGAAATACTTACCTTCATTGTTGGTTTCATTGGTTGCGAAGAATTGTTGCATTTTTTAGTCTTTTTTTTACCTCTTTTTCACTTCTAAAAATTATTGCCTTTGCTTTCTCCTTAGGGTTACGGTCCACATTAGATGGGAATGTTTCATGAGTCCTATTAGAGAGAGAATTTGCAAGTTATCTTACTTGAGTCTCTAAGTTTCTGATTGAGGCATCTTGGTTTCTCATTTAAACATCCTAAAATTTCCATCTAGTATTTTAACTAACCATGAATGTGGATTGTGTAATCATAAAGCTGGCAAACATCTCTTCTAAGTTCAGTTTCCTATCTTGAGTAGGTTAAGGCTTTGGTTGAAATCCTTGGTAGGGTAGAGCTTGGTAAATGGATGGATAGTGTGCTAGTGCTTGTACATGATATGGTTGTTAAGTGTTAGCATGAGGGGTTGTGTTTTGATGAAAGGGGGCCCTAAGTTGAGGGTTGGATGTTGAGGTATGATTCCCTTATCTCCATACAAAGTTAGAGTGATTTCACCTTAGATTGTAAGTATTACTATAAGAATTTACAACATTTACACCTATACTCTCTCCAATCTTAGTTTTAGGTATCCCTTGCATTCCCCTATAGGTATCACACCATTGAGACAAAATAGACACATTTTTAACTTTCAAAACACTCAACTACTTCCTCAATAACTCCATATGGGCCCTGAGCATTGCCATTTCATCCATATTATGCACTTTTTGCTTTTTGTGTAGTTCTTGTGTTCACCCATTAAGCTTTATTTGTGGTCATCTCATCAAGAAGTAGGAAAGCTTCCTCCAGTATCCTATTTATGAAGCTTCCATCTAAAGCTGCATCTAGGAGAGACCTAGTAGCTTGATTCATACTTGCATAAAAAAGTAGAAATTAGTTGATGTATAGCAATTCCATGGTATGGACAACCTTTTTAAAAGTCTCCTAAATCTTTTCCAAGCCTTATGAAATGATTCCTCATACAATTGCTGAAAATTATAAATGTTATTCCTAATGGTGGTTGTTTTGGTTGGTGGAAAGAATCGAACTAGGAATTTCTCTTACATTTGCTCCCATGATCTTATTGATTAGCTTGGTAGCATTTGCAATCAATCCCTTCCCTTATCGATGAGAGTAAATAGAAATAATTTCAGTCTAATGACATCTATAAATACATTTAAAATTTATGCTGTATCACTTATTTCTAGAAAAATATCCAAATATTGAGCTGGATCTTCAATCTTCAATCCTGAAAACTGGTTCTTCTGGACCATAGTGATAGTGGCAGGTTTCATCTCAAAATGATGATTCTAAGGTAGCATAATGGTAATATGCTCCTCATTCCACCTAGGAATAGCATAGTCCCTTATAGTTCTCGATCTCATCCCATTCCCTTGGGCCTAATTTTGGTTAACTTACCCTTCAAGTAAAAGTGGTGGATCATTGAAAGGAGGGTCATCATGTGGCTCTTCTAGTGGGTTTATGGTAACTTGCTGTAGTCTCCTAATCCTATAGAATATCCTCTTAATTTCAGGGTCAATAGGTAAAATCGGGCCATCTCTTACATAAACTATTGACACCTATAACGAACAAAAGAATGAAATAAATAAAAGAATAAAGAAATGAAAAGAGAAGAAGAGTAGCACACAAAATTCACTTTAAAATCTAAAACAAATGCCAATCCCTAGCAAAGGTACCAAAAACTTGACCGGTATCTAGTAAGTGTACCAGATCAGTTAAGTAATATAGGAAAATAAGATTAAGATCCTAAAATATCGTACCCTAGGGATTGAACAAATTGTGTATTTCAGATTTACGAGTGAGTGATGTGTGAAAGAATTCCCAAGGTTATAGTGATAATGAATTAATTAAATAAAAATAAACGTGGAACACCTTCTCTAATACTCTACTCTTAATTGCTAAACATAACTCATCATACTTATCTATACTTAATTATATGGCTTATAATTATCCATAATCAACTATAAATCTATCACTTTGAATTTTTGTACAATGTCATGCAAAACTTTAGCATTATATGCATAAAATACTATATTGAAATAATTTTTATACAGAGAGTCTTAATGCATTTACAATCTTTTATCAATTATTGAAACATCTTTATTATACATAACTCTTATTACAAAATAAGAACTTTATATAACAAAAACCCAAATAATTCCAATCCTTTCTATGACTTGTGTTGGCCTTCTTTCTCCAAATATTGTCCCTGAAAATGAATCCTAATTGAAGTACCTACATGGATGAAACATCTGTGCTAAGCTATAAAGCTTAGTGGGAAACAATATAATACCTGAAGGTATCGAACCATAGACCCAATCGGGGTTGGTTAACAACCAAAATAGGGTTGATATTATCATCTAAATGGGATCAAATATGTACTATAAACCCAAAAAGGGTTAGTCTATGGCAGCTGTAATATACCTTTATAGTGTTAGAGAGTATGCCCTAGAGTCCATGTAATAGGGATATATTTCATATGTATGAACTCATATTTTTAATAAAAGGCATCATTCATTTATTAATGCTATGTTTAAATACATGAGTTTGTAAATCATAAATTAATAAATGAAGTCCTAGATATTATAAACATAGTGCAAAGACAATCATGAAAGTATTCATGATGTGAGATATCTATTGCATGCAAATGTGTTAATATCTAAATATCTCTAGTCACAAAATTAATAAGATAGAACATTGTTAATTCGGACATACTAGCACATATTATGCTTTTTGAATGGTATTTGTTAATATTAATTATATTTAATTATATTATGAGTTGAATTTAGAATGTTGAATAAATGTGTAAAATTAATCAATTGCATTTTCTTTTTTATTTTTAGATCTTGAAGGGTACGAGTATAAAGCAAAACAATTTCAAGGGAGTGGTAACGTTGATGGAGATAGAGATTATGATGATCCCGATAACGATGGATGACAATGAATGGTGAAAATAATTTTATTTATTATGCTTCAAGCTTTTTACAAATATATATAATGTTAAATGAGTTTATTTGAATGTTTAAGTTTTATATTTTATAATGTTTTAGATATTTTATTAAAATATTTGTGACTGATATTTACTTGTTTAGATGAATGCTTGACATTTTTTTTAATTTTATATTTTTCATATAGATATATTTATAAAATTATATTAAATAATAATATATTTTTTAAAAAAGAAAAATTCTGGTAAATTCGGTGGGACCCGAGAGACCACTAATCTTCAGCGATTCTTTATCAGTTCCGGTATTAATAACTTTGAGCTGGAGCATTTCTATTACATTTGGACCAGCATAAAGGATTTCTTTCTGTATATAGTATTTGAAAATGAGCATTACGCTTCCGTAAGCTAGGTACCCGTTGGCAATTTTCAACTTCCCTTTTTTTTCTGCAATTAAACTTCAAATTAATTTTAAAACAAGTTGCCAAAATCCCTAGTCTGTTTTCCCATTTTTCCCCCTTATCTGAGTTAGGAGAGCAGTTGGGTGGCTCTTCCTCAGGTATGAAGAGAAGCAGTTTGACCCAAAAGCGAGGTTCATCGTCCTCCAGAAAGTCCTTATCATCGGAGAATGGCGCCCACGGAGCCATCTCCAAGCCATCCTCTCCTGCCGCCCAATCGTATGCCTTCCTATTTCAACTGTTTCTCTTCTCTACAGATGAGCAATGCCTTTTTCTGTTGTTTTCTCCTTGAAGTTATTTGTCTTTAATTTATGTAAAATGTTTAGCATGGAAGTTGTTGTTGAGAAATTATTTTGATTGTCAAGATATTTGGATTAGGAGTTTGTTACTGTAATTGATTAAAACTGAATGCTTTATATATAAAGGCCTGTTGGCGGAGAGCGGACGGTGAAGAAGTTGAGGTTGTCCAAAGCTCTTACCATTCCTGAGGGTACTACTGTATCTGATGCTTGTCGGAGAATGGCAGCTAGGCGTGTGGATGCTGTTTTATTAACTGATGCCAATGCTTTACTTTCTGGGATTGTAACTGACAAGGTAATTGTTTCTTGTTTTGTTTTTATTTTGGTGATTGGTTTCTATCATTATATTTTCACTTTTTTGCTTTGGGTTATGTGGTGTTTAGGACATCGCTGCTCGAGTAATTGCGGAGGGATTGAGACCAGAGCAGACAACAGTATCAAAGATTATGACGGGAAATCCTATATTTGTTACCTCGGATTCATTAGCCATTGAAGCTCTTCAGAAGATGGTCCAGGGTGAGCTTTCATCTAATCTTCGTTAACTAGGAGACATAAACATGAAGTGTTATATTATTATCTTTTTGATTACTATTGGCGATGAATGTGCTAGGTGGAAATCGCCAATATTTGTGATTGTGAATGTTCTTATAATTCTATTTTCCATGTTGAAATCTGCATATAATGAAGAAAGAAGATGCTATCTTCATTTTTTCATTTGACAAAGGGTGGAGGAAAAAGAGGTCTAAATCAAGTATTGGAATGTGTGTGGGGGTGGGGGGTAAATACATAAAATGTTATTTGTGAACTCTTCAAAATAGTTTAATTTTGTTAAGGTTAGGAAGCATTGTCAAACATATTTTCCTTAGCATTATATTATAATTGAAATAAAAGTTATAAGGATCAATCCTATAAGAAGAAAATTTTTAGTCAATCGTGTAAGAAGAAAATTCTGAAAATTTGGCAAATATTATATTCTTGGTAGTTTAGTTCATGGAATTCTTACCATTTAGAACTTTGTCTTGTTGGCCAGTTTTCTATTAGGATTAAATTTCTAACACACAAATATCAGGAAAATCCTGATTAGATTTCCAGAATAATAATAATAATAATAATAATAATAATAATAATAATAATAATAATAAGAAGAAGAAGAAGAAGAAGAAGAAGAAGAAGAATAGAACAGTGAAAGAGCAGAAAATAGAGAGAAGAGAAAAGAAAGAGAGAAAATCAGAGAGAATATTTTCTGCAATGATTCCGTAATAATTGTGGTCCCCAAAAGGACTAGTACATATAGGAAAAAGGCATAACTAACTTGCTGATGTCTGCAAACAGCCAAAAAAGCATGCGCATCACTACAAAAAGAAATCAAAATAATTCTGAAAATTCCTTTCCTAGTAGCCAACAGCTAACTTAACTTTTTCTTAATTTTACCCTCCTGGTATATCTAACAATATCCTCTCCTTTTGCACATTCTTGTCCCCAAGAATGATAAAATTCTGGGAATTGCTGCTGGATGAAGGCATTGTCTTCCTATATAGCATCAATAGTTAGTAACTGCTGTCATTTGATTAGGAGTTGTTGAATGTGAGAGTCATTAACTGAATAGTTTTGGAAATAAGGACCTTTTTTTGGTAGAATGATGAACTCTGACTTAGAATGGGGAGTTAGGGTGACCTGAATTGGGGTATTATTGTCCACCTTCTTTTTCAGTAGGGAGACATGAAAACAGGACGAATCCTGCAATTTGAGGGAAGTTCCAACTTGTAAGTTACCTTCCCAACTCTCTCTAGCACTAGGAAGGGTCCATGATACCTAGCAGCAAACTTGAGAGGCCTCCTTAAGGCTAAAGTATTCTGCCTATAGGGCTGAATTTCAAGGTAAATCCAGTCACCTGCAGGGAACTCCCTTTTGGATCTCCCCTTATTTGCATACTGCCTCATCTTATTTTGAGAGTGAGCTATCTGGTCCCTTAGATAGTTAGTCAAGGAGTCTCTTGCTTGTAGGAATTCCTCCACTGCTATTACTGATCTTGTTTCTATTGGCAGGTTGGGCAAGGTAGGTGCATAGCCATAAACAACCTGAAAGAGCCTCATTTTAATGGCTGAATGGTAACTGGTATTGTACCAGTTTTCAGCTAAGCTAACTCACTTAAACTAATGAGTAGGGTGGTGGAAAGCCATGCACCTTAAGTAGGTTTGAAGGCGCTTGTTCAGTCTTTCTGTTTGCCCATTAGGTTAGGGATGGTAGGCTGAACTCAAGAGTAACTTAGTGCCTGACAGCTTCATCAATTCTTGCCAAAACTCTCTTGTAAAGATCTTATCCGTATTTGACACAATTGAATTTGGCATGCCATGTAACCTAAAGACCTGATCCAGAAACAGATGAGCGACCTTAAAAGCAGTAAAGGGATGTCTGAGAGCAATAAAGTGACCCATTTTGGAAAATCTGTCAACTACCACCAAGTATCCTTGCCTGAAGATTTAGGGAGCCTCCCAATGAAATGCATGGAGATATCCCTCTATATGTGAGAGGGAAGGGGTGAGGGTTGAAGGAGTCCTGGTTATGCCATTGACTCGGACTTGCACCTCGTGCACACATCACATTGTGCTATCTGTTTCACCACATCTTTCTGCATTCTCGGTCAATAAAAATTCTGTTGCAACCTTTGGAGTTTTCCCTTAATACCTGAATGACCTCTAATTGGAGAATCATGGCATACGGCAAGTAATTGCTGCCTAAGTGAGGTAGAGGAGCCAATGTACAATTTGCCTTTATACTTAACCATTCCTTTTGTGAGTGAATAGTTAAGGAGATCTTGGGGTCTGATGGATAGGGCTGGAAGAAGTTTCTGTAAGGCAGAATCCCCTTCATAATAATGGACAACCATCTAGGTAGGAATGGAAGTGGAAAGAGTCAAATGGCGGATTGACCCTCCTTCATGCTACCTGGATAGAGCATTTGCGACCCTATTTTCAGTTAACTTTCTTGTAGAGAATGGTGTAGTGTTGGATTTCCTAGTTTGAATTTTTTAGTTAAAATTTATATTTCCTAGTTAGATTATAATTCTATTCCTAATTAGAGTTTATTTCTGATTAGCTTCTATCTTTCCTTATTAGAATGGGTTTAGAACTCTTTTTGTTTTCTTTATAAATAGCTTGTATTTTTTAGGTTTGTTAAGATGAGAGAATTAATGAAGTTTTTATTCTAAAAAATCTTTATGTAGTCTAGGCTTAGCAATTTAGAGATTCCTTTTTGCTGGATGTAATTATGAAGTCTTTGCTTTAAGAGCTGTTTGATGCTTCCATGATCCGTTTTGATTATGAAATTGGACTCTTCCAGGTAGTGCATCCACTTTGTCACAACAAGTATGATGGTCATTAGTTCCCTTCATAGGCAGATAATTGCTAGTTTGTAGGGCTCAAGGGTTTAGAGATATAAGCCAAGGGTCTCCCTTTTCGCATTAGAATTGTCACACTTTGTACTTTAATTTTATTGTTAATTAATTTAAGTATTCTTTTATTAAGTTTATCTAAACGATATGTTTTAGTAATTAGAAAAGTTGGGTAAATATTTTTTTTCTTGTTCTTATTTAAAGATGCTAAAAATTACTATTGAAAAACAATCACTAGTCTTTTAGGTTCCTCAATGCATATAGAAATTTCGGCAGCATCTCCCCTATAAATATGACATTTCTAAAATTTTCAACTTGTTAAAAATATTTCCAAAACACTTTTATAAATCCCATCATATCATTTATAACCTCATGGCCACTCCTAGGCCTCTCATATATCAGCATGACGATAATCGTATAACATATTTCTTCAAAAATAAATAAATAGATAGATAAATAGTTACACACACATACACACACAATATATATATATATATATATATATATATATATATATATATATATATATATATATATATATATCATGGCCATGTAATTGGATTTCAAATATGCAATAAAATCATATACTACCTAAAGAACATGTTATGGATTTTGTGCAATGGCATCAAATTAATTAAGAAATCACAAGCAAATAATAATTGTACGTGAGATAACAAAAGGATGTGTCATATGTATATATATCATGTCTATATAGACACAATGTACAAGCCCATGTCATATGCCTTTTCCTTCTAAATTCTTTTCAAGCTCCAATTTAATTATGCCAAGCAATATACACATCTATCAATTACTTAAATTCCAATTTAGGTCCATTATATGCAAGGTTTTTCTTTAAATTCCTCATCACCAAGCAACTATAGTCAAATTCACATCTAAACAACTCAAAACAACTCTAAGAAACATAAAACCATATTAAGTTCACTTAAGTCTTACCTCAAAAAAATCATATTGTCCATATAATTACCCAAGAAATACTTACTAATTCAGTTTTAATTATGAAGCACAAAAATCTTTTGAAGTAGCTTCCTTTTCAAACTCAAATCTTAAACTCATGATTTAAAAAACGCAAACCAATAAATATATGCATTAAAACTAAAAAAAATGGCGAAAAAAATTATTGAAAATAACATGCAAAACATAAATCATAAAAAAAATGATGAAAATTTAAAGAGAAGAGTTAGAGAAGAAGTTCTGGTTTATTGAGTCCTAACTCGACTCATGTTACTCTCGAGAGGTCGAGCTTGTGATTCAAATATGGGTATTTCCAGATTTTGCTTCTCATTTTCTTCCATTAGTAGAAGAAACTTGTCATAGTTTATCAAAGTTCGAAACTCTATATCTTCAATAAAATATGACTTTTCTTTTGGCTCTTTTATAATGAATTCTACCGGCTCTTCTAGCCTAAATAAATCATTCAAATGGACTGAATTCAATGTCTCCACATGAAAATTTTTCCTTTCTTGCTCATTTGGTGATAAATTCTTTACAAGAGATCCTATGTCATCATCTAAATAAACACATAACTTATCTCAAAAAATGAATTGTTCCTCTTGTTTCTTATTCCCTATTACGAAATGACTTGTTTCCTCCTCTTTACTACCATCACCTTGAATTTTCATAGAAATATTCAAAAGTTTTAGTTTAGATTCCAACTTTTCAATTCTTTCATCTCTATCCCTTAATAAATTTTCTTGACTCTTAATTGTCTCCTCTTGAGTCCTTATCTTTTTTTTCATGAATTATTAATTTTTTCTCTTGAATCCTAAACTTTTCTTCTCGAATTCTAAACTTTTCCTCTTGAGCCTTTAATGTAGCCTCCCACTCCTCTTTTTCAGCATAAAATTTCCTTTCGTTTCTCATAAGCAAGTAACAAACATCATCAGTTTCAGAGATAACCTCTTGTGTGGCCTTCCATTTTTCTTTTTCAGTCCAAAATTGCTTATCCTTACATATAAGTAGGTTATGAAGATGTTGATTCTCGAAGCTACAAGTCTCTTTTGAATATCGCAGTTCTTGATTCTCTCTTCTCAATTTTTTCATTTATGTTGCTAAAATCTCAAGAGAATAAGATTATTCAACAAAAGATGGTGATATATAAGGATTTTGTGACTGTGCACGTAATAGTTTTATCGCCTCTCTTTCTCTTAGTAAATCATTCATTTGCTGTTTCAAAATAAATAATTTATAGTTGTGGACATCTTCTTGAAGAATGATTCAAATTGACCTGCAAAGAACAATCACCAAATCAAAAATAAAATAAAAAATAAAATCTCAGACTAACTTAATAAAAAATTTTAAACAAATAACATCGCTATTCCCCATCAACGGTGCCAAAAACTTGACAGGTATATAACAAGTATACTAGATCAGTTAGTAATATAGGAAAATATAAATTAAGATTCCAAATATCGTACTCAAGGGAACATGGATTGCTAAAAATAATATCTATATATGAATTAAATCAATTTGATATTGTTTCCCAAATGTTTTTAATTTAAAAACAAAAATTAAATTAAATAAACAATTAAACAAAATAAAAATTAAAATTAAACTAACATGAATTAAAAACAAAACAATAACTGAAATTCTCTTACTAAAAGAATTATTCACCTTAACTTTCATTGTAATAACTTAATTTCAATAGAAATACCAGTGATTATGGAAAAAACTAGATAAAACAAAGCCTGATATCTTGAAACAAGACTATCTTTCGTAAGCATTAAATTCTCTTATTCGGAACAACTCAATATTTAGCATAGAGATCTAGTTAAAATCCTAAAAATTCAATTCCAGTTTATTCTTAGTTCCTCTTCTCTTAATATTAATCAATAATTTCAATATATAATTACCTTAAAATTAGAAAAGAATTATGTATTAGCACTAAAGAGTTAACCCAAGAACATACAAATAATTAACTATGTCTAAATCAATTTTTAGTTATTGAATCAATAAACCAACAATTAATCTCAACATAATTAAGGATAAAAATATATTTAAAACCAAGAAATAATCAACTGATATTGAAATTAAAGTTCAAAATAAAGTTATAACAATGAAAATATAAGATTTCAAGTATCTATCACCAAAAGAAGAAAAACTACTTCATAATAAAAATTAAAGCTAAAACAAATAAGAAAAGAAAAACACTAAATGAAAATAGAAGAAAAATTATGTAAACAAAACTAAAACTATTGAACTCTCCTAGTTCTCTTGATGATGTTGCTTTGGTGTTTGAATCTTCTATTTAAAGGTAAAATAAGTCATAGAAGTCTTCTAAACTTTCTCAATTAAAATAGGAAAAAAATTCTTCTTAAACTGGAAAATCCTTCGATGTATCGAACTCCTTTTGCACGGCCACTCAAAATTCTTGCATCCTTCCTCATAGGGGTGCACGGCCACTTAGGTTTTTTCTCCTTCTCATGCACTGCAGTGCATGGGCAAATCCTTGATGCACGGCCACTTGCTGTTCTTCTTCTTCTCATACACTGCCGTGCATGGCACAAAATGAAGTGCATGGCCACTTAAGCTTTCACTATATTGCATGTATGTTTTACTAGCATGAATTTTTCAATTTCACAGTTTTGGCCCAAATCTTTTTGCATTTTATAATTAAGTCATTTTTCTTACAAATTAATCTTGAAAAACATCAAAACTTATAATTAACTCCTAAAATACAAATGTAAACATTTAAACTATAAATTAAATAAAATTAAACCAAATTAATTAATTTAAACACCTAAAAACATACAAAAAAGGTTATATAATTCATACTTATCAGTAACTCGTTCAGATATCGCATTTGTAGCGAGTGTTGTTAGTCAATTTATGGCTACTCCTACGTTCTGATCATGGGCATATTCACATTGAATGTTTTACCAATGGTGATTGGTATATTTTAAAATTGATAGGAGGTCAACTATAGGCTGTTGTATTTTTATTGGAGGAAATTTAGTGTTTTGGAGGAGCAAGAAGTAAATTGTGGTATCCAAATCTATTACAAAATCTAAATATGGAGCTATGTCACATTTCGTATGTGAAATCTTACGTCATTTGATTGCTGAAATTGGTATGGATTTTCCGTTTTTAGAAAAAATTTTGTGTGATAATCAAGTTGCTCTTTATTTTGCAAGCAATCTAGTGTATTAGGAACGGATCAAGCATATTGAAGTTGATTGTTATTTTATTAGTGAAAAAATTAAAAATAATATCATTTCAACGGAAACATGTGAAGATAAGAGAATAATTGGGTGATTTGTTCACAAAAATTTTAAATGGATCTCTAGTTGAATATTTGTGTAACAAGTTGAGTATGATTAATATCTATACTCTAGATTGAGGGGAAGTGTTACATAATAGTGTTTAGCTAGATTTAGGCTTTTCTATGTAGTATGCTTTTAAATGTAACATTTTTTTCCTAGTACATAGCTTTTTCCACCTGGTATAGATATAATTTTTACCTTTTTTCTTGGATATATAGATATTGTAAACTCATAATAGAAATTAGAATCATTATTCCATTTGCATTTTGCTTTGGTCCAGTATCAGTTCCTGCAGCTTAGATTCCAAGGTTCCCAATCTGGATTCCAGCTGTTCTTCAAATCTGGAATGCAAGGAGCATAGCTGCTCTTCCAGCTCTCTCATGAGAACTACGGATTCCTCGGTCTCTTTGTTCTTCTTGGCTGCTGTGTTATTGGCCATCTCACCCAGAGAAGGTTCCTGCTCTGATACCAGCTTGTTAGGATTTCCAGAATATGGAATACAAAATAGGGTTGTAGAAGAACAATAAGAAGAAGAAGAATAGAATAGTGAAGGAGTAGAAATGAAGAAAGAAGGGAAAAGAGAGAGAAAATCAGAGAATATTTTCTGTAATGATTCTGTAATAATTGTGGTCCCCAAAAGGACTAGTATGTACATATAGGAAAAAGGCATAACTAACTTGCTGATGTGTGCGAACAGCCAAAAGAGCATGTGCATCACTACAAAAAGAAATCTAAATAATTCTAAAAATTCCTTCCCTAGCAGCCAACAACTAACTTAACTACTTAATTTTACAATTTTACCCTCCTGGTATACCTAACATTTTCAATGTGCCCCATGTTATTGCTGGTGCACTAGAGGTGGAGCTGGTTGAGATGCTTAAGGAGTTTTGGAAGGATTTCTCTTTTTCCCTTTTGTAAAATTAAGGCATGAAATATACCTGTTAAGTTAGTTTCAAATAGTCTTAGAAGTGAAATGTGGTTATTTTATTTATTAATGTTATGTTGAAACTTGCATTGCATTCTCCTTTCAATCAATTCCGAGCATATTTTTTGGTAGCATCTCAGTTGATATTGTCTTACTTTACAGGAAAATTCAGACACCTTCCTGTTGTGGAAAATGGTGAAGTTATTGCATTGCTGGACATTACAAAGTGTCTTTATGATGCCATATCTAGAATGGAGAAGGCTGCTGAGCAGGGGAGTGCAATTGCTGCTGCAGTTGAAGGGGTGGAACGTCAATGGGGAAGCAATTTTTCTGGTGAGATGAATTTCTTTTTTCCTTTTGAAATAATAGGATGTAGAACTGCTTCTATGTATTATATCCATGCCACCTATAAGATTGGCTGTCATATTTTGGGAATTTCTCCAGCATACATGTTTGATTAATCTTTATGGCTTGCAACAAAAAAAGAAAAAAGTTGGTTTAAGAGTTCAAGGTTGAAAGTTTGTAATTTTGAAATATCTATTACCATTTTTTTTTTAGATTTGCAAGGGGAATTAGGTAATTGGTTCATGTTTTTCATATAGCTGTCCTTTTCACACATTTTACTGGATATGTACATGTCTTATCTCTGATGCTTCAAATTAAATTGGCAAGGCGTCTTAAGTGATCATTTTGTAAATTGGAAGCTGGGCGCTGATTTGATCCATCCTATTTTGAAATACAAGTATGACATAGTGACATAACAATTATAGTTTGATTCCAAATGATACATGTCAAGATCCTGGGTCTTTTTTCTCTTAGTACGAGGACTGACAGTGGAATGTCTTCCAGATAAGCCCAGTTCTTGTCTCATGACTTCCTTCATGACCTATCTCTATTGTGATTTGGGCCGAGTGTTGAGAGAAAACCCCTCAATTTTTGAGTATAAGCTCAAGTTGAAAACAAGGAAATGATGCATGCCTTCACTGCATGCCATCCATAAATAGCAGAACTATTTTGACATGTAAGTATGCAATGCTGACATAATTATAGTTTAATTCCAAATGACACATCATGTCAAGATCCTGGTGTTAAGACCCTGTTTCAAAGTTGCCAAACACAGAAACTCAAGAAGAAAAGAATTAGTCAAATGTAGGCTAATTTGTATTGTATTAATTCTGTAAAAGAGAAATACAAATGTAGTGAGGAATTCGAGAGCCTCACCTCTCTCCCAAACAAGACTCTTTGGTGAAAAATGATCATCCCACCACACTTTTCACCCCTTATTATAAGTAACAGAACACAAGAAAAACGCAATATTCCAATTGCCAATCAATGAGTAATTTCCTATATGTCTTTCCTAATCTTTGAGCCCTTACCCCTTATATAAGTCTTCACAATAGGGGGCCTAACATTACCCGCCGCCCAAAAATCAACCTTGTCCTCAAGGTTGAAATTGGGAAACTGCAAGGCGAGGACGTGATCCTACTTGAGTTCTGGTGGGAGTTCTGTTGGCCAATGAAATGCATCTTGGAATTGGGCCAGTAATGGGGTGTTGAGCATGTTGTCCACTTCTATAAGTGCTCCCTCCAGTTGATTTGCAATGGCATCATCAAGATGTTGGAGTTCAAGGCGGTTCCGAAGATTAGTATTCTCAAGTTCACATAATGCCTTCTGTAAGTTAATCCTTTCCTGAACATTTTCACTGGTTTCATGACTTAAAACATCCAGCCATGAGAGCTCATCATCTACAACGTTTTCAGCAGGTTTGGCACTCAGTTGAGATTCCTTATCAGCAAGTTCTTTTTTCAAATGGCAAACTTCAATCTGAAGACTGTCAATCATCCTCTGGTAATCTGATATGTGGACGTCTATTGTGCCAATGTTTTCCTGAATACATGTTTTTATTTCCTTTGCTCGGTCACTCAGACCATCTTTAAGTATACGTGTCAATTTGTTGTTGCGATAAGGGACATAAGCAAGACCCTCCTTTATTTGTTTCCCCTAAGCATTAATGCAGTTAGTTAAAGCAAGAAGGGAACGGTTAATATTGGCTCCACCTCATACTTTTGGCCTCCAATATTGGTCTCCACAGCTCTTTCACTGCCAGCAAGATCCACAAGTGCAAGTTTGCCTTGCAAGACTTGATTCTTGTACTTGTTTCTCTGCTTTCCGTTTATACATTTTATCTCCAGAACAGCATGTGATCGAGATGATGTTGAATTAGCTTCTGTGCTCTCTGTTTTCCTTCTACTGTTTCCCAAGTTCAATAATTCAAGAATCTTATCAGCTGAATGGACCCACGGCCCAAAGATCAATCTTGTCCTCAAGGTTGGAAGTAGGGAGTTGGGTTGCGATAGTGTCGAATCTCCTACTTCAGATTGAATTGAAAGGCACTTGGCGTCAGCATTAAGTCGTATCTTCTATTGGGCCTTGTGCAACTGTTGTAGTAATCCGTCTAGACTAGCAACTCGGCAGTCTAGAGATTGCTCAATTTCCTGATTAGCAGTGGATCTCCATTCATGCAAGGCCACAGGGGGAGGAGTATGCCCGTGGAGGGCGTGGAAAGGAATGAGCCCCAAGGAGTAGTTCGCATCTATGGCATGCAATAAGACTTTGAGTTCAACACAAAGCTGGGTCCCTTGTTAACGTCACCCTCTGCTTCCCCACCTCAAACTCCACCGATACATCTACCCAATTCAAGCAAGACATTGGGAGCAACCAATAGTACCCAAGGATCAAACCGATGTTGCCCAGTTGGGGATGGAAAGAATCAGCTATGATCTCTACTTCAGTAAGTGGGAGGCAGACTGGTTTGCACCAGCCCATCATCATTCGCAGCTCAGCCTCAGTGAGCTGTCGAAATGTTGGCGGTGGTTGAGATGCCGAGGTCGAAGGAGTGACCAAGAGAAAAATAAGAGTAGAAGATGCGGAAGAGGGCGTTGCTGCCCTTGGAGATAACAGAATAGATGTAGAAATGGGATTGGGGCCAAGAGAATGGGTAATCAGGGCCATACCTGTAAATGAGCTAGACTTGCTGTTGAAGCCTCTTGGGGCAGAAGTGGCCCTGAGTTTGATAGCTTTATCTTCTACCTTTTGGGCCACTTTCATACTTCGGCCCAATCCATTGGGCTCCCAAAATCCCAAATCAGACTCAAGATCCTCCTGTAGCCCAATGAGGAATCTATGCTCCATTACCGCTTCTGGAAAGTCGGGGAAAAGTGTAGAGAATAGATTGAATGGTTTCCTGTACTCCCCACCATAAATGGCTGCCAGAGAGTCAAGAGTTGCTCCCTCAGATCTCCGGTCTGGGTGCTTCGAAAATGCTCCAGCATCATCTTCTCGAACTTGTCCCACCCATGGAAGGTCCGACGGCTGTTGTCATAGTAAGACCACGACAGTGCTTCCCCTTCCAGGCAAATGGCAGCTGATCGGAGTTTGTCATCCGGAAAAGGTCCGTTGAAGTAGACATAACATGCAGCTCTTAACATCCAACCATCTGGATCTTGTTCAACAAACACCGGGAATTCTAGTTGATGCAGTAGGCTCTCCGATTTGGGCCAAACAAACACGGAGTTGGAGTTGTCCCCTGTTTTTGCTTTAGAATCTTGCCCTCCCTTAAATTCGTTGGTTCTACAATTGCCGGAATCCAGTTGCGAGATCTCTTGGATTGGTTCTAGTGTGACCGGTGCCTCCTCCATTTGATCCAGATTGAGCTTGAGGAGAATTGACTTGATTCCTTCTTCTATCACTGATAATCGCACCATTGATTGGTTAATGGCGTCCACATCCAGGCATTCTAGGCGATCTAGTCGCGCTAAGACCTGCTGTAAATTAGCTTCTAAAACTTCAACCATTTGCTCCATCTGCTGAAACTGAGCTTCCATGCAAGGATCGTTTGCTCTGATACCACTGTTAAGATCCTGTTTCAAAGTTGCCAAACACAGAAACTCAATAATAAAAGAATTAGCCAAATGTAGGCTAATTTGTATTGTATTAATTCTGTAAAAGAGAAATACAAACGTAGTGAGGAATTCGAGAGCCTCATCTTTCTCCCAAACAAGACTCTTGGGTGAAAAATGATCATCATCCCACCACACCTTTCACCCCTTATTATAAGTAACAGAACACAAGAAAAACGCAATATTCCAACTGCCAATCAATGAGTAATTTCCTATTTGTCCTTCCTAATATTTGAGCCCTTACCCTTTACATAAGTCTTCACAATAGGGGGCCTAACACCTGGGTCTTTTTTCTGATTATGAGTGACACTGAAATGTCTTCCATATAAGCCTAGTGTTGTTGTCTCATGACTTCTTCCTGACCTATCTCTACTGTGATTTGGGTAGTGTTGAGAGAGCCTCAATTTCTGAGTATAAGCTCAATTTGGATGTATGCCTTCACTGCATATCATCCATAAATAGCATCACTATTTGACATATAAGTATGACATACTGACATAATAATTATAGTTTAATTCCTAATGATATGTGTCAGGATCCTGGGTCTTTTTTGTTATTATAGCAAATGACAGTGCAAAGTCTTCCAAATTAGCATAGTGTTTATGTTCTTGTCTCATGACTTCCTTCGTGTCCTATCTTGCTATTGTGATTTGGGGAGTGTTGGGAGAGAACCTCTGAGTTTCTGAGGATTAGCTCAAGTTGGAAACAAGGAAAAGATGTATGCTTTCACTGCAGATCATCCATAAATAGCAGCATTGGAATCAAAATAGCTGAACTAAATTACTGATCCATAACTACCTTACATGACTATTTTGTTTATAGCAAACATGCACTAAATACAACTACCAGTAGTGAAGTAGCTGCTGCACAGATTGAAGCTGATAAAGTAAAAAGTGACCCAAGTTACATGTCACTGTAGACATTGAAATTCACTTCTGTTCTGATCTGCACAACCATGAGTAGATCTTTTATAAACCTGAGCAGCCTTGTCATAGTCAATGGCTGGTTCCTCTTTCTTATTATCAACCTAACATTAAGAAAATCTAGTGTGGGGAGGAGGTGGCAGGATAGTGGTGCAATTTGCTAGACAGAACATCTCTCTCTCTCCCTCCCCATTTGCAAACTTGGTTACGTAAAACAATAACTGTTTTATTTATTTTATTTTCTTATTTTAAACATTAACAATAGACAATCTAGTCTGAGGAGGTGGTGCAATATGCTGGAGAGAACATTATTGTCTGCCCCCTCCTTCCTCCCCCCCTTCCTCTTGAAAACTTGATTGCTTTGGCCTATTTGGTTTAGTGGTAATGTTTTATCGTCCCTAATAGAATGCCGTGTTTGTTGCCAATGTCTTACTGTAGTGGTTCATTGTTTGCAGCTAACAGTCCATAATTACTTTTAAAATGTTTGGTAACTTTGTGGTTAGATATTAATTTATAAGTTGATTAGTAAGGGCATTTATATCATATTATTAGTCTATAAATACATTGGTTTTTAATCTGTCATAATGCACACCATATCAAAAATTAGCTAAACATAAATTAAAGAAAAAACTTCCTAGCCAATAATTAATTATAAGAGCATAAAAAGTATATTATAGGAATGATAAATACAACACCAACAACTACTAAGTTTTAATTCCATAGTAGATGGGGTCGGCTATATGGGTTCTTTGTTTCCAGTACTTTCTATCCAAAGTTATATTTCCCTTAATATTAAGTAATTGTAAACTCTGATGCTGTTTCTCTCCATGTCGTGTCATCTTATGCCTGCCTCTATCAGTTTTCTTTACTTATACAACTAAACAATTATATCTTCGAACTTGAGCATTTGCAGATCTACGTAGCACATCTCCAAACCATTTTAAATGACCTTCTCTTATTTTATCTCCAATATGTGCTACATACAACTTTTGTCTAATGTGCTCATTCTAATCTTGTCCAACCTTGAATTTCCACTTATCCATCTTTATCATCAGTTTGGCTACATCCTCATCTTCAAAGAATGATGAATAACAGTTTAAAGTTCTATTTGTTTTATATTATCTCCCTTATATTCTTATTACTTTTAATATTCTTTATTAGTGATTACAATTATATTTTTAAATTATAGAGATTGTTGTAATTGGAACTAAAAAAACTAAGAAAGGTTATTTTTGGTACTAAATACCTAAAATCTAGCTTTTAATCTTGAAAAGCTGAAATTTCCAGCTTTTTATGAACTTTTAGTTAAAAGTTCAAAGTCATGGGGGCACAATTTTTTCCCCAAAATACTTGTAAGCAACCACAATATTTGAAACTAATACTCAATTGAAAACCAAGCTCACAAACCTGCCCTTTTATATAGAAAGGAGGTACTTTTGATCCATTTATCCAAATTTATCAAGAATCAACACCCTCGTTCAGAAACTGATTGGGAGCTGTTGGATCATGAAGGAAGAAGAGAAGATCCAAGGTCCATGATGTGGAGGGTATATTCGAGAAGGCCAAAGAACAATGCTGGGCAGCATGTTGAAGCTGATGTGGCAGGTGTTAGTTAGAACATGGAAGAGAGAGAATAAATATAAAAGGGATAGAGGGCGGAGTGAGGAAGGCATATTTTGAAAAAACTTTTTGTTTTCAGTTGTTAGGTTGAAAAAGAGAGAGGGAGTGAGGGCCTATGGCAATTCCCTGCTCTTTGATAGTCTGTTTCCTTTGTTATTTGCTATTTTCTGTGTTTGTTCATTAAATGTATTGATACTGGACTCATCTTGTGTTGGGGTTTACAATCAATACAATCTCATTATACTATTATCCTTTTCTGTTTACTGTTTTTTTTTCTGTGTGATTGTGGTTGAACTCCATCATTGGTCCGACCTGTCAAATAAGACTTGACCGGAGACAATGGAGACACGCCTTAGCGGCACGTCTGGATGAAACGGAGAATTGAGTAGGAGAGTTGGCAACGTGTGTGAAGGAGTTAACTAAGTCTGTCACTGAATACAGACTTGTTTGGCAAAATCCCAACAGGAATATCAATCCGATAAGAAAAAGGAGGAAGAATTTAGTGGCCTTGTTGTTAGTTGGATTTAACGATTGGATAAACAACCTGTTAATGTGGAGGAATATAGTTCATAGGGAGAAACTAATGTTGAAGGGTATCAACAGCGGCAACAATCTGCATAGAAGATAGATTTTCAAATCAAACCCCACTACTTTACAAACCCACTTGCTTCTTTGATGAAGATAAAGCTTCCTAACTTCAATGGGTTAGACCCATATGGTTGGATCACTAGAGCAGAAACTTATTTCCGAATTAATCAAATACCTTCTGAGATGAAGATAAACTTAGCTGAAATTTGTATGGAAGGTGCTATCATTAACTTGGTTTTTATGCTTCTAAGCATAAACACAACAATAACATGGGAGCAATTTAAGATCCAGATGATGAGACGGTATAGCGGAGTCCAATCAATCAGTCCCTTTGAAGATTTAGTTGGATTTACAATAGAATGGAAGTGTAGAAGAATATATTGAGCTGTTTGAGTTGGTAGCTACAGTAGCGCTGGGCTTGCCGGAGGCTCAATACATAGGGTATTTTATAAGCAGTCTTGAGGTAGAAATCAAGGGGTGGGTTAAGGTGCATAAACTTGCAGATCGAGTAGAGGTGATGAGATTGGTAAGAACCATTAAAGTCTCGTTGCAGCTTGGGAGGATGGGTGTAGGAAATTCCAAATTCTCTCTTCCTTTGACAAAGGATAGCCCATGTAACAACCAAATAACCCAATCTCCTTGGAGTGGGTCGAACCGATCTGGTCCATCAGTCCCCTTATCCTTACACATTTCGGGAACAACCCAACAAAAGCAATTTCAACACTCCGTAACACCTCAATCTCCACACAACAACAACCCTACCGATCCAAATCGGCTACCCACCACAAGAACTTCAATCAGGCATCTGTCTAAAACGGAATGGAAGGGGTTATGCTTTCGGTGTGGGCAAACTTATTCTCCACAACACCGTTGTCCTAAAGCTCAACTTAAGGTGATGTGACTTGGGGATGGAGATGAGGTAGACAACAAATAAGAATTTTTCGAAGCTGAGAAAGTAGAACAGGAGGCACTGGTGGAGGGGGAATGTCGGACTCTAGAATCGAGTGTGGTAAGTAACGATTATGGGTCTCCTGTGGTTGATGGTTTGGGTTTCCGCACCATCAAATTATTGGGTACAACCAACGCTATTCCAACACTGATGTTGGTCGACAGTGGTGCTACCCATAATTTTATTTCTAGGCAATTGATCTCCATTTTGGGGCTGCCAATGCAAGAATCAAGAAGCTTGGGATAAGGTTTGGGGATGGCAACTTAATTAATATTGATATTAAATGTACAAGAATTTCAATACACTTGGAGGACTATCAGGGTACCATAAATGCTCTAGTAACAGATTTAGGGGGGCTTGGATCACATATTGGGAGTTGAATGGCTGTGTATCTTGGGAGATGTTACAGCAAACTGAGCTTTGGGACCTTTGAGCTTTTGTGTACAAGGGAGAAAGGTGGAATTACAGGGAGTAATAGATGAATCAGGGACTGATTGGACTGATACTGGAAGTGAATATCATTCTTCTTGGTGCAATTTGCCTAGGATGTGTGATGGATCTTCAAAGGAGCTCAAGGAAGAACATTCAGTGGATGGCAGTGATGAAGGAGTTGATGATCCACCAGAGGTGGACAGAGATGAGGATTTTAGTGATGATGGTGATAAACAAGTCCATGAAGAGATTGGCTCAGCTGATGAGGCAAATTCCCTTACTCTGTGTTGTGGCTCGTCGAACAATTAGTTGCCACGGAGAGTCTATACCTCAGTGGTTGGTGCACTAGAAAGATGGGGGGTGTAGATAATGCCACCTGGATGCATTTATTATCCAACACCAGTTTCTTGATTTGCATTGTGAGGACAAGACTGTTCTTCCCCCAGCTGGCAATGATAGGGAGCTGCTGGACCATGAAGGAAGAAGAGAAGATCCAAGGCACATGATGTGGAGGGTATATTCGAGAAGGCCAAAGAACAATGCAGGGCAGCATGTTGAAGCTGATGTGGTAGGAGTTAGTTAGATCATGGAAGAGAGAACGAGTATAAAAGGGTTAGAGGGTAGAGTGAGGAAGGCATGTTTTGAAAAAACTTTGTGTTTTTAGTTGTTAGGCTGAAAAAGAGAGAGGGAATGAGGGCCTATGGCAATTCCCCGTTCTTGGATAGTCTCTTTCCTTTGTTATTTGCTATTTTTGTGTTTGTTCATCAAATGTATTGATACTGGACTTTTCTTGTGTTGGGGTTTACAATCAATACAATCTCATTATACTATTATCCTTTGCTGTTTACTTCTATTTTTCTGTGCGATTGTGGTTTAACTCCATTAGAAACTGTTATAGATATTGGTTGATAGCTGTAGAATAACTAACATAATCATAGGAGTAATTAGAGTAGCAGTAATCATTGACTTAGAATTTAACTTTTTGTATAAATACCAGTGCTTTATGAGAAATAGATATAGAAATTCGATTTTGTGAGCCTTAGGCTCATTTGGCATTTCTGGGTTTCTTCGTCAATGGATGAATTTGGTCTCCTTGGGTCACCAATCTCCGGTGATCCATTTCTCTCCTTCGACGTCAGAAGAAGTGCATGAGGATTTTTGACCTATCCACAAAATTTGGTGACCAGACGATTGATGAGTGACTCATGCACTGCCACAAGGAACCAACTCCATCTTCACACGTTGGTGGGTGGGAGAGTGTGCGGTGTTTGCTAGCCCTCTGACTTCTTATCCGACGTCAACTTACTATTTTCCGCCATATCCTAGCACTCCGGTGGTCATCTGGTGTCTGCTTGAGGTTGTCCCCCTCTTCGTTAGGCTCTATCTCTTCACAGAGGTTCTATCCCTTACCTCTTTAGTTAATGTGCATTTTTATTTGAGGAAACTATTTGGATATTTTGGCATTTGAGGCGCTGGAAGGTATTTCCTTGTCTCGGTGGCTTCTGGCTCTAGTCTGAAGGGTTTTGTTTCCCTCTTTCTGTGGTGTTTGGTTTTGTTCCTTTAGGTTTTGGGTTTGTTGGCTTATTTGAGGACCTGTTGGCATTTTCTGAATTCTGTTTCCAATTGTGGTTGTGATATTTGAGTAGTGGTTACTGTTGCTGCTAGTTCTTGGGTGTTGGTTTGTTGCTTCAATGTCCTGCAACCACCTAGAGTGCATCACAATGGAGATCTCAGGTTCTTTGTTTTACTTCTTCTTTATTGCCTATGGATTTGGATTGCATTCTATTAAGAGATTTGATGCTTTATTTATCGGTGGTGTTTAGATATTTGTGAGGTGTTATTCTTTGTGGCTTGATATTATTTGATATGAGTTGGAACAAGAATATGGTGTGCTATTATTGCTATAAACCCGATCATACAAAAAAAAATTCTATACAAAATTGCATAATCAAAAGCCTAAATTAGCAAACACTGCTATGACCAATACCTTTGGAAAGTATATTATGATTTCTGCATATGAGTATGCAAAATTTACCCATTATTGGAATTTTTTGAAAATTTCACCCACCACTACTATTGCTAGGGTAGGAAATTCAAATACATGTCTTTTATCTTCTTCATCTTAGTGGGTGATTGATTTTGGTGCTACGGATCATATGACTGATAACCAAAATGTATTTTCTGCTTGTCTATCTCATACATCTTCTCCAGTTACTTTCTTATGTAAATGGGTCTGGCGCAGTTAATCTAACGTCATCAATTTCTATGGGTTCAGCTCTACATATATGAAAGCTTGCTTTTAACTTGGTTTCTGTAAGTAAACTCACATGTGATCTTAATTGCTGTATTTCCTTCTTCCCTGATCAATGTATCTTTCAAGATCTTGTAACGAAATAGGTCATTCGTAAATGTTATGTTTCAAGAGACTTTTATATTCTTGACAAAAAGATACTGAGACCAATTGTTTTTTCTAGTGTTTTGTCTCTTTTTGAAGCACACTATCTATTGGGGCATCCTTCTTTGCAGACTTTGAAGAAACTCTGTCCTCAAATTTTTGATGTTTCTTCTCTTGATTGTGAGTCATGTCAGTTTGCCAAGTACCACCGTAGCTCTTTAAGTCATCAGAGTAATAAACGAGCTGATTCTGCATTTGAGTTGGTTCATTCAGATGTTTGGGGACCGTGTTTTGTGGTAGCCAAATCTGGGTCAAGTATTTTGTAACATTTGTGGATAATTACTCCAATATGACCTAAATATTTTTTTTATGAAAAGTCTCTGAATTATTCGCTCATTTTTGTGCTAAGGTCAAAACTCAATTTAATGTTTCTATTCGCACATTGAGGAGTGATAATGCAAAAGAATACTTTTCATATCCTTTTTAGGCATACATGACTTAGAATGATATACTTAATAAATCCTTATGTCCGGACACACCATCCCAAAATGGAGTTGTTGGGAGGAAAAACAGACATTTGCTTGAGAAGACTCTTTTATTTCAGATGAAAGTTCCTAAACAATTTTGGGCCGATGCGATGTCTACTGTTTGTTTTCTAATTAATTGCATGCCCTCTTGAGTGCTCGCCGGTGAAACTCTATACTTTGTTCTTTTTTCATCTAAGCCATTGTTTCCTATAGAATCAAGAATATTTGGGAGCACTTGTTTTGTTCATGATGTTCGACCTCAGTTCACTAAATTGGATCAAAAGTCACTGAAGTGTGTCTTTTTAGGGTATCCTCGTTTGCAAAAGGGGTACAGATACTATTGTCCAAAACTTAATAGGTATCTTATGTCTATTGATATTACTTTTTGGGAGCATAAACCATTCTTCCTAGCTTCTGATTCTACAAGTCAGGGGGAGGACGACAACTGGTTAGGATATAATGTTATTACAAGATCAATAGTGGTTCCCACCCTTGTTATTCCAAGTGATTTGGATCTTCCTGCTCCAAGTGATCCTATTCCTACCATTGTGCATGTTTAGCTCCACCTGCTCTAGCAAAGCCACCTATAGTACATGTTTATTTTAGGAGACATGGAACTTGCGATACAATGCCTGAATTATACTCATCATCCAATCCAATCCCAGATGATCTTGATCTTCTAATTGCCCTGCGGAAAGGCAAACGTCAATGTGCCTATCCTATTGGTAATTTTATATCTTATGATCATTTATCTGCATCTACGTGTTCTCTTATTGCTTCTTTCGACTTGGTTTCTATTTGTCGGATTGTTAAAAAAAAACATTGTCTCACCCCGGTTTGCATAATGCAATAATAGAGGAACTAAATGCTTTGGATGAAAATCACACTTGGGATTTGGTTGATCTGCCTAAAGGGAAGAAGGCTGTGGGATGCAAATGGGTTTTTGCAGTTAAAGTTAATCCAGATGGTTCTGTGACTAGACTTAAAGCCAGGCTTGTTGTAAAAGGATATGCTCAAACATATGAAGTGGATTATTTAGACATTTTCTCTTCAGTAGCTAAACTTATTTTTGTTAGATTGTTTACCTCCATAGCTGCTTTGCAATAATGACTTTTATATCAATTTGACATCAAGAATGCTTTTCTTCATGGGGACCTTCAAGGAGAAGTGTATATGGAGCAACCACCTGGGTTTGTTGCTCAGAGGGAGTATGAAAAAGTTTATCATTTAAAGAAACTTCTATATAGTTTGAAACAAAGTTCCCGTGTTTGGTTTGGCAAGTTTAGTAAGACAGTTCAAGAATTTGGATTGAATAAAAGTGAGTGTGATCACTGAGTCTTCTATAGAAAATCATCGACATGTATCATTCTTCTTGTTGTTTATGTTGATGATATTATCATTACTAGAGATGATAGTGTAGGTATTGCATCCCTTAAGTCATTTCTACATGCCAAGTTTTATACAAAAGACTTGGACTAGCTGAAATATTTTTTGGGAATAGAAGTGATGAGAAGCAAGAAATGAATTTTCTTATCTTAAAGGAAGTATGTTTTGGATCTACTTGTGGAAACCGGAAAGATAGGAGCCAAGCCATGCAACATGCCGATGGATCCTAATGCACGTCTTACAAAAGATGGGGATTTTTTTTTTTTTATGATCCAGAGATGTACAAGAGGTTAGTTGGGAGATTGAATTACCTCACAATTACTCGTCCAAATATTTCTTTTGCAGTCAGTATTATTAGTCAATTTATGTTTGCTCCTACAGTCAAACATTGGGCAGCTCTGGAGCAAATACTATGCTACTTGAGAGGAGCCCCAAGACGTGGCATGATGTATAACAATCATGGGCACACTCACATTGAATGTTTTATGGATGTTGATTGGGCTGGATCTAAGATTGATAGGAGGTCTACTACTAGCTATTTTGTCTTTGTTGGTGAAATTTTTATATCATGGAGAAGCAAGAAGCAGGGGGTTGTATCTCGGTCCAGCGCAGTATCCAAGTATAGAACCATGGCACAATCCACATGAAATGGTGTGGATCCAACATCTCTTAGTTGAAATTGGGTTGAAGTATTCATCACCAGCAAAACTCATGGTGTGATAATCAAGTTACTATTCATATCGTCTCAAATCCAATGTATCATAAAAGAACCAAGCATATCGAGGTCGATTGTAAGTTTATTTGTGAAAAGATTGAAAAGAATTTGATTTTTACTGGTTATGTGAAAGCAGGAGAGCAATTAGGTGATATATTCACAAAAATTTTGAATGGGACTCAGGTGGAATATCTCAGTAATAAGCTAGGGATGATCAACATCTATGCTTCAGATTGAGAGAAAAAGTTATAGATATTGGGTGATAGTTGTAGAATAACTAACATAATCATAGGAGTAATTAGAGGAGCAGTAATCATTGACTTAGAATTTAACTTTTTGTATAAATACCTATAGTTCATGAGAAATAGAAATTCCATTGTGTTTTCTCACAGAAACCTACACTCCCTATCTCAAGTTTGCAAATTTCATTTTGTTGTATGGACGAAAATTGGGATATTGGTTCATTTTATTATAAAAAATCCCACTCAAACTTATATAAAGCTTTTTGGTGAGTTTTATATGCATTGCCCAAAAAGAATAATGTATTTGCAATAAATGAAGAAAGACATAAAAGAACAATTACATGCATAAATCGGGCTATTCATTGAATTGGGAGTGGGAAAATTAATCTCGAGCTGATTTGCACCCTTGGCCTCCAATTCTCCCACAAACAGAAACATCACATGGTGCATAGAAATGACAAAAAATAATGCAAGTTAATACAATAGATAATTTCATTAAATAATGACAATTTTTAATAAAATGATATATAGCGATAATTGCAATAAAATTAGTAATTAATCAAATAAAATGTATGATGCATTTTGGAATTCATGCAACATTTTATAGCACGCATATGCTAAAGTGATAAATAATTGCGATAATTAAAATGTATCCCAAGAAAATAAAGTGTTAGGAAACATTTAATATCTAGATAAAATATATATAAAGCATATTAACAAACAAAATCAGAAAAAGGGAATAAAATAAAAAATTAACAAAAAGATTAATAAAAATAATAAATATAAAGAATCATGGCACTTAATTACAGCAAATAAATAATATATAATCAATGCAGGAAAAAGAAAGAAATAAATAAAAAACAAAGACAACATACATGAAATGAAGCCAATAGAAAGGAAAAAAAGAAGAAGCAAAAAACGAGTTACAGATGCACCAAGGGAAGGAAGGGAGCGAGTCACGGCCCTAAAAGGGCAAGTCACAGCCAAAGTAGCGAGTCATGCCCTTAACTGAACGATCCAAGAACAGTTCTTGGCGAGTCATGAGCATGTCCCGGTCCAATGGTGTGACTCGCCCACGGCTTAAGGCCGTGAGTTGTTCCTGGGTTGTCCAGTAGCTATTGGAACAACATCGTGGCCACCACCCAATCCTATCTAAAACTTGCTTTAATGCATGAAATGACCACCGAAATATCTAAAAACGATCAATTCAAAAGCGCACCATGTGAAACCCACAACTGAAGAAATAGAGATATACATGATAAAAGCTACAAATCTATATTTAAGGCAAAATTCATGACTAAATAACACACATGTATAAACAATTAAAACATACATTTAAGTAAAGAGAACAAAGATGGCGTATAACATGAAATGAAGACTAGAAACAAAGCATGAAATGGACTGTACAAAAAACAAATATATGAATAGGTACAAGAAGGAAACTTGTAGATCCCCATGAACTCAATAAGATTACCTTTTATATTACCTTCAGTAGAGCTATTCCAAAAACTAGTGAATCTACACTCTTGGCCTCTTCTTTTTTCTTTCGTTTTCTTTGAAACCAATTAAAAACTAGAGAGTTTTTTTTTTTTTTTTTTTTTGTCTTTTTCTCTTACTTTTCTTTTTCAAATCCTTCTTCCTTAAAAAAGATCCAGTCCTCTCTCATTTAAATGGCCATCATGAGCATTAAATGCTTAGGATTAGGCCAAATAAAGTAAGAAAGATTTTTAGTAAAAAAGTAATCCCGTGTTTATCAGGAAAAAAATGAAATTCTGAGTAAAAAATGCTGAATCATGGCCTTGACTGGGGGCTGGACCACCAATAAAAGCCCATAAACTCACAGGCGCAAATGGGGGCGAGTCACGAGCTTGGGCCGTGACTTGCTCACGACTCACACCCTTGATTCATGCCCAGCGAGTCGAGTGACATGCAAATGGGAAAGAGAGTGAGTCACCCTTAAGGGCCGTGACTCGAGAGCGAGTCATGGGCTTGACCCGTGAGTCAAGGCTATTATTCACTTTTGTGTCTATTTTAGGCCTCTAAACGTGCTCTTCTCACCTATCCAGAAGAAAATCAGAGGAAAACTCCGAAATATCATTTTTAACTCCTGAAAACCACAAAAAGATTGCAAAAAGATATTTTTTTCCAAAGCAACATTGGAGAAGGCCATAATGTTTATGTTCTTTGGCTACTTTAGAATAATATTATCCTCATTCGGCAACTCTGACAAAGGCTGATTTAGGATCTAATATCTACATCGGTAGGAAATAATGACTTGGAAAAAAAAAACAGAATAGGAAGTCTCACCAGAAAGTATTGAAGAGGGCATGCGATTAATTAGGAAGCATGCGATAGACATAACATTGGCTCAGAATTGTGTAGGAACTTTCATCTAAAACAAAAGAACCTGTGCTATTTTAAGCAAATGTTTATTTTTCCTTTCAATAACTCCATTTTGAGATGGTGTATCAGAACATGAGGATTGATGAAATATGCCATTATGAGTCATGTATGTCTGAAAGGAATCTGAAAAATATTCTTTGGCATTATCATTCCTTAATATGTGAATAAAAACATTAAATTTAGTTTTTATCTCAGCACAAATTGCATGAAAATGAGCGAATAATTTAGAACGACTTTTCATAAAAAAATATCCGAGTCATACGAGAGTAATCGTCCACAAATGTTACAAAATACTTGTATCCGAATTTGGCCACCATAGAATACTGTTCCCAAATATTTGAATGAATTAATTTAAATGCAGAGTTAGCTCATTTATTAATCTGAGGATGTTAAAAGCTTCGATGATGCTTAGCAAATTGACATGACTCACAATTAAGAGAAAATTGAATATATTGTTTCTTCAAAGACAGCAAAGAAGGATGCTCCAATCTACAGTGTGTTTCAAAAGAAGAGGACGGTAGGACAAGCAACAGGTCTAGATGCTTGTTGATTTAGAATATAAAGATCAGCTACTTGATACCCTTTGCCAATAATCCGATTTGTCACAAGATTTGAAAAATACACTGATCAGGGAAGAACGTGGTACTATACTTAAGGTCTGTTGTAAGCTTACTTACAGAGATCAAATTCAATGGTAAATTTTGCAGGCTTAGTACAGATGACAAAGAAATGGATGAAGTTTGATTAACAGTACTCGAACCAACGATATAAGTAGTTGACCCATCAGCCATAGTGACGGGAGAAGATGATGTATGTGGCTGAAAATTAGAAAAGGCTTTCTAATTACCCGTCATATGATTTTTCGCATTAGAATCAATGATCCACTTAGATGAAGAAGACACAAGACATGTACCTGGTTCTCCCATCCCAACAATTGTAGTGACAGATGAGAACTTTAGTGAATTTTTGGTACTCAATGAATTTAGCATATTCATCCGTAGACATGCAAACAAATTTTCTAGGCATACCCATTTCAATTGTACAACCAGCAGTAAATAAAAGTTCTCAAATACCAGAACCAAATATCCAACCAAAGGCAAAAGGTAAAAACAGGAAAAACCTTGGATGTGATGCCGGAATGAAAATGACAGCAACTTCCAAAACAATAGATCCACACCTGAGTAACACTGGAGGATGGCCAAAACAAGAGGAAATCCTCCAAATTTGAAGCTGTTCAACCACCAACAGATCGAAAAAGTAGACAGAACACCTCACGCAAGAAAAACCACAACACCAAAATGCCAAAACAGAGTTCCAAGAGGAGTACCCGAATCCGATGACCAAACAGACACTGTGTATCAACGCCGAAAACAGCCAAGTGACACCAAATACAAGATCGGATCAATGTGCGGAGGCGCATGCGCTAGGAATCCGGTCATCATGCCCCTAGGAATGGCTGATCGGGACCTCGTTCACCTCCCTCCATGGGTGGTGAGACAAAATTGTCGCTGGAAAATGTGACCCAAGAACAGTAACAGGATATACAAATCCCAAAACCCCGAACCAAAAAATAGAAAATCCAGAAAAGGAAAATTCCCAAAAGAGCCTAAGGCTCTGATACTATGTAGAAGAATAAGAGGAGAAAGGATTTTATGTATATTAAACTTGAAAAATTTACAGGAATTTATACATAAAAGAAAAAATTAACTAAGGAAACTAAGTCAATTAGCCTAATTAGGAAAGTACTATATAGGGCAAGCTAATAAACTAATTAGGGATATACTATATGCATTCCATAACAATTATAAATATGATGCATCTACCAAATGGAAGTAAATGTTAGTCATATTTGTTTCATCTTTTCAAGTGAGTACAATATGCAAGCCATTGCTTTTCATCAAATTCTTTCTTATTGCTCTATTTTTTTTTTTTCAATTCTATTGATTAGTTTTGTTCTACTTTCATTTTTCCATTTCAGCTCCGTTTGGCTTCATAGAGACATTGAGGGAGCGTATTTTCAAACCTTGTTTGTCCACTATCATTGGTGAACCAACCAAGTAATTTTTCATCTTAGCTTTGGTCTATGTTTTAGTAGAATTTTCTGTCTGCAGCACAGCGGATATCTGCATTTGTGTTACCAATTTTAAGTAGCCTTGTGTCTCTAGGGTTGCAGTTGTTGCACCATCAGATCCTGTGTCTGTTGCTGCCAAAAAGATGCGTGATCTGCGGGTTAATTCAGTTGTCATTGTGACAGGGAACAAAATTCAGGGGATACTCACGTACTATTCTTTTCTTGACAGGCTTTTCTTAAGTAATTTTCTCATTATTCTCTGCTACTACATATTGTCAAGAGTAGATTTTGTTGGTTTTGATTGATGTTCACATATCTCTCATTAACGGTATTTCACTGCAGATCCAAGGATATTCTCATGCGAGTTGTTGCGCACAATCTTTCTCCAGCATTAACACTGGTGGAAAAGGTGCACTATGAAAAGGAATCAGTATGACTGATTTGTTTTTTATTTTGTTTTTTTTTGGTATTAAATGTTCATTTCTGCTGCATGTTTACATTTATATTATTAGACTTGTGTAATTTAACCATGTGATATCTGTTGTGGCTGAAACTGTTTTGTTTTATTCCATGAACAGTGTCAAACTTACCTTGTTTAAAGATGATTGTCCTGTTGTGCAATGTAAAAGTCAGGAGTTTAGCTTTTCTTATAATCAATCTCCTATGCTTCTTCCTTATGTGTTGTGTGTAATGCAAAATTTGGTGCATTTTCCTTGATGCCAAAAATTAAATTTAATGGCTTGCAGATATGTTCTTGTCGCTTGGAAATAATTTATCGTGCGTGTATGCTTGTGTCTGCTTGGTCATACATCATGCATGGTTATAGGCTTTTTGAAATAAAAAATGAAAGTTTTTTTTTAATTATTTTTCATTCCTTTTTAAGGATTGAAATTATGTTAATATAGTCCCTTTAATTATGTTTTTGATTGTCTTTTCAGTAATCTTGAGTTTGAGTAATGAGTTTGGTATCCAAGCGTTTTTATTTGTCTCATAGTGGCCTTTAGTACAAATTTTGCAGACAAAGACTGTAATTACTAATGAAGGAGAGAATAAACATTTCTTTCACCAAATTTAGATAATATTTTTATTATGCCTATGTAGGTTTTTTCATTTCATTCTCAATCAAGTTTTACATTTCAAATATTTACATATCTACCAAGTGCTAGCATTCTCAAGCTTAATAGAACCTGTCGATATTTTATTGAAGTGAAAAACTGGATCCTCCTTGTGAACTCCAGTAATTCAAGGTTTTCGTTGATGCATTAGATTTATTTTGCTAATTTCTCAGCTTCTCAAATGGGTCACATTGTTTTTGAAGCTAGTTCCATTATTTAATCCTGTCTTTTCAGTTCATTTGTAAGTGAGACTTTAATTACTGCTCTCAATGTTTCTATTTTTATTCATCTAATGCTCAAGGTAATGACTCCAAATCCTGAATGTGCAACCATGGAGATGACAATCCTTGATGCATTGCATATGATGCATGATGGGAAGTTTTTACATCTACCTGTAATGGACAAGGGTGACCTCTTCTTCCTTTCAATTGTTGAATTTTCTCTTTCAACTGTTAAAAAGCTTCTTCATTTTTATATACTTGATGTCTGTTTTGCAGATGGATCTGTGGCTGCCTGTTTGGATGTCCTGCAGATAACTCATGCTGCAATTTCTCTTGTAAAATTCATGTCTACCTCTTATGATAATCACATCTAATTTCTAGAATAGAGTAAAGCATGATAAGTTGTTAAGTCTTGCTGAAGATGGAACTTTCTTTTTGTCAGTTTGCAACTAAAAATGAAATCATGCTCATTCTTGGATGAAGTGTTATAGCAAGACTCCTAGATATTATTAATTTAGGGTTGTACTTTGTCTGAAGCTTGTGAAATTTGTGGGTCTCTTGCGCTTGATCTTCATTTATTTGAGGTAATAACTGCAGTGTTTTGAACACTTAAAGGTTGAAAGTAGCTCTGGAGCTGTTAATGATGTAGCAAACACAATAATGCAAAAGTTCTGGGATTCTGCCCTGGCTTTGGAGCCACCAGATGACTACGACACTCAGAGGTCATTGCTGTTACACATTGATGATATATCTAGGGACCTGGTTAATTCTGACTCTGTAACTAATCATGTAGGATGTTGATTTCAGTGACTTGTCTGCAATAATGACATCAGATGGAACTGAGATTGGAAAGTACGCTTATCCATCTCTTTCTCTTGGAAATTCATTTACCTTCAAATTCATGGATCTCAAGGGTCAAGTACACCGTTTCAATTGTGGTACGTTGTTATTGATAACAGAACTTTTGGGGGTGGCAATTCTTGTTATCTATCATGCAATGTGTTGAAGATTGGGTATGATGGTATTTATATTGACATTTATTATGATCCCATATCGGTTAACTGACTAGTCAGTTAGTGGCTTATAAGAGTGTTGAGCTCCCTCCACTGATAGGAATTCCTTTTGGTGGATAAAGGATTTTCACACTTATGGGCCTGATGTTACCCTTCTCTATCTGTGGTCCGACCTGCCGGATCTGTGGCCTAGGAGAGGAACCTCATGGGAGAAGCCGTCAAGTGGGTGTGGCCCAGGTGAGGAACCCAGAAGGGAGAAGCCGCCAAGTGGGTGTGACCCAGGAGAGGAACCCTTGGGGAGAAGCTGCCAGGACGTCGGCTGTTGAGGAAGGGGGCAATGTTACGATCCCACATCGGTTAACTGACTAGACAGTTAGTGGTTTATAAGGGTGTTGGGCTTTCTCCACCGATAGGAATTTCTTTTGGTGGATAAGGAGTCTTCACATTTATGGACCCGATGTTGCCCTTCTCTATCAACATTCCATCAATTCATATATTTTTTATTTTTTGCCAAAATTTCTAAAAGAGAAAGTTGCACGTTGCTTCTCTTAGACATGCAACATGGGATTTGCATGTGCATATGCTCATACATCATGTGTTGATGCTTCTTTCTTCCAACAATCAAGTTGGTATTCGGATTGGAAATTGCTCAATCTATATCCGTTAAAGGAAATAAATTAAAATCTCTGCTGGTCAGGACCAAACAATTTATTTTTAATTGCCTTCCAATTACAGGGCCTCCCTTATTCACCACACCATTTTTTTCAAAGATTAATATGAATTAAGTAACAATCCCATGCAAAGAAAAGAAAAACACTCATCTCAAAGCAACAGCCAACATTAGAAACTGACACAACATTTTCTTCTAAAGTATTGAAGTATTCTTACTTGTGTTTCCTTAATCAATTATAAATAACCTATCTTTATCTTAAAATTTTAAGTTGTAGAACTTGCATTGTTTGTGATACAGTAAATTTTGTATTGATATTTGTAACCTGAGGTTCCTTTTGTTTCACGAAAATAACTTTAGGAAAATAATTAGCACATTTTCTGATTTTTGTAGACAATTAAAAAAACTATGTCAAAGGAAAAAACTATGTTGGTCGATGGAAAAAAAAAAAAAAAGCATAAGAACATGGGAAAATGACTTGCTGTCTAGTTGGGAAGTCATTTCCCTGTGTGGCACTCTGCAACATGCTGAATGGAGGTCAAATTGGTTTCTTTTTTTTTTTTTTTGCCCCTATGATATAAGAAAAAGAAAAAGAAAAAAAAAAGGATAAATGGGACATAGAAAGGTAAGTGGGTATTTTATTATGAATTTTATGTTATCCAATTTATTAAAAATAATTGTAGTGATTTTAATTTTATTAAATTTTAATTTTCATAAGTTTTCGATTTTTCTGCAAATGGATGATGTCTCTACTTTTCTTGCAATTTTTTAATTCCTTTCATGCATAAATTATTCTTATATGCCGGATTGACAATATGATGAATGTCAATTATTTTTTCTAATAATGTACTTGAATTTCGGATATGAATGTAATATGCATGTTGATTTGTGAAACTTTCATTTCTTCATATCAAATTTGTATACATAAAAAATGATTATTATTACGGTGCACCCAAACATGGGAAAATATTTCCATTTTGTTTTCAGTGTACAAACAAACAATAGAAATTATTTATTTCCTGGAAAACAATTTGCACAGACAAGTTATTCTCCACGAAATAAATAAAGGTGGAAATTATAGGCTAGAGGTAAATAGGAATAAATAATTTACTTTTTTTTTTTTATAGTAATAGGGTTTAACTTGAAAATTGTGCATAATAAAATTTGAATTGCAAAATTTGGAATTGACTGACAAACAATGTGATGCATATTTATTATTTCATTTTAAGAAGAGCCATGAGAAGTTCTAAAATTTTCCAGGATTTTGCTGCAAATAAGAAGTATCATTGCATAGTTGTAAAAACCTCATATATATTACCATCCCAGAAGCAGCTATCCTTTTAGCTTGAACAAGGCCACCCTACAACTGACGTAGAGGTTTGAAACTGAATTGTAGGGACATTTTCTTGAACCTAACTGTTAACCATTTGTCAACCAGTTAATGTTTTCTTTTCGGTCCAGTTCATGGGTTTTTTGATTTGTTTCGTGAATAAATTTAACTTTTATCAATTTATTAAACCCAATCTTTACCTAGAGAATTTTTAAATAGTCATTTTCGAACAAAAACTGATATTTTATAATATTTATTTAGTATTTCATTGAATGAAGGATTAATATATACTTCTAGCACTTGCCCATTTTGGTCTCTTAGAGTCTACTTTATTTATTTATTTTCTCAGTCTGTCCATTGTACTAATATTTAGGCACAAATGCACTTGCATATTGAATTTTAAGTTCATTTATGTCTATGGATTTGGCATGGAAACTCCATGTCAGCTCTAGGTCCTTAAATGAACCCAAAATTTTTAGAAATAGGTGCTTTTCTGCACCAAAAACATTGGTATAGTTAACCATCAATTACAGAAAATGAGAACTGTAGACTGATTGATCAAAATTCAGTTCATTTAATCGACCATTTCATACTGGTTTCCAGTCTGGTTTATTCTCATGGTTTGTTTTGCCCACTCCTATACTAGGGATTTCTACAAAATACGAAATGTGTGTGAAGGAGTTATAGTTGATCACAACTTTATGTACTTGCATTAGTTTAAGGTTTGACATGTGTTATCTTGTGTGGGAATTGTGTTAATATGATGTGTTTAAGGCAAAAGTAAGCTCTTTATTATGCCAATTCTGAGGGGTGTGTGTGTGTGTGTTCTGGGTCGAATATTACTACTGGGAATTGATATTTCCTGGTCTTTTGGTATAGTTTTTTTTTAATTGGGTATCTTATTAAACATCCCGTGGACTATTGACTAAATTTATTATTTGATGGAAGGACCAAAAGTTATAGGAAAAATGAAAAGAGACTCAAATCACAATCTTGTCGTTGTGCTATATAAATGGCTATAAAGGGTTTTGTTTGCTTTAGGCTGTACGATGTGGATATTAGTGAAATTATCCAATCAAACCCAAAAATGAAATTTGCATTTATATTTACATTTTTCAGGCACTCAAGATTTAAATGAGCTTATATCTGCTGTCTTGCAAAGAATAGGCATTGGTTGTGATGGAGATTACCTGCAACTTTTGGTTAGATAACAACTTTTGATTTCTTTTGAGAATTGCTGTTTGACTTTTGGCATATTTAACTGTGTATGCTTTTTTACAGTATGAAGATGACGAAGGTGACAAAGTTTTACTGGCAACTGATACTGATCTCCTCAGTGCCATCACCCATGCTAGATCAGCAGGGTTAAAGGTAATATTTTTCTTGTATGCAAGTATTTATTTGAGTTTGGTAATATTTACTGAACAAATTAGAAATTTTTTGTGCTTTCTTGACTTGAGATTTGACCTTGAGTTTGTAAGGTTTACCTTACATTGGTTGTATAATGGAGCTGGATATGAGTAAAAAGGAGCTTAATTTCTACTCGATATTGTATTTACATCATGACATGGACCTGGTTTTCTGGAGTAGCTATTTGTAAAATTCTATTTAGTTAAAAATTAGACCAAGTAACCTTACGTTAGTGGAAAATGATAATTATCAGACAAATTTAGATGTTAAATCCTGCAAAAGTGATGAAACCTAGAATAATGTGTCCAGGAAAGGTGTCAAACCTAGAATATTTGTCCTAAAGATTCACTAGGGTGGCAATAATAAATATAGCAAAAAATCCGGAGACTTTAGGCTAGTAATGCAAGAACTTCAAGTCGATATTATGATTCGGAGACACCTCCAACGGCTGCACTCTAAAGCAGTGTTAAAAGACTACCAGCATTAGTAGCAAATTACATGTCATCCCTCCATTATTACTAAAACCTTTAGGTTATGTTTGATAGTGGAATCCCAAAGGGTAATTTTGAACATGCTTCACCATCTCCAGTACTACTTAAAAATTCATGGGTTTATCTAGTCCATCTGAAAGGGAGTTGATTGTCACCTCTTGCCTCCCAAGTGTAATGTGGATTAATGAAATAAAAAAGTTGTTTTTTCTTTTTATATTTATTAACATATATTATTAATACAATTGTTTTCATTGTTATACTAGTTCACAACTGAATGTTCTACTAATTTTTCTATTTTGTTATTTTAATTATACTGGAAGATATATAGTGTATCCATCTTTCTATATTATTTTTAACATATAATATTCAACAAAGTTTAATATAAGCTCAAAATATTATTATATAATATTAATAATATTAAATGATGTTCAAATTTATTTATTAGTATTTTTTGCTCCATTCCTTCAATACTGCAGCAAACACAAACATAATTGTGACCGAGTTACTCTTGTAAGGATTTATTATTCCCTTAATAGTTACTCCATTAAGAGTTAACTCTGCAACTTTAATGCACCCCTTTGCCAAATGCAACCTTAAACCAAACAATGTAACTTCAAGATATGATAGGTACTAAGCATATGACTGTTCATTTAAATGAAGTCCTCTCAAATAAATCCTGAAACTAAACTAACTAATTGAAATATAATACTTACAAAATGAAAGTTTTTGCTGCTCAACAAACAATAAAGAAAAACTACAACACTTGGTCAATGCTATTAATTGCAGGATTGTGTGGAGTGCAGGTTCCCCACCGGTAAACTTTGGAAATATTATTAGCAAGTCCCTCAACTCAATATTTTAGGTTCAGGCCCCTAAAACAAAATACAAGAAATACATCCATTCTGCCCAGAAACTTTTAAGTGCAAAAGAAAGAATAAAAACTCAGTTCAGCCTATAATCTTTTTTTTTTTTTTCTCTTAGTGAAGTCAAATCACATAAATTATCATTGTGCATTTTCTTTGAATTGATCAAGTCTCTTTGCTCTCTTTTGGTGCTTTTTATAGCTTTGCATGTAAATCATATATATATATATATATATTGAGCATGCTAATAGTAAATACATACACTCCCTATTATCTCATGATTTTTTTTCCCTCACATCCCTTTATCTTGACATATTCTAGGGAGTACAATATATATGTGTGTGTATAAATTACCTGTAATATATACTTTTTCACACTTAATGAATTATTAATATATTAGACAATTTGAATGTACATATTTGTGAGTTTGATTTAATGTCTTGCCCCCAAAACAAAAATTTCTAGTACCACTTCTAGCTGTTATTGAATATTTGTCTGAAGCAGATTGCACTGGATCCAGGTCCACTACATGATGTTGTCTTTGTAGGTTTAGGGCTATGGCACAATTTGTGTCTGAGATGTGATTGATATTTTAACAATTGAATGCAGTTGGTCTCAAGTATTCTCTACTGGCAGAATGATTGTTTATAATAATGCTGCTATTCATGTTATATATAGTTCCATGTTTCAGGAGCTAACTAATCATATTGAGATTGATTGTCATTTTGTTCATACAAATTCCAATAAGTTTTCATCATACATATCTTAGAACTGGAGAATGGCTTGGAGAAATTTTCATGAATGCCCTTAATGAGACATGGCTTGATGGTATTTGTATCAAGCCGGGCATGATGGTGATTGTGACTTTGTTCGTAAAATGAGAGAACATTTCATCATTAAAAATGTAAATAATGGAGAATGGCGTGGAGGTACTGTCATGATATTGGGCATGATAATCACATATGCTTTAATCTTGAAGGAGGGTGTTAGAGAATGAGAGAAGTAAATATTCAGTATGACATAGTTTTAGGAACAAGAATGATTTCCTAGCAAAATCAAAGGGATTAGTTGAGATTGATTATTTCCAAACTCAGCATTTATATGTATATTTGAAGGATGGAAAAGAAAAATATACAATTTTTTCAGTTTGAAAATCATTGTTACTATATGTTGAAGACAAGACTGGATTGAGTTTTATGAAGTTATAATTTGACACTCCTGAGTTTGAGATCTTATTTTGGGGCATTCCACTGGATAGTTATCTAAATCAGCCAGGAGTTGAGTTTTCGTGACCTTCCTTTATGAGCTATCCTGCTGAATTGTAATTTTGGGTTGGTGGACAGAGACTTCCTGGTATCTGAGTGTAAACTCAATTTAGAAACAGAGTCATATTTCTGTTTTCCTTTTCATTGCCTAACAGTCGCAAATACCAGCAGCTACATCGCAGCTACATCAAGGTAGCTGAACCAAATAACTGGTCAATGAACCCCCTACCAGCTAGACTAGTTCCCTTGTTTGTAGCACACATCGCAAGTGAAAAACGAACTGGTAAAATTACTACTATTGAAGTAGCTAATATGGAGACTGAAACTAACACAACTGAGTTAAATGGAAGCTACTATAAAAACAGAAACTTGGTTCTGTTTTGAGGCTGCATGATCATAAGTCTTTTGTAAACACGATCAGCATTATGTTGCTCTAGACATAAATCTTTTACCTATCATTTGAATTTTCTTGTGCTTATGGTTGAAAATTTGGAGCTGTGATAAATGAGCAATTATGGTATGATTCCTCTATGCTTCTAATATGTTTCTTTTGTGTTCACTCACAGGTTTTAAGGTTGCATCTGAACTTCCCAAGATCAGATCAGCAAACAATATCGGAACCAGGTATGGTGGCTGCCAAGAGAAGTGGATGGGGTTCTCTCCACTCTGCTATGCTGGCAGGTGCAGTTGTTTTAACAGGCATTGGTGTGCTGATCTACTTAAAGCGCTCAAAGTTGCGAGATATCATTCTCACTTTATTTTGATGAATTTAGCAAAGATCAATATTTCTATTAACATCTGAAGGCACAAGAAACTGATTTTACTGAAACCAGCAGTAGGACAAAAAGTGTCTTGACAGTAATATCAAATTAAATTGTGTTGCTGTGAGACAATGAGAGGATGACTGAAATCAATCATCAATAATTGTTGAAATGCATATTTCTGTACATTAGAAAAGGTTCTGCTGATAAATTTTGAGCCTTTTGTTGTAATTTGAAATGACACCTCAATTATCAACCAAGCAGGCGTTTGTGGTTCGAGGTTAGGTTGATCTTCACACAGTAACATATTCAAACAACTTAAAGGAGCTTTGCTTTTTCTTGTACAAGTTATAAGATTAATGCTTGTATATCTGATTAACTGTGATATATCCACCTCTCTCTAGTACGTGTTATGTTGTTTTGTTCTTTTCTTTCCAACCAATTGTTGATTGAGCAAAGATTAGAATTCCCTGGATTGGTTTTGTTGAAAAGTTGAAGTAAATGTGTTTTAAGTAGGAAGAATATGATGAAAACCGTCGATCTTGATCAACCCACCAACTCCACTTTGACTTTCGGTGGTACTTTCTAGTCGTTAGTTATAATTTGTGTGAATTTCTCCATTAATGGTGGTAGTGATGAAAGAAGATTCCTGGTTTGTTCTTACCGAATCAGTAGCGCTGTACGTTTTTCTATTCAGTTATAAAGAGAATTACTAGTCCTAGTGACATCTCCAGCCGATGTAAAGCTCAATTGAATTGCAAAGACAAAACTGGTACTCAATTGAGTTTAGAGAACTCACTTCCCCTTTTGGTCTCTGTCTGCAGCTTAATATTCTATTGCTGGGGAATTGATTGCTTTTCTATTTGCTTGATCATCACAAACCATTAATATTGAAATTGTTTGAGTGAAGATTGCAAGTTTTCTTAATTGGAATTCATTTATAAAATTTGCCTATTAATTTGTTAAAATTATAATATATACTCAAACATTATGTGTAAAACTTACAATAAGCTAGCCGAGCAGACCCTTTTCAGAGGGTAAAGTGCTTAATAACCATCCACACTTTTTTACAAGAAGTTGAAAAGAAAATATAATAATGTTATATTCTTGTGTGATTTATTATTGGGTGTTATGTCTTTAAGGAGGCTTCGTAGAGGTAAAATTAGTTACGTTCTCGGACTTGTTTTTCCTATTAAAAAAATATTATTGATTATTATACCTAAATGAGATATGTATAGGCAAGATTGATGAAACTTTAAGCCGCAGAAACTGCTGCATGACGTGCAAGACAATTGTAGATATGCTTATCTTTTCCTGAGTGACCAGACACCAAAACCACTCAGTTACAATGTCAAATGGCTCTTTTGCCCCCCATAATTCCAAATGTCTAAAGTTTTTAAATGTTAATGCCATTTTTTTTTGTAGCTTAATATAATATCATGTGTCTTTTATTTTAGGAAAAAAATAAAACTCAATTTTGATAAATTCAGAGTTAAAATATTTGTTTAAATTTCAAAGATAAAAAACAAAAAATAAAAAGTTAAATGGCATTTTCTAACTACTTTAAAGTCTGATTTAAAAGATTTTATTTTAAAATGTATTTATTATATGATGCAAAGCCCCCATAGATTATGAACCTCTGTGGTGAGTATCGTAATATGACCTTTCAACTGCATATCAACATCCTCTATGTATATGTATACACCTAATTCAATATCAAAGTTGTATTTCTCATACACAAACAAGCAAGTAATAAGGTTGCTTTTGCTTTAAAGACATAATGGTGGTGTCTTGGTTCACGGTTGCAGCTGCTGTGGCAACTACAATAACATTCATTGAAGTTAACGCTGGAAATGTCACATACGACGGAAGATCTCTCATCATTGACGGCCAGAGAAAAATTCTGTTTTCCGGTTCAATTCACTATCCTCGAAGCACTCCTCAGGTAAATTGTTTTGTTGTTTATTCTGCCAATTAAACGAAATGTTCTTCATGTTAACGTGTTGCATAGACCATCGACTCATAATTTAGTGTAGAAAATCTTGGTTCTTTGCTGGTGTTTAAGAAAGAAAATGTATTATTAGGGAGAGATGATTCTTTGCACAATACACTACACACTGTCCGATCAAATAAGCAAAATGTTTTGACTGTTTTAGTCATTCGATCGGACGGTACGTAAACGATACATATTCATTTAAAATTTTAATTATTCATCGAATAATATATAACGTTCAGTTCATTCATACACTATGTATGTCATTGACATTCATTGTTAGGAGGTAGAAATGACCATTAGTACAAAATTCCATGCTTAACCAACGGTGGTTTAAGAGTTTAATTCCCTATTTAGGTATTGGAATTTTAGTATTTTGAGTAATAAATAATCCGTTGGTTGTTAAGAATGGAATTATATGCAATTAAATATTGTAATTTGTAGAACATCATGCAATGCTTATTGAGTAGGTAGGTAATTAAGATCACGTTTCGTACCGCCCTCACGGGTATTGCAATGGATGCCAGCTGCCACTCTCTCACAAGCCCAACTCAGTGCTCTAAAAATTTTCCTGGATGGAACTATACCTAATAGCTAAAAGTGGTCAAATAATCTGAATAAAACCGGATATGACAAAAAAAAAAAGTTTAAACTATAAAAATTAAATATTATTCAAAATATTCATACAATATTATTTTTTAAAAAAAATAAATATAAATATAAACATAAAATAATTAAAATTTAGATAATTTTAATGAATTTTTTATAAAAAAAATAAAATTATAATTTATAATTGATGAATATTTTTTTATTACGATTACTTTTGTGTAAAATAATGCTAAATTTAGTAACAATTTGAATACGAAAAATTATTTAATTATTTTTATATAATTAGGTATAAATTTACTAATAATGGGTGAAATTAACCCTTTATTGAGCTGATAAGTTCAGTTGACTGAAATTCGGGCAACATCGGCAATTCTGGAACACTTGGGCTACAATTGTGATAGTTGTTTGGATCGGCAGTCCTGGTGGCTTTATGGCATTGTTAGCAATTAGCGGTAGTTAGTTTAAGGACCGGTTTTGACTCCAGTGAGAGAAATTCTTTCTTTATATATCAATATTAATTTTTTTTATGTTAAAGGTTTTTTTTCCTTCAAAAAAAAATATTATTTGGGTAATTGCTTGAAACATTGCATTTTAGAATTTAGGGTTTTTTTTAAATGAATTTTCGAATTCACACTAGCATTTTTTATTGGTTTATTTCACAATTTATTATTGCAATATTGACTACACATTTTTAATAATGCATGCAATGTACTTAGGTGAAGTTCAAATAAGGATGTAATGCGATTAAATTTAGAACTAAAAAAATTAATATAAAAAATTTTTAGCATAAAAATAGAAATTCAATATAGAAAAATGTGAAAGTTGGAAAACATTAAAATGCATTTTGCATTTTTATTTTTTATTTTTAAATTTTCTTTAACTATAGGAGACAATTGAAATGGATAATGTTGGATATACAGATGTGGCCATCTTTAATAGCAAAGGCAAAGGAAGGGGGGCTTGATGTTATTCAAACCTATGTGTTTTGGAACCTCCACGAACCCAAGCCTGGAGAGGTATCAATTAATCAACATATATATATATATATATATATATATATATATATATATATATATATATATATATATATATATATATATATATATATATATATATAAAATCGGTAAATAATTAGTATGTACGCATATATGCAGTATGATTTCAGTGGAAGAAATGACATAGTGAAATTTATAAAAGAAATACAAGCTCAAGGTCTTTACGTCTGCCTTAGGATTGGACCCTTTATCGAAAGCGAATGGAATTATGGGTACGTAACTATTGCATTATTATTATTATTATTATTATTATTATTATTATTATTATTATTATTATTATTATTATTATTATTATTATTATTATTATTATTATTATACTACGGTGACAGGGGATTTCCATTTTGGTTGCATGATGTGCCTGGCATCGTTTATCGAACAGACAATGCTCCCTTCAAGGTGTGACTATCTTTGAAATTATTTAAGCCATAGACACTAGCTTTTTAGCTCAACCGGCCATCAAATTAAATTTTGAGGTTTAACATATAAATTCACATTTAATTTTTCTTTATTTTATTTTTTACAAAATCTATTATCTATGGATTTTCTGAATTCAAAATTAAGGTTAATCATTGAAGTTTTCTCAACTCTTTAGTTATATTTCATTTAGATATCAAAGAATGAATTTGACCTTGTACTATTATTAATATTTTAACTAAACTCACTCGTCACTTTAACATTTAAAACTAATATTGTGATGATATTGCAAAGAAAATTGGAGGTTCTAATTAGGCTTGATAAGCTAGAATTATAAATGTATTATTAAGTGATAAATTATAATTCAATTTAAACACTATATTTTATAATTTGTATATGACATTAGAGTAAATTCATAGAAAAATGAATACGGCATTATCTAATAAATTCTTCTTGTTTGTTTTTAGTTCTACATGCAGAATTTTACCACAAAGATAGTGAATTTAATGAAGTCAGAGGGTTTATATGCTTCGCAAGGAGGGCCCATAATATTGTCACAGGTAACGAATTAAGTAGGTGGACATTAATAATATATATATATATAATTTATTATTTTACCATTAAAAAGTTGAAGGTAATGAAAAATTATATATTAGTTATAAAATTAATATTAAATAAAAGAGTTATAATTATTAATTAAGAGAAAAAAATACAGATTGAGAATGAATATGGAAATGTGGAAGCAGCATTTCGTGAAAAAGGAACATCATACGTCAGATGGGCAGCAAAAATGGCTTTAGAGCAAGCAACTGGTGTGCCTTGGATTATGTGCAAGCAACCTGATGCTCCTGATCCTGTGGTCAGCTAAGCTTCTTATTTCATTTTAAATATTCTATATTAATTAAACTTAATTATCATTAAATTTGTATTTTCAGATTAATACATGCAATGGGATGAGATGTGGGGAAACTTTTGCAGGCCCTAATTCACCAACTAAGCCATCACTTTGGACTGAGAATTGGACATCATTGTACTCGTTACCTATCCCTTCTTTTTTCTATATATATATTTTTAAAATAATTATCTACCAATTAATGATTTTTTTTATATAATTAATTAGTTATCAAGTTTATGGTGGGCAACCATATATACGGTCTGCTCAAGACATTGCATTTCACGTGGCACTTTTCATTGCAAAAACTGGAAGCTTTGTTAATTATTACATGGTATTTTCTTTGAAATCAATCTTAATATTTCTACAAAATGAAGCAATATATATTTATTAATTAAATATACTTACACTTTTTATATAATAAAAAAATATATATAGTATCATGGTGGAACCAATTTTGGCAGAACAGCAGCAGCTTATGTCATAACAAGTTATTACGATCAAGCTCCAATTGACGAATACGGTGAGTTTAATTTCTCTCATTATTTTCAATTAATTACATATATGAACAAGTTCAAATAATTACACTATATTTATTTATTTTATTTATGAAGGTTTATTAAGGCAACCCAAATGGGGCCATCTTAAGGAGTTGCATGCTGCTATCAACTCATGCTCAACAACTTTACTAGAGGGAGTGCAAAGTAATATTTCGTTGGGTCAACTGCAAGAGGTAAAGTTGTTACTTCAATTTTGCCAAAATTAACTACATTGGTTTCTAATTCTAATTTTGATTAGTTAACCATTTTGATAATTATATGTGGAAAAATTTTGGGTTTTTTTTTTTTTGAATTTGGGGTTAATTTAAAAAAAAAAAATCGAAAAATAAGGCTACAGTAATATTAGCAAAATGATGTGCTGGAAACTGGCTCTTCTCAGAGCCGAAATTCGACATGCGGGACCCCTAGTGATAATTGGACGGGATTACCGAAAACCAGATCTTCTTAGTGCTGGAATTCGACATGTGGGTCCCACTTTTTGATGGAAACCGGCTCCTTATTTGTGGAGATATTAGTTGATTTTTATAAAAATTGATGGACTGTTTAACCGAATGCAATGAACTGGTTAATAGTTAATTATTTTAAAAAACCGATATTAATAGACTGGTTAATTTATTTTGCTAATGGATCAATTAACCGGTCCATATTTATCTCTAATTTTGTTAATAATGTTTACTATAGCCCTAGTTTTCGAATTTTTTTTTAAAAAAATTAACCCCAAATTCAAAAAAACCCAAAAATTATTGCCTAGAGACCAACCCATATTAAAATGCCACCTATATACACATGTTAATTACTATCCAACTTCTTTTTTTAATAAACTTATTTTAGGTGACAATTTCTTATTAGTTTCCTTTATAAAATTTATCTATATCCGGTTAGACAAAATTAAAAAAAAAATTCATAAACTATTAATAAAAAAATACTTTGCACACACCTTAATTAATTGAGTGTTAGATTACTCGTTTAAATTTATTAAAAATGTCACATTACTTTACTATAAAGGGTATTTTATACAGTATTTATTAGTATAGGATATATATATATATATATATATATATATATATATATATATATATATATATATATAGCTTAATTATATTAAATAATTTTGAATCAGGCATATGTTTTTGAAGCACAAGGAGGTGCATGCGCTGCATTTCTTATCAATCGTAATAATGCAAGTAATTCAACTGTTGAATTCAAAAATAAATCCTTTGAATTGCTTCCAAATTCCATTAGTATCTCACCTGATTGTCAGAATATAATCTTCAACACTGCCAAGGTACACCTACTCATACTATTTTTTATTTATGTTTCATAATACATTATTATTACAAATAGTGTTAATTCAGTGGACAATATGTGGGTGAACTGGACACGACACATTGTTCGATCGAATGATCATCGTAGTGTACCGTTTGTTCTGTGATGGTTATCCGATCGGATAGTGCGTAGCAACACACTGAATTGCCTCTGTATTATAAAACAATTTAATAGCTATAAGAAAACTAAATTAATAATTTTCTTAAACAAACAAAAATCACAGGTTAATGTAGAATCCAATAAGAGAATTACAAGATCAAGCGAAAAATTCAATAGAGAGGACAGGTGGGAAAAATACATAGATGTTATCCCTAACTATGCAGATACTACAATGAAATCAAATACTTTGTTAGAGCACATGAATACAACCAAAGATATATCAGATTATCTTTGGTATGCTTTCAGGTACTTCTATTCTTTTAGATTATCAAACTAATAATTAATTAATTAATTAATCAATCCATTTAGGGTGAGATTTAAGAGTAAAATATTTGTTTGTGAACATATGTAGCTTTCAACCCAATTCGTCTTGCACTGAACTTTTGCTTCACGTGGAGTCTCTTGCACACGTTGTCTATGCTTTTGTCGACAACAAATATTCAGGTATTCATCATAATATATTGAAATTTAGATCCTGATCGAACAGTTATATAAAAATAAAAATTATACAGATATGCATGTTCTATTTGGGCAGGATCAGCGCATGGAAGTAAGAGTGGAAAAGGTCCGTTCATAATGGAAGTGCCCATTGTCATAAATGATGAACATACTGCCACCAATATTTCTCTACTCAGTGTTATGGTTGGATTACCGGTATTATTTTAGCACAATACTCCCTTAATTTCACTTTAAATAAATATTTTAAATTTTTCATAGCAATTAAGAAAATCATGGATTATTATCGATTCTCTAAAAAAACTTTATTTTCTTTTCCTCAATTAACTCTTTAAAAATAATAATTGCATGTTGACTATATTATCATTATATTGATTAAAAATAGGCAAATGTCATAAATACTGGGAATAATGTCAAAATATGAGAAGGAAATCAATACTCCTGATTTTTCAAAAGGATACTTAAAGTACAATAAAAATAAATTTGCTAGATATAAATTAAAATTAAAATGGAAGAGATGACATATTATAAATATTTGCAGAGGGCCATGCATATATTAAGTTGATAATATATATATATATATAAAAGAATAGATAATATTCATCAAACTTAAAATAATATTCAGGACTCCGGAGCTTTTCTGGAGAAGAGATATGCAGGCCTAACTAGAGTGGAAATACAATGCACTCAAGAAAGACAAGTTTATAATTTTACCGATGATTACAGCTGGGGATATCAGGTAATGATCTCACTCTTCATAATTTATCAAAACTAGTTCATATGATTATAATTTTATTATTTTAATATAAATTGATTGTTATTTATATATATATATATGTAAGTAAGGAAGGGTGCGTGTGCACGCAGGTAGGGCTCTTAGGAGAGAAGTTGCAAATATACAATGAAGAATTTGCAGACAGTGTTAACTGGAGTAAATCAGATATCTCTACTCCCCAGCCGCTTTGTTGGTTCAAGGTATTTAATTATATTAATTCCTTTTTTTTATAAATAAATAATTAAATTTAAAATTATTTGGGATAACATATTTTCTGCTATTCAACTTTTTGAATTGGTTAAAAATGCCATTAATTTTTTTTTTGCCATTAAAGTTTAAAAGAAAAGGTAAAAATGTTATTATTTTGTAAAGTAATCAATTATATAATATTATGTATTTTCTATTTTAGGAATAAAATATGTCTATTTCAATAAGTTTAATGGAAAAATTATCTATTTTGAAAAGTATAATGATAATATTTTTTATTTTCCCAAAACTTTAATGAAAAAATAATAAAAAATTCGATAGCATTTAGAAATTGACAAAAAAAGACCTCAACCCAAATTATATTACAGTAGAGACCGTTTAGTGATATGAAGGGTAAGTAACAAAACTAATAAAAGTTGATGAATGGGTCAGCTAAAATTTGATGCACCAAAGGGGAATGATCCGGTGGTATTAAATCTAAGCTCAATGGGCAAAGGGGAAGTATGGGTGAATGGCCGAGGCATCGGTCGCTTCTGGATTTCATTTCTCACTTCCAAATCCCATCCTTCACAAACTTTGTAAGTCTCTTTAAATTTTGGGCATTTATGGTCACGGAATATATACCGTAATAATAAGTTTGTTGAAAATTGTTCCACAAAAATATCTCAATTTATGATATATATTGCAATTAAAGTTAGTTTAACTGGAAACTCATGGTTCTAGCACTGAATTATCTGTATAGCATGTCAAAAGCCATGCCAGCACTCCGCATTGAATTTATGATTTTCGGATCAAAATAAATTTAGTTGTAATCTTATAAAAGTTGAGTTATTTTTGTGGGATATTTTTTTTTTTTAACCAAAATCATTAAGATGATATAAGTTCAGTGAAAATAACTCCAATCTATTCTTATTAGTTTATTCCTTTTAAAAAATATCTATTATTTATAATTATCAAATATTGAGGCTAAAGAATGACATGGTTATTAATTTTGATTTGTTTTTGTGTGTTTTGAATTAGATACCATATACCTCGAGCATTCCTTAATGCAACTGAAAATCTTTTGGTGATATTTGAGGAGTTTGGCGGAGATCCTCTAAGGATTACATTGAACACAATTTCAACCAAAAACTTAGCCAACACTAAGTCTAACAACGATTTCTACACTAATTCTACCAACTACGTCCGACTATTTTGATTGTATACGTTAATGTTCTAATGTCATTTGTGTATTTTTATGTTCATATATACATAATTGCTTTTCATTGTTTGACTTAGTTTCTTTCTATTATCTATCTAAATAGTTTCTTTTGCTCTAATCAATTTTATGCTTTATGTCTGTTGTTGCCTTTTGCGGGTTAAATTTGGTGGAAATTTTGGTGTTTGCTATGTACTATGTTTCTGCTTCTTCATGATGATTATAGCTAGCTTTTCTTTCTTTCCTTCTTTTTTTTTTCTTTTTTTTTTTTTTTAATGTTGGGGATGGATTTGGTTATTTACTAGAATATTGGGTTAATTATCTATGGTCATCAACTTTTAGGATTTATAACGAAATGATTATAACAAAATAATTTGTAAAATAAAAATCACCAAAATTTTATTTTATTTCAATTAAAGCAAAAAAAAAAAATCTAAGAATTAATTTTTATGTCACCCAAATAATAGTTAAGCCAAAACTATATGATTGCTGTATTATTTTGGGGTCCGTCAATTTTACAAATAGATTATAATTAGTTACTTGAATTTTTTTTGTACACGTCATCTTTCTATATTTACTATGTTTACATGATAATATATGCCTCTTTTTTCATCTGATCGTCCAATTTACAAAAATGATTGGTTTCAAAATTACATGGTAATTATACATGGTATATTTAGTTGTCACTCTGTCGATATATAAAATTAAATTTTAAATTATTTTTACTTTAATTAAAAAAATAAAATTATAATGATTTTTGTGTTACAAATTATTTTATTAACTATTTGATTATAAGTTGTAAAATTCAATAATCATGGATGTAATTAATCTGAAATATTGTGAATGTCATTGGGAATATAGCTCTGATGGATATTTTGATGATGAATGATATTTTTTTTTATTTCTTTCTTTTTTTTTAAATAAAAGTTGAAAATAATATTGGCTTAAATGAAATGGCATGTTGGATGTGAAAATAATTATTTAGGGTCCTTGTATATTACGATGTGTGTGTGTATATATATATATATACATATTATAGCTCCTAATTTAAAAATGCTGGCATGTGATTTATGTGTTGAAAATGACATCACCAATTTGTATTTAGGAATTATATTAAAAAATAATAAAAATAATTATGACTAGTCGGGTAATAACCAATTAGCTCTCCTCTCAAGTGTTAGTTAAAATCGGTTTATAAAGTTCTAGAATATATAGGTTGCGTTTACTTATAAAAAATAATATTTATTTTTTTATTATTTTAAAAAATTAAAATATTTATTTTTTGTAGAAAATTTAGAAACGTGTTCATTTATCAACAAATGGAAAAACAGAATATTTATTTTCTGTACATATACATATACATGTATGTATGTAACCGGATGCTAGAAAGTGTACTAGATCAACTAAGTAATATAGGAAAATATAATTATGACCCAAAATATCGAACCCAAAGGAAACTTGTGCTTTTATGTGCTATTTCAATTTCAAAATCAATTTTGTGTGTAAAAGAAATAAGAAAAATCCCAAGGTTGTGATGATTGAGGTTTTAAAACTAAAAAAAATAAAGAGTTAAAATAAATAAAGATCTAATAAAAGCAAGTAAATTGAATGAGGTAAAAATCAATATTAAAAATAACTTTCACTAAAAGACTATCCACCTTAACAAATATTGCTATGACTTAAACAAAAGAAAACATACAAGTGATTATGGAGAATTCAATTTAATAAACCTAGATAACTTTATTCAAGATTACCATTCCAAGCATCAAAATTTTCTTATTCAGATAAACTTAACACTTAGCATAGAGAACTAAATTAACTCTCCTAGATGTCTATTAAAGCCTTTCTCAAGAGATTTAACTTCCACCTATTCTTAGTTACACTTTTCTCAATCTGAACTTACTCAAATCAACACACAATTATAGCTTATTCAGATTATAATCATGCATTAATCCAAATAAATTAACCTAAGAACATGCAAGTCATTAATCAACTCAAATCAATGAATTAACCAATGCTTAATCAAGTTAACAATCAACTTAAATTTGAGTAAAGACAAGACTATGTTTAAGAACTAAGAAATAATCAACTTGTATTGAATTGAAGAACAAACTCAAGTCATAACAATATAAGTTAAGGATTCAAGTATCCTTTAGCAAAAGTTAAAGAAAACTACTCACAAAACATTCTTATAATTAAAACAAAGCTTGAAGAAAAACAGTGAAAACTAAGTAACGTAAAAATAAACTAAAGAAAGTAATGCTTAATTCTAAGGTTGATCTCCCTTCTCTGGTGTTTTGAACTGCTATTTATAGGGCAAAATCGTAGTAGATTCCTTCTTAAACTCCAGACATAGAATAGGAAGTGAACTCTGCTAAAATAGGAAGCTCGAGAAAATCCTTCGCGAAATGGGAGTCTTCATCACGTGGCCACGTCCTTCCCTTCACTATTTTACACATGGTCACATGTTGATTAAGTCTTCCTCACACGTGGTCACGTGTGGAATAGGCTTGTGTCACACGTGGTCACGTGTCTCCTTTGAATTTCTTCAATTTCCCTTCACGTGGCCATGGGTGAAAATTCCTTAACCTTTCACGTGGCCATGTGTTTCATGATTCACCTCTTCACGCACGTGAAAAGCTTCTGGACTGAACGCTCGTTTTCTCGCCTAAATTTCTCATATTTGCACTTTTGATCCTAATCTTTGCCCTTTTTGCAATTTAAGCCCTTTTATAACAATTTTAAACTAAAAACCAAACAAAACATGGGATTAACCTCAAAAACATAAATATTTATAATTTAATTAACTCTATTTTAACCTAAATAATACCAAAATAACTAATTAACAAAGCTTAAAACATATCAAAAACTATATATAACTCACACTTATCTGTATGTATGTATGTATATGCATATGTAGGTGCATACATACATATGTATATGATATGCACATGTATGTGTACAACTTTTATACATGTATATGTATATGTAGATGCATGTGTATTTATATGCATATATGTGCATACATATATATATATATATATATATTAAATAAAAAGGCTTCATTAAGAAGAATCAACAAGCAAAGATAGAATAATATTAAAAAACAAGATCTGACATGGAATGAGTAACTCTTACAAGCAAATGAGCTATTTTATTCGCAGACCTTTTAACAAATCTAAAATGGATGTTTTGAATAGAAGAACATAAAATCAAACAATCACCAATAATAGAACCAAAATCCAAGTGATCCCGATAATGCGTTGAGAGGGCTTGAATGACTAATTGCAAATCTGATTCTACCACTACATTTGTCATCTCATCTTCTTAAACCAACTCAATGCTTCCCTGACACCTAGAGCTTCAGCTAAAGAGGGCTCAATATTAAAAGTTGCATCATCTTTGCTGTCTATATGGACTTTCCTTTCTAGCCAGACCTACAAATCTTTTGAGGGACCCTCTTTGTAGGAGTTGTTCGATCTTCTCCTTCAGTGAGTAACACTCGTCAGTTGTATGACCGACATCTTTGTGAAACTCACAGTATTTGTTGTGATCCCTCTTGCTTCTTAACCGTTCGGATAGCTTCCTGGGCCAGCTGACTTTCTTGTTCTTTTCTTTAATCCACATCAATGCTTGGGCAGGGTTAGAGTTGAGTGGAATGAAGGTCCAAACCGGTTGGTTGTTAGACCGATCGGACCTGCCCCATTCGACTTCCTTCCCCTTACCTAGATTTTTTGAAGTGGAGGCTCGGTCGGGGCTTCTTGTTATCCCCTCAGATACGGAAGTTCGGTTGAATGATTCCCTATTCAGATGCTGCAGCCTGTCCATGACACTGGCTTTTCTTTGCCTGTTAGACCTCAGGACGTCATCCAACTAGATGTGTTGCCTAGCCCTTTCCATCATATCAGAGAAGCTGGCCGACGACCTTGTTATTATTGATTCAAATAAGGAGCGATACCAAGGTGGTCGTTGCATTAGTTTAATTTAATATCCTAAACTTAAATAAAAATCAATCATTATATTTTTATTTGCTTTAACTATATCTATTTCAAATAATACACATGCTACCGAAAAAATTAATTTATTATATATGTTGCAATTGTTTGATAGTTTCTTTAACAAAAAACATAAAAATAAAAAAGTAAGAAATCAAGTATTATACTTATTTTGAAGCAAATTCTAGAGGACTTATAATGAGAAATTTCATCACGCTAAACTAGCAATCCTTTCATATTATCATAAATTGATAAAAACAATTGCAGAATGTCAATAGTGAATCTGAAATATCTCCGTGAAGAACTAAAATGAAGGATATTTTTATGAATTACTAAGGAAAAATTGTTTTGGTTTGAAAATGTGTTTTCATTGTATAGATTTACCTAAAAATTGTTGTAACCAGTATTTCATTTCTTTTGAGAGAATATATTTATATTATGAGAATTTGCATAACAAATGTATATGAAATCTTACAGGGTTTTCTTTTCCACTAGTTTAATTTGATATACTTCACTTAAATCAAAATCAATCGTTATATTTTTTATTTGCTTTAATTATTTCTAATTGCAAGAATACATTTGTTACTAGAAAAAATAATTTATTCTATTGCTATAGCATGATCGTTGTTTTAACGAAAAAGAAAAAGGAAAGAAATCAAGTATTATATATGCCTATTTTAGAGCATTTTTGCAAGTTTTCCATTTGAAATTTCATAAAGGTAGACTAGCATGAGAAAAGCAATTGTAGAATGTCGACAGTGAATCTAAAGTACGTTCTAATAGGATCTAAAATAAAGGATATTTTTATGAATAATAAAGGAAAACATGTTTTGCTTTGAAAATATGTTTTCACTATATACAATTACCTACAAATAGTTGTAAATATAATTTCATTTGTTTTGCGAGGATATATTTATATTATGAAACTTGCGGAACTAATGTATATGAAATTATTATAGTTATTTTTACCATGTATGCCACTAGGGGTGTATACGGTGTACAATTCGAAAACTTACAAATCTCCGTATTGTCTTGAAATTTCGAAAATTTTAAAAATTAAGTATTGTAACTGTCTTGAAAATTCGGAACAGTTCGCTACGGTTCTACAAAAATTCAGTATGATTCGGTACGGTTCTTCGGTTCTTTCGGTATAAAACAATACAATACAATACAATCCAGTATTTCAGATAATTTAATATTTTTAAAATTTTGCATGCACATTAAATCACATTATTTAAAATGCAAAAATTTAACAATCAGTATAGATTTCATAGTAGTAAAATTATTTTAATGATTTCAAGTATGAACTACCAGTATAGATATAGAAAAATAAAAAATAGTTGATTATTACATGGTCAAAATAAAAGAAAAAAGAACTTACTTACTAAAAGAATAAAATATTCTGAAAAATAATCTTGTTGGACTAACTGTATTTCAAATAATAATAGAATTATATTGGTTTAAAAATAAAATAGAATTAAATTATTATTTAAAAAAACCCCTCAAATAACATGAAACCAAACATACTCTCACTTCACTGGGTGAGAGTTAAGTGAACTATCGAAAAAAGCTAAAACATGCATATTGTGAAATCCCACAAGACAAGGAGTGAGTAAGTGATAGTTGTAAACCATATCCAGCAGAGCCCAATGAGCAAGAAAGTTTCACAAAAAAGTCAAAATCTAACAAGACAAGTGAAGAGTAAGTGATAGTTGTAAATCATTCTTACGTGTAATAATTAAAAGCCTAGAAATTAGAGGCAAAAAAGTTTCACAGAAAAGTCAAAATCCAAAATACGAACTATTCTACATGCCAAAACCACCTAGATCTTTACAAATTCCCAAGCCCCCCTCACCCAAGGATGCAAACTGAAGTCATAGTTAAGAAGTTAACAAAAGCAGTAAAATTTTAGTCATTTATTGTTTTTTAAATGCAGCAAGAAACCCAATCCAAAATTCTTATGTAGTTCTTGCTTGTAAGCCATCTCGTAATTAAATTAATCCTAATGCTAACAGCAACAAATTCCCCAAATTTTTCTATGAACATTTCATGATACAATTAGATACTGTATTTATTATATATGCAAGTGAGCTTTTCATTAAAAAATTTATTTGCAAATGAATTATCATATTTACTTCATGTTCGGTTACGAATTCATATGAAAATTCAATTAGTTTTGAATAAATAAAGTTATAGTGCTGCAAGTTCCTTATTCATTTTAAATTCTTATTTGTTTTGCTAGAATTTGATACAACATCTTCTATAAAATTAAACCTGCAGTATTTAACCCAAACCAGAACTCCATCAAATTTTATTAAACTCATTTGTTACCAAGCAAGCTCCTAGCTGCATATTTTCTTGCTAAACATAAGCCTGCAGCTATTTGCCAAAAGGTAGCAAATTAAAGATCATACCCTACAGCAACACCTGAAGTCGAATAATCTTATTCCAAATAAGAAAAATGTAATTTTGCTAATTGTTGTTCACCTGAAAGAAGACATTAAAATGCTCTTCATTTTAGGAGTCTGCAGTTATAAGAGTCATCTTCATATGCTTTCCAAACCATGAACTTGCCTAGTAAATTCATAGTCTCACTAATTAGGAACTGCAAAATACAAGTGCATATGAACAATAAAAAAGAAAATGGCTTTGGTGGTGACAAGCACACCTTTGTCCCAAGAGTGAGAAATTATGGTAAACATCCAGATAAGTCTAAATCCACATAATTTGCAGCAATATGTAGGATACCTTTGTTTAACCTGCATTGTGATACATCCAAGCAAATGAAGTCTTTCCAAAATATCTACCTTCTAGTTAAGCCAAGAAGCATGACTTCCATTCAAGTGCATCAAATAGCACGTAAGAGTAACTACAACTTGGTAAAAGTTTCAATAAGTATGAAAAATCACCAAATAATCAATTACATGTGCAATATTAATCAAAAGTGTTCATTTTTTCAAAAAAAAAAAACCACAAATTTAGAAAAAAGCTGGTTTAATATTTTTTATTTTTAATTTGAATAAGAAATATCATGTTAAAGTAATATCATTTTTAATCTGAACCCAATCCATTTTCATTTGTTTCATTAGAACGAATTCTTCAACCTCCCTCTAAACAAAGTTAATCCCAATCTTATCAGAAGGGGGAAATGGAGATACAACCTAGAAACAAACTAAAAAATTCAGAAATAAATGACATTTGATAACTTGCTTTGAAAATTTCAACTCACTAAACAAGAAACCACAGAAAACAAACACGCAGCATTGAAATGTATAAGGATGATAGAAGAATTGGATGCCACAGATTTCCATTTCTAACAACAGCATTATTTCCACTAATCATGACTACAAAAATAAACAGATAATATAGATATCCAAAGAAAATAAAATATGAAAAGTACCTATCCAAGAAGAGGGATGGATTCAACGAGAAATGAGCGGCAGTCGACGTGAAGGAGAGGGGCAGATTCAAGGAGAGAAAGCGACAACGTGAGGGAGAAAGGCAAAAGAAAAATGAGATAGATTATATATATATATATATATATATATATATATATATATATATATATATATATATATATATATATATATATATATATATATATATATATATATATATATATATATATATATATAGCTTTTTACCATTAGAAAAAAAATTCCCTCTTAATTTTCCTTTTTAAATTTAATTAAATTTTTTACTTCCTCCAAAATTTCAAAATAAAAAAATTTTCCCTCTTAAAATATTTTAAATTCAGGTTTTTACCATTAAAAAATAATTTATATTTAGCATTACTTATAAAAATGAGAGTAAATATAAAATATTTTAAATAACTATTAAATTAATACTATTAATTAAATAATTTATAAAATGAAGAAATCTTTATGTCTTTGTTAATATATATTTCTTAATATTTAAGTTATTTATCAAATATTTTCAATTGGTACTCTAATCATTCTATTGGCACAACTGAATTATTAATGTAATTATATACTCATATAATTAAATTAATTGATAAAATTTTATTGATATAATAATTGTATACAATTATATTATTAATTTAAATATTTAATTACTTATATAAATATTGTGTAAAAATAAATAAATATTAGTTGATACTAAAAAGAAATGAAATTAGTTGTTAAGTTGATTATATACATATATAATTACATTAATAGCTAAATTAATTGCTAAAATTTTGTTAATAAAATAATTGTATATAATTATATTATTAATTTAAATATCCAATTGTTCATATAGGTATTGTACAAAAATAGATAAATGTTAGTTGAGTGATACTGAAAAAAATAAAACTAATTGCTCACTTGATTATATTAAATTAATTGATAAAATTTTATTTATATAATAATTAAATATAATTACATTATTAATTTAAATACTTAATTACTTATATAGGTATTATGCAAAAATAGATGAATGTTAGTTGAGTGACGCTAAAGGAAAATGAAATTAATAGCTAATGTGATTATATACTTATATAATTACGTTAATTGGTTAGGTGATTATATACATATATAATTACACTAATTGGTAAAAAATTTCATTAATATAATAATTGTATATAATTAGAGGTGGCAAATGGGCATATTGGACGGATTTGGGTTGGATCATTAATGGATAGATTATTAATGGGTTGGGTCATAAATTGATTAAAAGATATGGATCAATATCCAAATGAATTGATTTGAGTCGATCCATGGGTTTAATATAAATTAGTATAAAATTTTTTATTAATTAATTAATAAATTCGGTAATAATAAGATTCAATTGAAAATATAATAAAAATAATAAGTTAAAATATAAAAAATAAAATATTTCATTAATAATTTAATTTTACTTAAAAATTAAAAATATGTCCAAATATTGAATATACAATTACAAATAGTAAAAATTAGTCTAACAAAATAAAAATAATATGTTAATCTATTTTTCGCCTTCAACTGATGATAAATTCACACTTTGATTTGATCTTGAAAATTTAATATCTTTACCCATGCTATCTTGAGACTCCACCTTAGCTACAATAATATTAATATTTAGTGTGTGTGTACACACACACACACACACATAAATAAAAAAATTGTATTAATTTTACCTTCAAATCCAAATAACCAACTATGAGTGATAATTAAAGCCTCTGCATTTTCAGGTAATATAGATGCCCATCATTTGTTGAGAATTCTTTCTCTCATACTAAATGATGATTCTGAAGTAACTGTAGTAATGAAAATCGTAAAAATATATCTTGCCATTAGTGAAAGGGTAGGATATTTCATTTCATTGTCTTTCCACCAAGATAGCACATTAAATTGTAGAATTCTACTCAGTCTTGCATCATTCAAATATATATCTAATTCTGATTTATCTCCAAAACTGTTCACAAGACAATCAAATTCCTACAAATAATAAAAATGACCTTAATAATAAAATTATAAATAAATATAAAATTATCATTACAAATCACATATTGTAAAAAAAATAGAAAAAAGAGATGCACCTTCATGAGATTATCATCCACGCTTGGTCTCCTTTCGATTGATGCCTCTGAATTGGATTATTACTTGCATATTATGCAAAAAGATCATACAATTTATCTTTAATTTCGTTGCATTCATATTTAGCTACACTCTCATCTTCAAATAACTTTTTATAAGAAAATGTTACAAAATGCAACTTATAACGAGGATCCATAATAACAACAAAAGATAAGATAACACTATAGGAGTTTCAATACTTCTCAAACTTATCCAATATCAAAATAGTCATATTCTGAATACATTGATCTTCACTTCTTGTCCCATCTAACAATAAGAGATGAATTTTTAATACATTATAAAAGTATAGATTTGAGGTAGGATAACGAGTTCCTGAGAAAAGATTAGTAATATCTCGAAAAGGTTTCAAAATATTATATATTTTTTCAACTAAACTCCATTGATCATCAATTAGATTTCAAATAAACATTGAGTCAATAATGGCCAAATGTGAAAAAGCCTTCCTATAAAAAAGGATCATATCAAGCATTTCATATGTTACTATAAAAAAACTGCAAATTAGCGATGAAAATTTTCGTCGCTATTTACTTTTCCGTCGCTAATTTAAATTAGCGACGCCGTTACGAACAGTTGCTAAAAGGCCAGTCGTGAATTTATTAGCGACGAATTTTTTTCCATCGATAATTTATATTCCTACTTAGTCGCTAAATTATTATAATAATATTTAGCGACTACATTTTTCGTTGCTAATTCCGTCACTAATTAAAAATTTAGTGTAAAATTTAGCAGCAAAGATTTATCGCTAATTATTTCTCAAATTATATCTATTACATATTAGCGATGGATTTGCGATAATTGAATTTTTTCTTTTGCTGTATTTTAAAATTTTAATCCTGATCACTATTTATTTTTCATCCTGTACATAACAATAATCTTACACATATTTATTCCAAATCAAAATGTATTTCAAAATACACAAAATTTGAAAAATATATATTATAATAGTATGTAATTCAACTTTTTCATTAGCTTAGAACAAATTATGAAATGTTGCAAATTACAGACTAAAATTTGGTAATTTCTCAAGCATCTTTTCATATACATCAAAACAAATAATACGTGCACTGTGTATTCAACTAAAATTTTGTCCTAGTTCCCCATCAACTGAATACTTCAGCATATCAAGGGATACAAAAACAATATATTCAAAAACAAAAAAAGGAAGCTAATTTCTTCACGCAAGAGCTGCAACAATGCCACCAGCAACCACTCCCACAGTTGTTACAGCAATGCCAATGCCAATGCCAATTATACCATCTATGGAAAAAATAATAATAATCAGCAGCTCCACCAAAAGATCAACAACATTATTATTGAGACTGGGTATCTTATAGCTTTATCCATACAAACAGTTTGATTGCAATCTAACCAAGTATCTTATAAATTAGCATCTCTTAGCATGCTAAATAAAAAAACATCACTAATTCTAACATGAAGACAGACAAATGAAAGCACAAAGACACTGGTTCTATCTCTTTGGAAACTGGTTCTATACAGATTCAATAAATACTATGATACAAATTATAAGAATAATGCCCTGACAGGGAGACATATAACTAAATCAAACAAATGAACATAGAGATCAAAACCAAAAAATGACAAAGCTAAGAGCAAAAAGTATACTCATTTAAAAAGTGTAAAATCGCCAGCATCAATGTAGACTTATAACTTGACAGATCTTATAAGTTATTTAAGCATAAAATAAACAAAAATACTAGAAGTTTGCTAAAAGGCAATATGAGGACAAAAGCAACATACCTCTTTTGTCCCAGAAGGACGGTGATTTACTGTAGGACTGGAAGATTGTTCTGGTCCTTTCTATGAAAACCCTCTCTTAGGCGAATCACTGTGCTATGTAAGGCATCTCTTCTAGTAGCCAGTGGGTTTGTAACTGATAAGTGGCGAAAAACAGCAGCACCTAAAAGCATCTACAAATACGGCATTAATGAGATACTAATTAGTAAAGATTCAATATCTTAAAAATGGCAAGATAATTGGACAGAACAAACCTGCAGATTGGAAAAGTTATCCCAAGATGAACATAAGAAAAACCAATAGGAGAACGAGACATTTTCATTATTGAGATTACCAATTAAACAAAAAAACATGATGACCTAATCATAGGTCCACAAAATTCACAGTTAGGACTGCGAGACAGGTAGGCAGTAAGTAACATGACTTGATAGCCTACAATTTGAAATTTTTTTTTTTTTTCATTGATACTAAAAGGAATTTCGTAAAAAGAGCAGCAAAATTACAAACATTATCTTTAAGCTTTAGCTAACTAATCTCTAATGGGGTTATTTCTATTTATTGCACCAGTACTTCTCAATAAAAATGGGAACCCTAGCTGACAATATCAATGTAACAATTTTCTTTATCAAATTGATTTAAGCTATAAATAACTCTGCACTTTTTTCAATTTCTATAAGCTGTTATGTTTTTTCCCTTTTTCAAAAAATACAATCCACTTCTCTAATTTTTCCTAAACCTTACTTTTTAAATTTTTGTTTTAAAAAATATAATTTTTTTTTTCAGTTAAATGATTCCATCTCTTTTCCCAATACACACTTTAAGCACAAACACCATTAATGCACTAATTGAATCATTTCTTTCTCGCTACTCTTTTCTAGAGAGAAAATATGAAGCTTATCAGGGAATAGACTATTAGCTCCGCCGTCGTCGGATGTGCCGGTAAGGAAGGTCATGTTATGGTGTTCCACCTCAAGTTTGATGCAGAGAGTAAAGAATTGCTTACGTGGTCTTTCATGAAAGTCGTAAAACTAGGTGACCGTGTTATTGCTCTTCACGTTCTTGAATCTCTTACCTACTCTCTCGTTTCCCTTCTTCTGAATTTGTTGCTTTTTTTGATAATTTTTTTTCAAATTTGGTAATTGTTGGTGTAGAAGTTGTTGGAGGCACAACCTCGCTTCTATCTCTAGTGAAAATATTTGACTCCTTATTGGCAGTTTACGAAGGTTTTTGCAACTTGAAGTAGGTTTTTTTTTGTTTTCTCCTCTCTTTTCTGGACTGTGAATATTGTTTCCTGTTCAATTTATGGGAAAATTTATGTTGTGGTTCAATTTTGACAGATAGATTTGAAGCTAAAAGTGTGTAAAGGTTTTTTAGCTAAGAAAATTTTGGTAAGGGAAGCAAAATCAAGTGGCGCAGCTAAGGTTATTGTGGGGACTTTTAAAACACGTCATAAAATTCGTTCATCAACTAGAGTAGCCAAGTATTGTGCTAGAAATTTGTCAAAGAGTTTCTTGTGTTTGCTATTAATAATGGCAAAATCGTTTTTCATAGAGAAGCAACCGCTGCAAGTTTTTGATCATTTCCAAGGTTGAATTCTCTATTCCTTTGGATTTTGTTTGGATCTAAGGATGATGTTCTTAATCTGATCTATTTTGGTTCTCTAATTTCCTTTATACTCTTCTTTCCATGTGCCGTGCTTTTATTTCACATTATGTTCTTGCATTTTTACTTAGTTTGGGGATGTTTTAGGGATAACAATATGTTGCTCTCTAATGCCTTTATTTTGCCGTTGTAGAATTGAGCCAAGAAAGTCAAAATAATTTACAAATTTCTTAGAACAAAAATAATCTGTCAAGTTCGCTATTGCCATATGATTTCGGAAATGATTTGCTTGAGGAATCATGTAAGGATGGTAATGTAGATAATTCATTGGCTTTGGTACCAGTGAACCTGTGTCAAATTCCAACTCAACTCTGAGTAAAAGATCAAAAGGATCTAAACATGATTAGTCATTCATTCGTCAAGTACTTTTACCTAAGAGACAACGCACAGAAAAATCTCACGTAAAAAAGAATTATGGTGTATGTATGATGTATACATTGTGTATACAACTAATACATACGGAGTATATAATTAGTATACACTGTATATACAATATGTACATACAATGTATACAATTAGTACATACTGTTTATATAGCATGTACACACGACGTATACAGTTAGTATATACTGTGTATATATGATGTACACATTATGTATATAACTAGTACATATTATGTATACATCATTTACATACTGTGTATATAACTAGTACACACGGTATATAAATCATGTACATATTGTGTATATTGTTAGTACACAATGTTTATATAGCTAGTAAATATTGTATATATATTATGTACACACTGTGTATACAGTATGTACGCACAATTAGAATCATAATTCAAAATTAGTAAATATATACAGTAAAGAAAAATAAAAAAATAATTACCTTTTGTTCAAAAATAATTGAGCAATTAAACTAATTTTAGGTTGTTAAAAAAAAAAAAAAGTTAGTTCAAAATTCTTTCCTAAATAACAATTTTTTTAATATTTCAATTAAAGATAGATGAGTTAACTTTAACCTATGACTCGAATCTCTATGTTAATTTAATACTATCATTCATTTATAACTTTTTTCAATTATTAAAAAATAAAAATTGTAACATAAATTAGAGAAAAAACAACTCACAATATTTTACAAATGTACGATTCAATTTCATCAATTCTATCAGTTTTTAAAACTACAATAATATAATATAAAAAATATTAAAATTCAAAACATATAATGAGTTTTTCCTTTAAAATTCAATCACATTTCACATAAATAAATGTCCATAAACAGGTAAGGTGATGAATGAATTGCGGAGTGACCACCAAAGTGAGCGAAATGGCTGATTTTCTGGTCACCACGAAATCTCAAATTAAAGATGAGTGTAAGCCTGTACAGAGTCTACTGTTCTCTGATTGTAAGCTGGGCATAAACGAAATATTGAATCACATATGCGAAGTTGCTTAGGATGTGATACAATTTTAGCAAGTTCAATATAAAATTTAAGGAATTGTAAAATTAGAATAGAAAGTAAAATGAAAAGATCAATTGTATTTTTGATATTAAAAATTGTTAAAATTATATTAATGAAAAAATTATGAAAGGGTTGTATTTTTTATTATTTTTATTTTTTCTGTATATTTTCGTAAAAAATCCTATTATATATATATATATATATATATATATATATATATATATATATATGAAATTAACAAATGATAAATTACATAACATTTCAAACTTCAAATCAGTTGAAAAATAACTTCAAAGTTACACCCAAACATCAAAACATTAAAAGTAACTAATCAAACGATAAATTTTTTGCAAGTGCAGAATAGCGAATATATTTTAAAGAAGAGACAAGCCGACAAGAAAGGTCAAGCTTGGTGGCTGCTGATACATAAACCAGGAAGAACCTTCTTGGAAGAAGCCTATCTCACTTTTCACCATCAACCGACTGAATGTTTTATATTCATTTCACTTGGCCCTTTTCGAATCCTTTATCCCCTGCTCTGATTGCGACATTTCCAACTCACGTTCATCACCTCTTTATTATTATCACAGTTTCAGTTCATGTGTCAATTTTCAAATCTTCACAAGTTAGTAAAATTATTAATTAATATTAATTTACTAAAATAATTTTTTACTAATTTTTTATAATTATATATTTTTATCTCATTTTCACTTTCTGTAAAATCTTATTATTTTTTATAATATAAAATAAAAAATTTATATAATTTATATTAGTTAAAATTTTAAAATTATCACTTTAAATGAAATAAAAAAATTTTTAAAATAATTGCGATCAGGGAACAAATGAAATATATATTTTTCATTAAATTCCAAATATTTATCAATAAGAAATCCAAACAATTAATATAAAACCAAAATCGACATATTTTCCTATATCTCGGTTTTAGATTCTCAAAATAGCCAATTAGATTTTATCTCTGGCTAAGACTGTTCATGAATTGGATTGAATAAAAAAAACAAGCCCAAACCAATATACATGGTTTGAGATGGTTTGGAGCAATTTTTTATTATAATTTATAATAGTTTGGGGTGTTTTTAAAACGATTTAAATAAGGTTTGAATTAAATTAACAACTGTATTAATTAAATTTTTTTTTTCAAAATTTAAGTTATAAAACAAAATAATAATTATATTAAATTATAAATTGCATTATATTTAAAATATTATATACTAAATTTAAAACTAATAAATATTAAAATTTATATACAATAAACATTGTACTGAAATATAATATTATCAATTAAATGTTCAAAAAATAATTATAAAATATGATGTAATATATTTAGATGCTATGCCTCTGGATTCTAATCACTCTCAATTTAAAAAATCTGTCAGACAAAATGAGTTAGAAAAATTGATTTCATTTGAAATTATAACATAAAAATCATAACTTCAAAAACAAATAGAACCTGATTCAACTTGTTCACATGTTTTCACATTGTCCATTGCTTCTCGAAGATCAATTGGAGCTGAATCTAACCAATTTTGACAGTAGACGAGTGCTTCTACTATTAAAGATTACAATACACTTCTAAAAGGATATAATATCCTACCCCCAGTACTGAATGCTGACTCTGAAGCAACTGCTGGCACAGGAATAGTCAGGACATCTCTCGCTAATAGAGAAAGGCAGGAATACTTAGAGGCACTAATCTTTCACCATCTTAGGATATCAAAATTTTCATGAATTTCTTCACAAGTTTCAGCTAAATATTTTACAATCGCCAAGTTACTCTCTAAATTTTCTTTTTTATTTTCTATACCTAATAACTTGATCCTCTTTAGCATCATCTAAATTCATATCATCAGAGAGTTGACTACTTGAAACAATGACATTAGCTGAATCATTAGTCAAATATTAGGCATACAATCTAAGCAATGCATTATAAACTTTGTCCCCCATCTCCTTAGCCTTTGACTCATCATAAACTTCACCAAAATAATATCTCACATAATCCATTTTGTACCGAGGATCTAAAACAACCACAACAAACAATGTATTCGCATCATTTTCCCAAATTTTTCCAATTTTTTCTTCATTTGTATAGCCATTGAGTATAAAATACTATACTTACTTCCCATCAATATACTTAACCTATCTATCAATGCCATAAGCTCATGGAAAAAAGCATTCGAGGTTACATACAATGAACCCAAAAATCTCAAAGTCACAACATAAAAAAAAATCTCAAAAACTTAACAAACACCCTAGTAGTACCCCAATCTTCTCTAGTATGAGGACCTAAGTTATATTTTTTTTTGTCAAAATAAAAAATATAATGCGAGTCTTCCTCCACTAGCCTAGCAAAATCCTTCTCAAAATTTTCCACCACTTCTAGCATCTTGTAGGTAGAATTCCAACTTGTTTTTATGTCAAGACATAGCAAACCTTTGTTCTCTATCTTAACTTTCTCCGCATATATCTTAAAAGTATGAGACCTAGGAGGAGAAGACCTTATATACCTTATCGCATTTCTAATTTCGAAAATTGATTGATTAAGTTCATCTAAACCATCCTTCACATGTAAAAACTCATGCTCTAAGATAATGCCTCTCCACTCTTTAGTCTCCCTCTTTAACTATTTAATAGCACCATGATTGGAACTTCTATTATCAACTGTTAGTGTAAAAATCTTATCTATTTCCCAATCTAGCAAACAACTTTCAACCATCTTTTCAATTATCTCGTCTTTATGGCTATACACTTGACAAAAATTTAAAATCTTTTTATACAAGTTCCATTCCTTATCTATCCAATGGGCTATTAAACAGATATAATTTAAATTTTGAACAGATATCCAACAATCCATTGTAAGACATAGACATTGAGATTCTAAGACATGTTTTAACTTTTACTTTTCATTCTCATAAACTTTCAAGCAATCCCTTGCAACAGTAATGCAAGATGGAACCATAAACCTAGGTTCCAAAGCATAAGAATAATTCTTAAACCATTTCTTCTCAACAGCTCTAAATGGAACTTCATCCAATATGACATACCTAGCAAGCTCCTTTCTAAGTTCCTTCACATTGAAACCTTTCACCTTAGGGCTTTCACTCCTGCACCCAAAACTAGAACTAGAACCCTTTTGCAATTTCCTAATTACTCTATAAGGATACTCCTTACATTGGTTGTTTAAATGAGCCCATAAAGTACTAGTTCCATGAATCTTGAATTCAGAAGCATATGATTTCTCACAATATACATAAATTGCCCTAGTTTTATCTCTACACCCTATCAATCTAAAATGATCCCATATAGAATTAGTTTTTTTAGAATCCAAACTACTAACTTTTTTCCTAGCGATTGGGCGAGGAGGATAAGAAACACTTCTACTCCCAGAATCTTCATTTTCAACCTCCATTGATAAGGTTGGATTACTTTTATCCATGATAAATCTGCAATAAAATAAGTATTTAAGATATTTAATATTCCTGTTCATGCAATTATAGCAAATGCAAACAATGATTGGAAATACTAACCACAAGATTGAAATTATTGTTGAAATTACAGCAAATGCAAACAATCAAATTTATTGTTGTTTTTCATAATTCAAGGCATGTGAGGTTGATTTAGTGTCCTGAGCCACAACAAAAGATAATCAGGTAATTATATAATATTAACCATAAGATAAAATTTCATACAGAAGAATAGAAAATAAATATATTTAGATGTGGATTTATTTAATAGTCTCATGGAATGGTTTTCTATGGAGCTATTAAAATGGCATGCTGGTCCGCTTTTTTGTATGGAGTTTATAACTTTTATCATTACAATTTATGGACATGCATAGAATTTCCAGCAGGTAAATTCCATTCAACTCCAATAATTTACAATAAGAGTTTGATTGTTTACATAAAAAAGGAAAGGAGATGAAACTAGTTTGACTGTTAAAGTGTCCTCATCTATTAAATTTTACAAAATTTGCACACTTCTTTCTTATTCTTATTCTTTATTTTGCCAAATCCCATCCATTCTATCTCATCAAGGTTACTGTTCATCCATTAAGTCATCAATAATTAGAAGAAATCATTTTTGCCAAAATTATTTTGTTCATTTAATTATAAAAATATATGCACAACAACTATACACATGGTTAAACATTTTAAAAGTATTGGGTTTTGTTTAATTTACACTTTGCAATGAGTTGAACAAAGTATTTGACCATGATACTAACAGCAAGAGTATTAACAACATGTTTGGTATGAGCTTGAAGAGTATAATGCAACTACCTTAACAATCAAAGGTGTAGCACCATTCATATAAGCTACCTTAAAATCAAAGCGAGAAAAGAGCTAAACCTACCTTACCAATCAAAGGTGTAGCACCATTCAAATAAGTTTTAATCTCAGGTATACCAAGTCCAGCAGTTGTTGGTGCGAAACACACACATAAAACAAAAGCAAAAGCTATTAAAATCATATTAGCCCCTGTGAAATAGGTAATAAATATAATCAAAATCTGGCAATAAATATAATCAAACAATTTCATATCAAGAAATTTAGATTCTATATCAACTACCTACAACGTCAAAAGCTTTCATCAAAATAAATTAACACTCTAAATGAAGCACTGTATACTTGTACAAAATATTAGAGTATCTAGGATTTCGTTATAAGTAGAAAAATCATTTCTTACCCCCTTAGGTTAAGTTATTGTAGTCAAAACTAAATATATATATATATATATATATATATATATATACATTCCGGTACCATTAAATAGAACAACGTATAAAAATGTGAGGGTGGATAAATTTTTACGTACAGAAGGTATTTTTGCAATCATAAATTTCTTTTTTCTCTTTGTCGCCCAAATATATATATATATATATATATATATATATATATATATATAATTACTAATCGAATGTCCCGTTCCGTTCTATAAGTGAACTTTTCCCACCAAAGTTAGCGGCAAATTCTTTTTCATCGTCCCTAAATCCATCTTTATATTTAATTTTGTTTAAATATTTAGTGATATATTTTAAAATCTATTTTAGCTGATTAACCATGGGTTGACTTTTTTCTTTTTTTTTCTTTTTTCTTTTTGTAATAAATGCATTATAAAAAAAAAAGAGATAACATTGATAAAATTTCAATTGTGCAATTGCATACATTGGAATTGTATGTGAATTTATGATAGTGTCCGTATCAAGTTTATTTAATTCAGATCAATATATTAGGGTATAAAAAGTATTTGTTAGTAGTTTATTTGTTGAAGTGTTATGTTGAAGTTCTAAAAAGTTTAAGGCCGGATTGTGAAAATACGACAAATTAAGTTATTCTTTTTTATGTTGTTGTTGTTAATAACAATAATAATTTGCAACTTCAATTTTAAATTTCATAAATTCATAAATTTCGAAAAATTTAAACTCCAAACCATCACTAAAGATTTCTATTTGTATTCACATTATACATTTTAAAATAATAATTCACTCAAAATTTTATAAATAAAATCCACATAATTAGTTTATATATGGATAGTTTGTGAAAAGAGGATTAATTAAGTTTAGGATTTACAATGCTTGGAATTTTTACTATATATATTCATCCTTTTCTTTTTTGTTTCTAACAATCAAACGACTTGTTTGTGTTCCCTGTCATTGCAAAAAAAAAATATTTTTTATTCTCTCTAATGAAAACCGATTATATTGATTATTTGTCAACAAGTACATTATAGATCTTTCCGCAGCCATATCTAACGGTGCGCATATTAATTTATCATAAATAGATTTGTATTAATGAGACGACCTGTTGAGCTGCCAAAAGAAAATAAATAAATAAAATAAAACAAAATTTGTTGGCAAGACAAGTACTTTAAAAATAGAGGTAAACGAAGTCAAACGGATTTTTAACTGTTTCCAAAGGAAAGTAGGTGCATTATTGTCTACTTATGGTCTTATTGTATGAGATTATGATGTGTGGTGATAGAGTACCGGGTGAGAAAAAAAATGATTAATTACAAAATCGATCTAAAATTAAATTAATTTTTACGATTAATTAATTTAATAAATTCGGTTATATTTTTTAATTTTTATATATTTTATTAATGGTTACGATTTAAATTTTAAATATCGGTTAACCGTTAGTTCAAGGTTAAATTGTTTGTACATATATTTTATTTTTCTCTAAAATTTATATAAAATAATACTTTGAAATGTATTAAAAATGTATTTTTATTTTTATTTTTATACCTTAATTTTTTATATTTTCTATAAAATTTATATAATAATTTAAATTAACTTTAAATTATTTTATTTTTTAATTATATAATAATATTTATATACAGTATCTAATTAACTTTTATATATGTTATTTTTTTTATCATATATTGGTGTTCATATTTTATTTAATAGAATTTACTTACATTTTCTTATATTTTAGAATTTATGTTATAACATTTAATATTATTCAAAATTTTATTTGACTTAGAATCAAATATATTAATTTTCAATAAATATCAAATCTATTTTATAATATTAACTATTAATTTATAAAATATGAATTTTGGCTAGTAAATTATATTTCTTTCATAATTTTTATATTAAATTACTTTACACATTTAAAATTAAATCAAACTTTGTCTATTTTTTAAATAATTTTATGTTATAAATTTTAATGGTTAACCGAAAATATTGATTAACCAAACTAGAAACTGAAATCGATGAACTGTTTAACAGAATGTAATGAACTGTTTAATGGTTAATGATTTTAAAAAATCAATATTAATGGACTGATTAATTTTTTTTGCTCATGAACTAATTAACCGGTTCATGCTTACCCCTATAGAGTACGATATTTTTTTAAAAAATGTATGATATAATATAATTTAATAAACTTTTTATAAAAACAAAGTGAAATTAATGAAAAAATAATTTAATAAAATAATATAAAATTAAAATTATATTAGAATTTAATAAGAAAACTTATTATAATTAAATAAATGTAATAACGAAAGAAAAAAATCATTTAATACTATTCGATAGTTTAAAAATTTAAGTAAAATTAAACCATGAGATAACCATATTGTGCTATATTCATAAAATAATCATCTTTCTAAACAATTATTTGACTAATATTATATTCCTTGCATCTCATCTTAAGTGATATTTTTGCAAAAAAAATTACATTGTACATTCAAAATTAATAAAAAGATAAAATTAATCTATTGTTAATTTTTTTTATAAAATTTAAATTTTATAATTATTTTTTTAATTTTAGTATTAAATCAAAAGTGATTATTTAAAATGTGAAAGCTGTGAGGATAGGGGTGTGCATCATTTAGGTTTAGGTCAATTTGACCCAAACCCGATTAAATCGAAACTCGAAATTCAAGGATTATTCTTACCTAATCCGACCCAATTTAGTTGTTAGATTCCTACCCGATTAACCCGGTATTTTTCGGATCCCAAATCGATCCATCCGATTTACCCAAATTTTATTTTATTTTAATTATTTAAACTAAAATTTAAAGTAAGATGCAAATAAATAATATTAAATACCATAAAAAAATACAATAAAATAATAATTTAAAAATTATAACAAACATATATTACATGATAATTAAACACTCATAATATAGGGCATGAAAAAAGAAATCAAATTATATTTTTTTGATTTATTTTTTAAGTTAATTGGATTGTCGGTTGGATTTGATTTAGAATAGTTTTCACCCGATCCGATTAATTCATAATCGTAATATTTGAATTAATCCTATTAATCTGATTAATTCTATCCGAATGCGTTCAATTGGATCTGATCGATCGGATTAATAGGACTGGTTCGGATTTTGCTCCACCCCTTTGTGAGGAGCGTACTATATCTAATGATGATTGAAAACATATAAATGTTATTGTCGCCACCATGGCTCCATTGCTTATATGTAAGTGCTGACGTTACTCCGTGTTTCTATTGAAAAATATTGAGAATTAATAATCTTAAAAAAAAAGGCGACGTCACGTGAGTTCCCAAGACCTGACGTGTAATTCAAATCAACCGATGAAAAAAGTAATAATCAGATGCGACCACGCATAGTTTCGAGACACTTACATTTCCACTCACATCGGAGGGCTTTTGGCCCAAGTAAGAATTTGCACACGTGGCATTATACGATTGTTCAATGAATCAGTTCTGTGCGTGAAGATCAGTATTGACCACTAAAATAAATTAAAACAAACAGTCAACGGGTCCAAGGAGGCTTAAGCCTTCCGAATAGAGACAAGGAGAATGACGGAAGCAATGACAGAATTTATGCCACGTGGCACCTATCAATTTACGGGATGACACGTGGCATTGTCAATGGCAGCGGTCAGACAGAAAAGAATTGACGAAACGCACGTTTTATTTACAAAGGTCGGATCCGAAAAAAGAAAAATAAATAATTTTTGTTTTTGAAAAATAATATTTTTGTTCTATCCCACTATAAAACCTTGGTTTGTCCATTCAGCTGCCTAACTTCAAAATCTCCAAGCAGCGGCGGCATTAAAAAAAAAGAAGGCACAAGAAGGATATTTAGAAACTAGAAAAGCGAAACAGGAAGAGAAATCTACAGATCAGAGGAGAGAGGAAGAGATAAAAATTATAGTGGAAATGAAAGGAGCAGAGATAGAGTTACCACCTGGGTTCAGATTTCACCCCACAGATGACGAACTGGTGAATCATTATTTGTGCAGAAAATGTGGGGGGCTGCCTATTTCTGTTCCGATTATTGCTGAGATTGATCTTTACAAGTATGATCCTTGGCAGCTTCCAGGTACTTTTTTTTTGTTCTTTGAAATTCTCTGTTGTTGGGTGATTCTGCAAATGGTTAGGTTTGAATTTTGAAATGGGCTTTAATTTGAATACAGAATTGTCTCTTTACGGTGAAAAAGAATGGTACTTCTTTTCTCCAAGGGATAGAAAATATCCAAACGGTTCAAGACCCAATAGGGCAGCTGGAACTGGATATTGGAAAGCCACGGGAGCAGATAAACCTATTGGTCGCCCCAAAGCTCTTGGCATAAAGAAAGCGCTCGTCTTTTATGCTGGTAAAGCTCCTAAAGGTATCAAAACCAACTGGATTATGCATGAGTATCGTCTTGCCAATGTCGATAGATCTGCTTCTGGAAACAAAAAAAATCTCAGGGTAAATAGCTAATTAATTGTTAATTAATTAATTAATTACAAAGTTTATATATATCAGCTGGCAAAGCAGCTAATAGTTCCTTTTTATCTCTAATTTATACAGCTTGATGAATGGGTATTATGCCGAATATACAACAAGAAAGGAACCTTAGAGAAACATTACTCATCGTTTGATCGAAAACAAACAGAGTACCCTGAAATGGAGGAGGAAGACCAAAAACCCAACATCTTAGTTTCTGGAACTTTACCGCAACAACAATCTCCGTTGGTTCACTCCATGTTCAATAATTATGAGCTGGAAAATTCTGATTCAATACCCAGGTTGCATACGGACTCAAGTTGCTCTGAGCACGTGCTATCACCTGAGGAGATCACGTGCGAGAAAGAGGTTCAGAGTGAACCCAAATGGAGTCAGCTAGAAATGAATGCTCTGGATTTTGGTATGAGTTACGTGGATGGATTTGAAGATGACCCTTTTGCCTCTCAAATTCAGTTTCAAATGGATCAACTCTCACCGTTGCAGGACATGTTCGCGTTTCTACAGAAGCCATTTTGAATTTCAACCCATTGTTTTAATAGAAAAAAAATTCCACATTTTTTTAGTTAATTAATGGGATACTAGTGTGTGGGCCCAGGCAATTTACTGTCCGGGACGGTGCATATGCGGTGGTCGGTTTATGGTGGCAGAGCGGAAAGAGGACGACGGGCCTCCTGCTTCATGTTAATATATGTAATACTTTCTTTTAGGAAAATTGTTATTATGACAGGTGTATAACGATTTATTTGATTTTATTTAAAAAGAAAAACCTCTAAACGTGTCTAATTCTGATTGTGATAGATACAAGTTTTAGTGGATGAACCAACAACCATTCAAACTTTAAACCTGGAAAAACGTTTAGATTTATTTGTTTGCGTTGGCAATTCTGGCATAAGAACTGCCACAAGAGCAAGTTCTTTTTGGGTTAAAACTGTCCAATCATTGACAGTTCAATTCTGACATATATATATATATAGAGAGAGAGAGAGCAAATTGTTGTGCTCCAGTATACTGCATGTTAATTGTAAATCACAAAGTACACGTTATTCCCAATTATAATTGTTGGGGTATAGCCCTTTTACAGCCTGCATTGATAAAGCAGATCCGAACAGAGTATTCTTTACAGGAATATATACTTGCTGATAACAGAAGTTAGATGATACTGCTTTTGATCTTGGGAAGCTTATCGCAATTAGCAGGGGCCCATCCAATCACTTGCTTCTCATTGTTGTAAATCACCATTCTGTCTAGCATTGATATGTCTAATGGAATAATCACCAATAAAATTAGCTGCGATTTAGGCTTATAATTTGTTTTCATTTACAAGTTTCAGTTTTAAACATAAAACACATACCTCCAATCAAATTCAAATCTCGTAGCCCTACTTCAGTACCATTTAGAATTCCCAAACAAGCATTTCCCTTGTACTGGTAAGCAAGCACTAGTAGAGTTAGCAATCCAAATATATAGCAACTAGGGGTGCTCAAATATGGTTTGAAGGGGTTATAGTTGAGTTTTGATACAACTCAGTTACAAGAAGTATGAGGCCAAAACTCAAATAGAAGCCATCAAACTTAATTTGAACACCTCTAATGACAATGGTTACTTGTGGGAGGTACCAAGACAAAGAAAGCAAAATAAAAAGAGGTGGAGATAAAGTAAATCGTGGACTAACTGATATTATAAGATATGCTTCTGGGGGAAAGTCAAACTGAGTTTTAACTCTCCCACCACTTGTGAAGCTCAGTGCAAAGGTCTTGAAGTACTTCTTGACATCACGAACACTTTTAAAAGGTTTCCTCCCTTTCCAACATAGTGGTAGAGTTTGATCCTCATCTTCTGCTTCTTTTAAGGGCTTTCCTGATAATATTCTCTTCAACTGTAGGCAAATATGGCATGGATTTAAGAGATTAGGATTGGCAGATGGATTTGAAATAGTCTATGTTTCCTACAGAGTTGATAGAGAAATATTTGTATGGAAAGAAGCATCATTTTTCATTTTAGTTTGCTAAAGAACTTCGCGTATTGTTTACCTATATTTACAGATAATGATAATATCTTGCAATAAACACAAGGCTAAAGATGCAAATCATCCTCTAAAATTTGGCAAAAAATGTACTTCAACCTCTAAAGTTTAATTTGATGCAGTGTCATCTTCTAATGTTTCAAAATTGGAAGAATTTGACCTCTAAAATAACGGCTGACACTCAACAATTAGACACATGCCACTCGAGGATTGGACATGTATCATTTTAGGGGTCGAATGGCCCCAATTTTAAAATATTAGGAATAACATTATACTAAATTAAAATTTAAAAGTTGAATTGCACTTTTTACCAAATTTTAGGGGCGATTAGCACCTTTGGCCTAAACATAAACGTGTATAATGTTTGCTTAAGTATTGCCGTTGCCAATGTGAAGTGTGATGTTAATATCTAAAATGCGATTGCTTCCTACTGACAGAAAATAGTAATCCTTGATAAGCCTGTGAATTGAAGTAAGTGTAAGAGCTCCCACTGTCAAAAAGCACAGGTAGATTTTTGATCCCCGTAAATTTTCCATCAAATATCAATTCTGCCAATCCAGGTGAGTAGTGCTTTCTGGCACAAAAGATGAGGGGAACATGAGATAACTTAAAATTAAATAAAAATATAAAGTTAGAATCTCAAAAGATGAAAGGAAAGTGAAGATTCTCGTTACGAATAGTCGCGTGACATCGGTGCCCATGATATTCGAGAAGAATCATAAATGTCTTCTCCAAAGAAAAGAAATCCTCCGCCTCGCCCGCTAAAACAGTGGCCAATCACATTTTGCACCAAACCCTGTTTGCTAAGCTGTGATGGAAGGCTAGATAGTCCCCTACCCAGCCCAAGTATTCCATCCAAAGGATGAGAGGATCTACCTGGTAACTGATCATATCCACAGCTCTAAAACATAAAAGTATAACTACAAACAACACTACAAATCATTTTTATCTACTAAGTTACTTATAAATCAATTGTAGTATAATGACTTTACGACTCATTTCCATCTACCAAGTTAATTATAAATCAATTCTGGCAAATGACATATACTGTTTTCTTTAGACTAAGAACCACAATGCAAAATTAAAGAATCAAACTTTTCACTTAAAAAAATGAAACAAATCCAATAAAATAATGGGAAAGTTGAAGCATTGAATCATCGAAGCTGCATCAGTTTCTAAAGTTCGGATATGTTTATTTAGCCATGAAATTTGGGTATCTAATTCCTCACCATTGAACGTGGTGATTGCTTTACTATTGCCATTGCAATTCATGCATTCTCAAAGTCTTTCCATGACTGATATGCAACATGAACTAAACTTGCCCTACTAGTTAATTTTATCTCATGCAAAGGGCTGTCTATGGACAAGAAAATAGTGAACACTTTTATAAAACGAAAATAAGTAATTAAGAAGAAAACCCCAGTGCGAGAAGAGGATTAAGCCACTTTCCATTAGTGGAATTGAGAAGAAAGACATCTTTTACAAGAACACCAAGGGAAGAACCACTATCTGCATATTCAACTTCATAATCACACTGATCTGGGTCTTCACATTTCTGATCACCACGCAATGAACCACATATGGGGTCCTTACAAACCACTAGCTTGTTACTGGGTCGGTACAGAGGATGAGGTGCCTACAAAGGTCAACGCAGACATTTAAATGTCTTCATAGCAGCAAAATCAAACTTTATAGGTCTCAACATTCAGGTTTTTACTTTTGAACTGATAACAGAGAAATGCTTATTGAAATGATTTCATTTGTAACATCACAAATTAGTTGGATGGGTTACGGCATTATCATATTGAGATTTACAAAATCAACAATAATATGGGAAGACCAACCAAAATTCTTGGGTGTGAAAATTCAAACATACCAATGATGTTAAGAGATGAGTGTAAAACAGAAGACGCCAAAGAAAATAAATAAATAAATACAGAAGAACGCCAATGGGTTTTACCTCAGTACATTGGCGACAGGGAGCATCACATTGGAGCCATGTGAGATCACTTCCAGTGTCTACATCAAGAAAGTAAGGCTTTGCTGGTTGCCCTATATTAACTGTAACGTTGTAGTATCTGCAACATTTAACTCTCATCTTAGAAACAAATATATATAGTCACTGATGAAACAGAATCGCCATACACATTTTCTTTTAGCATCGTTATACTTTTAGCTATATTTTCTATGTACGTACCCAGCGGGATAAACATTCCCATGAAGTTGAAACACAACGGATGACCCCACTCTATTGAAAGCCATTGACGACATCGTTTCTTCTGGCATCATTGCCTTTCTCCACCTTTGCTGCTTATCATTACTAGAAGCAGCTGTCGACCCCAAAAAGGTAAACAGAAGGACCAACAAGGCCACTACTTTCCATTTTCCCATCTCTCGCCCTGTATGTGATATAATTTCAGTGGATATAATGAATGAATTATATGTTATGGTATTGTATGATAAGTGTTTGTTAAAATGACTGAATGGAGACGAAGACGGGACAAAGTCAAAAATTAATTGGAGTGGATTCATCAGTTTATGTATGTCCAAAATGGGAGTTGAATGGTTTTAAAGCATTAAGGTGACTTACAGACGTGGGATTGGAATTTGAATGGAGTAGAGGGGGACTTTGGTGTTTTTCTTCCCAATCAAGCATTAGTTCACCTGGGGGAATTTGGCATTGCTTGCTTTGCATCTTTAATTGGTTTTCCCTTTGTCTTTCAACATTCGATATTTGGGAACATTTTAACTTACAACTTTGGATTTTAGATATCTTCTAATTGTGTGTTTCCTTGGCACTTGTTTATTCTTTTCCTCCCTATGATATAGGACACATCAGCATTGTTCCGTCTAATTGTGGTGTATTTTGAATTAATATTATGATTAACATGCATCCACCCTCTCAAATTTATCTTTTAATTTTACAAGCAAATGCTTAATTGTTTGAATTTGTAAAATCAAAATATATTAACCTTTTTTTCACCTATTCTTCGCGTATTAATTAATGGATATATAAATAGATATGGATTATTATCCTTAATTTTTCATTTTTGTTTTCAATTTATAAATTGAATTGTATATTTGGAAATTAATTAATTGGAAGGTGCAAAATTAATTCTTCCGTCCGACAAATCACAACAAACCTTCACATAAATTTTGTCGCCAAAAAGTACAAGAAAGATCCTTGTAATTTCCCAGTTTCGGCCACAAGTCCACAACAGCCAACCGGCCAGTCATCTAGCTGATGACTAGAAACACTTTCTACTTTTGTAATTCAAGTTTCGAGTTTCTAAATTAAAGGAAAAAGAAAAAAAAAAATGAAGTCCGATAAGTAAAAGCCTTGAACTAGCACCGTTTTGCCAAATTAACCGTAGTATTTCTCAAAGCTTCTTTTTAACATTACAATTAATAAAAGGTAAAACCCATTTTTGGGTTACTAAACTTTTAAAATTAAAATTTATATATTGGATGATTCTATATTAAAAAAAAAAAAACAATGACTGGTCATAACTATAAAATAAGGCATACGATTTCAAAAAAAAAAAAATAAGGCATACTATATATCCAATTCTTTAAATTTATCCGAATAATTCATTTATTATTTTATACTTTACCAGCAATCATCCGATTCCTCAAACTTATAAAATTGAGATATATCATTCACTTTTTTACTATTTGAAACAGATGCAAACAAACAAGTGATGACGTAGAATATCGACCAAATGAGATCTACGTATTTTGCTTTTATAAAATCAGAGAGTCAGATAGTTACTAGTAAAGTTTAAGTAATTAAACGAATTATTTGGATAAGTTTGAATAATTAGATATTAGATTGATAATTTATGATCCGACCAAAAAACTTGATCTAAATCCACCTAAAAAAGTGATCCAAACTTGAATCCGAAAGCAATTTGAATCTCCTACAAAATTTAGGTCAAGCCTGTAATCATACCCTAATTTTTTCAGTTAAATTTTATTTTATCATATTTATTTGTAAACTGTAGTTTAATATATATATATATATATATATATATAGTAAGTAAAAGGTAACAAGAAAAATAAACCAAAATTTCAAATGGAACTGATTGAAATTCAATACAACATCATTTTAGTTAGTATGCGCGTGTGCGTATATATATATATATATATATTGCCATAATTTCAAAATTTCTATCTGGTCAAACCTTTTTTCTCTTCTCTATTTCTCATCCCCTCATCTCGCAGCCTTTTTTTTTTTTTTATCTCATATATCTCTGTCACCATTGGTCTTCAAGTTTCGACATTAAAATGATTTAATTTTACTTAGTTTGGATGGTTTGATTTTAGTGGTTTTTGAACATTGAAATTGAATTAATATAATTGAATTTTTATTTTAAAATCAAATTAAATATATTAAATTATTTTCGGTTCAGATTGATTTTTGATCCAATTAAATATGGTATGACTTGATTTGATTATTGATATGATTTTTTAATCCTAATTGTGACCCAAGATACGATCTGGACATGCCCAAAAAATAAGTAAGTCGATTAAAAAATGACCTGAAAAAGTAGCAATTCAAAAAAATTTAAATCCGAAAAGAATTGACTTAAAGTGACCCAAATCCAAATATGCTCGACCTGTTTACTAGGTCTATTAGATATATATTAGGCCATATTTTTATTGACATCAATTTTGGTAAATTCATTTCATTTATTATCCCACCATAAGATTAAGTTCCATATTAGTTCAAATAATTAATTTAATATTTGAAATTTGTACTTTATGCACTCTATTTAACGATATGTATGAGCTAGTTAACTAGTTTATTAATAATTTTATAAATTAGTTTATTAATTTTGTTTAACTACTATATCGATTTTGATTTTTATTCAATATTTTTGGATCGGGTAGCTAATATATTTTGACTAACAATTAAAAATATCTAATTTATAAATTTAATAAATTATAAAAATTGTGATATTTTTTTAGTGGTTGAAAATTCTTCAAAATAAAAAATGCAAGTCAAATATAATATGCATTGACAAATAAAAAAAAAATCATAATAAATTTTAAGAATCAAATATCTTTAACATGAAACTAACAATAGATTATTTATTATCTACATACAATGAATAAATAATTGTAGTAAAACAACTTCAATGTTTATTTACTAAAAATATGTATTAAAATATTATAAAAAATATGTATTATAATGTTATTTTAAAAATTCATATATCATAATGTTTATAAAAGAAACAAAATATTAAAAATTTTAAGTGTAAAAATTAAAATATAAAATTTATATAACAGTTAATCGCTGATTTTATACGTTCATGGAACATATGGTTGCTCGTAAAGTTTTAGAAGTCAAGTGAATTATTTGAATAGATTTAAAAAGCTCAATATTAATTACTTGTTGTTCTTGTTCTTCTTCTTGTTATTAGTTTTGCTTCTCATGAGTTGTGTAAAATGGCATGCAGAGGATGCAATACAAAATTCTACAACCAGAATTTGAAAAATGTGAAGAATAACAGCCAAGAAAATGTAACGCTTCAAGATGAAAAAGAGCAAAAATAGGAACTTGTATTATACAGGCTTGCATAAATTATTAAAATAGGAACACATATATAGGAACTACTAAATTTAAAAGTAAATATTAACCATATAGAACCCATAAGACGAACTTAGAAAAATGAAAGAGTCTTCTAGAAAATATTTAACGTAGTTAATATGTAGCATTACTAAGAAAAACACTTTGATTGTCAACAATCAACATTCCCCTTCAAAGTGATTTTCTCGAAACAACTCCAAGCTTAGCTTGAAGTCAATCAAACTGTCCCTTTGAAAGACACTTGATAAATATGTCATTAACATTGTCTCGACTTCCTACACAACAAGAACCTTTCCCGAATAAAATGATGCTCTTACGTCAATGTGCTTTGTTCTTGCATTACATGCTGGGTTTGTTGCAAGCTTTATGGCATTCTGATTGTCACCAAAAAGAATCGTTGCTTGCATAGGTGAATGAACTTTTTCAAAAACTTTTTTAAACTAAACCCACCCTTGAGCTGCAAGAGAAGAGCCTTATACTCAGCTTATGTGGTAGACAGGGAAACCAAGTCTTATTCTTTACTGCACCAAGAAACACTTGTATTTCCACAATGAAAACATAGCTTTTATTGATCTTCTATTATCCACATCACCAACTAAATCAACATCAGCATAACACACTAAAGAAAAATCAGATCCCTTTCCATAGAGCTATCCCATATCATGAGTGTTGCTAACATATTTCAATACATTCTGGGCTATTTCTAAGTGTGGCTTCCTTGGTGATTGCATAAAACGACTAATAAGACGCAAAACAAATGAAATATAAGGTTGAGGATTTGATAAAAGAAATCCAGTATCTCTACTTAGCTTCACATTTGCTGGAGATTTGAGCCATCTAATGAGTTGGAATTCCCCCTTTCACCTTATTCATTGATAGTAGGACAAGAAGCTGATTGTTTGATGGCAGTGGAGAAGATATTTCCAAATCAGTAGTTTTTGATTTCATAGGATCATATGAAACCTTATCAGCTTAGAATAGGAAGTAATTTTATCCATTACAAGAAAAATCCATTTTGCCGACGGAAATTTCCAACGGAATTGAGTGAATTTCCGTAAGGAACCAAAATTACCGACGGAAAATGGTGTTGGAGAACCGGTTGTAGGTACTTTTATCGACGGAAATATTTTTCGTCGCTAATTCCGTCAGGAGGTGCAGGAGAAAACTGTCATCATTTGCCATATTTACCAACGGAATTTTATTTACGTCGGTAAATTTTCGACGGAATTTATACGGGATGTATAATTCCGTAGGCAAATTTGGCGACGAAATGAAATTCCGTAGGGAATTATTACCAAAAATGCGACGAAATTATCCGTCACTAAAATATTACAATTTTTTTTCATACTGATAATCCCTGCATTCCGCATCAAGACCTTTAACACCAAAAATAATCAACAGCAGATAATTCACATTATAATAAGAAATTAGAAAGCAACCAAAGCAACTGAAGCATCTATCAGAAAACAAATTTAATAAAGGATGCATTATTAAATGCTGGAATTCATTTTCTTTTATTTCAGTTTTCCCAAAAATTCAAATAGAAGGAATAAAAAGATTAGATTAATAACAAGAATCATGTATTTACCTTAGACTTCCCATCAATGACCTTCAAGTCTGGTTCAGCACCCTTAAAGGCCCATGCATCAGCAACATCAAAGCCGTCTTCATCAATTAAAGTTTGCATTGAACTGTTTCTTGTCTGAACTCACCCCATTGACATAAAGTTTTCATATTGACAATTTCAAAATAGATTGTAATACAAAACTATGACAAAGAAATTCAAAACTAAGACATTAAAATATCAAAGAGATGATAAATGAACTCTCAAAGAGCACAATTGTACAAACAATGAAGGAAATGCAATTATAGTAAAAAACAAGAGATGAGAAGATAGCAAAAGAATTATAGGTTAGGAAGTTAGAAATAGCATACTTGCCACTAAAACTTTTTTATTTTATATTACCAATTGCATATATAATATCTGTCAGTGGTTTTATTGATGACGCTAATTTGGTCACTATAAAAATAATTCAACCATCCAAAATATTTCCTGGTGTTTTTATCTTTTTCTTTTTCTTTAAGACGTATACTGAAATAAATACTCTATTGTTAAATTTTTATTCAATTTGATCCCTTATGGTTTTGTATAGAGAGTTACAATGTAAGTATTATCAAATTAACTAAGTTTGACGGACTAAATGTCATTCAATCTTCTTAAATATGTGCCATTATCATCATAATTATATACATATAAGAACATGTAAATTTAATTAAACACTAAATAGATACTATGCATTGTCCGAAAGAAGCATACTTAAAAGAAAGATAAGGCATTGCCCTGAGGTAGTAAACCAAATTGAAGAGGCCATATTGATGAAATAGAACATGGAAGGGGAGTGGATGCTACTTCACCTGGAAAATTAAAAAGATCAATAAGATCTCCAGGCAAGCTAAAAAGATCAATAAGATCTCTTTTTTTGTATCAGAAACGAAGTTCAACCATGAATACAGTGAATAAACTAGAATGGATAAAGTCCTTGGTAAACACAATCCTATGGCAGCACTAACACACTTAGAAGAAAACAATGCAGTTAGCAAGATAGAAAATTGTCGAACCCTTTTTTGCTAGTATGGAGCATTTAAATGTTGGTTCTTCATTTACCACATAGCAATCTTGATTACACATAGTAACTATTATGGGCAGATTAAAAAAAAAGTCCTCATAAAGGATGAACTATTCATTCACAGCACAATTTTATGACAGGAAAATCATAATATGCTTTTGTCACCTGATATATTGTACAATGTTAGAGAATCACTTTGCAATATACAAAGCAAAACCTCAGAAGCATCGGCAAGACGACACCAACATGTCTGTAACATAAACATAGTAGTGCTTAACAGTAATCTAATGCCACAGAGTGTTATGGTGCATATTTGAAATGAACAGACATTGCCAGCTGCAGCAAAGCAACTCTAACAATCGATGAGGTGAGATGTGCTTTCCACAAGATCTTAAAAATAAAAAGAAGGGTTAGGTAAACTCCAAAATGCTTTTGTAAGATAATTAAAGACTGTATAATTAGTAATACTTCTACAAGAGAACTCGATTACATTTTAAAACAGCAACAGGTAAAAAGGAGAGAAGTTGAATCTAGAATCAAACTGCAGAAAGATTCAAACAAAGTAGCTCTTTTTCAGAACTGACATTCTCAGGTTGAATTAAGCTAGCAATAGTATATAACCACAAAGACTACCCTTTACATGCCTTCAACCAATGATTCATATCATACTGAGCAGCCATCCTTAAGTTATACAAAGCCAAGCAATAAAACAAGGGAGCTTTTCATTTTTTTTGGCATGCACCTGCACGTGAACATGAAAATAAAGCTAAAGGAACTTCTCAAGTTGGAAGATAGAGCAAAATAAACTCAATGTGGACCACACTTGGAGGAGGAATGCTACCTAATGCAAAGAATATGTCAAGGTTAAAGCTTAAGCCACTGTAAGAGAGAACAGACCCATAAAGTAATATGAAATTGCAAGTTGAAAAGCTATATTAGGCTGTCGAATATTGCTGTATTGATTCACCCATGCCAACCAAAATTGAGCTCTGTACCTGATGAAACCGATCTCAATGAACCTCAATTCTCGCTTAAATTAATAGCTCTAGATGGTTTTTTTTTGCCTTCAATCCTTAAGCTAGTTAAGAGCATAACTAACAATCAATTGTGAATGCATTTATCTTATGATTCCAAACTAAATCATTTTCGACCTTCCAAAGCTGCCACCAAGGCATCTTAACAATTTTGAAGTTCTAAATTAAACTTAGCGGACAACATGCAATGCCATGTAAAACTTGGGTTATAACCCAAAGTTGCATTCTTCAAATGAAAATATTTAGCTATGAACCCCCCACCCCCCGGTAAAAGAAGTGTGTTACAATAATTTCCACCTCTATCTACCAAGCATTGAAATATTAAAACAATGTAGAATAAGGAAGATTGATTAACACAGAAGCATCAAAAAGCATTTATTGGTATTTTGATGTGAAAGATGTCAGAAGAAACCATGAAAAAAAAATAAAAATTGATGAGTAAAACTTCTAGATGTGAACACACTTACCATTATAACTGGGGATGGAGAAGTGAACCTCTTGAATACTCTCGACCTTGTGGACCATATAATCTTATAATGCATCAGAAAGATTATGAGTACTTGACCACACAATCATTGTGGCTGGTCAAATTGAAAATAAAAAAAAATTGTGACCACTGGAAATTTTTAAGCAATTAATTGAATAATTTTGTGTCAAATGGATCAATATTTTGATCAATCAGTCAATAAACTGTATCAGCAATAAAATTATTATCAATAAAATAAATTCTAGAGGTCTTCTTTCTTCCACTTTTGACAGTGAAAATGAGGTTTTCCATAAAGAGATTTGCACCTATCAGAAAACTTTTAGCAGACTAAACATAATCCAGCTTACTAACAGTACAATAGATATGAATTGAACATTGATAACTAGTGCCAGCAGCAGAATGAAACTAATCCTTAATAATTTGGCTGAGCATCCATTATGAACAAAAAATTGCCTAGTCCCAAGAATTTATGATTCATAACTAAATCTTGTACTGGGAAAATCCAAAAGAAAAAAAAATTAATCACTTTCTTTAGAATTTAAGAGATGAAAGAAATAAAATATTAACACAAGATCTCACAAAATTAGACAAGAAGCAAAATCCCATTTATTAGAAACTAATTTGAGTGTACAAGCAAAATCCCATCTCTTTCAATCGCGAGAGGGGTTAATTCCACTACCTTATCACTTGCCAACATAAATTTTCAATCAATTATATGCTAATACTTAATTTACAGCAACCTTAGATGATTAATTAGCCAAATCTTCAATTTAACCAACAATAAATAAATTTCCCCCAATTTCATAAAATCCCTAAATCTAAATCCCTCAACTTTCTTTCAATTTCCCATCACAAAACAACCATTAAAGGAGGATATAAGAATTACCTAGGGATTAAGAGGAGAAAAGCAACAAATAGAGGGGCGAATTTGAGAAGGAACCGAGCAAGAGAAGAGAAAACAACAGGGGAACTCGGAGCTGCTGTTGCATGAGAGGAAGAAGGGGAGAAACGGCGGCTTTGACTGCTTCTCAGGCAGGAATGACGGCAGTAGTGTGGTGGGCTAACGAGGAACGGCGACGGTGGAAGTTTGATCAGAGAAGAGAGGGTAAACGGAGAGGAACGAAAGAGAGAGGCGGTGCAAAGTGAAGGGAAAGGAACCCGATCGTTCCAGTAAAAAGAGAAAGAAATAGGTTAAGGCCAAAACTACTTAGTTTTGGCAAATCTCTCTTTTAGTACTTTCTTTTTATATAATTAATCAATTGAGCCCAATTCTCTTTCTTCTGTGCATTTAATCCCCAATTTAAGTAATTCAACATATATATATATATATATATACTTTGAATTTTAAGTATTCTTAATTATTTATGTCTATTTAAATTTTTAATTTAGAAAAAAAAAGAGAAGTGGAGCAATTTTTTTATATAGGAAAGGTTTGCCTACGGAATTTTCAATTCAATGGGTAATTTACCTACAAGAAATTTTTTCGTCTGTAAAGTTTGGCAGAAAAATTGTCCTCCATTATTTACGAAGGATTTATTATTCCGTCGCAATATATATTTTTTCGACAATTTTTCCTACGAAAAATATTTTTCCGTCGATAATTAGCAACGAAAAGTTTTCCATCGGGAATCAAGATTTTTCTTGTAGTGATCAAATACAACATCTCTAGACACATGAAACTTATGAGTTGTTGGTTCCATACATTTCTAGCCTTTCCCTTGTTAATTATAACCAACAAAGATGTATTTTCTTGCCTTTACATCCAGGTTGCTTCTTTGAGACTCTGGTACATAAACATAGCAAGTTGAGCAAAAACTTCTAAAATGTTTAACTATGGGCTTTGCTCCAAATAATAGCTCAAATGGAAACTTCATATTTGATAACTCCAATTAAGTATTTATTTTATGCATATCATTTTAATTTTGTTATTTTGATTTATAATACTTTCATATGCTAATTGTTTTGTTTTGTTTTGTGTGTACTCCTTTGAGCAATCATTTATTATGCATTGAGGAGTTATTTTGGAGAATATTTTGCTTTGGGGGACAAGCTTTTGGATAGTTTCATTTCTATCCCTTTATTATCCTTATTTTATTTCTATTGCATTTATTTTATGGTTCCTTTTATTTTGCTCTATTTATTTATGCTTTATTCTTTGGTTTACTTCATTTATTTACTTTTTGTGCTTTATTATTTATTTCGGATGTATTCAACTTTTGAGGATGTAATAGTTAGTAAAAAATAATTTTTTATACATTAAATGAAAAATTCACTTAAAGTCATTTTTACCTAATTAATTGGATTTCTTCAATAAAAATGGACAAATGTCCAATTTCTTAACCCAAAATCATACAATGGCAAAAGCCTCTTTTGTAAATATGTAAGAAGCAACCAATATTCTCAACCTAAATAAATTTTCCGATTTATGTATGTTATTTTATTTTTAGTTGGACGACTTGCTTTTGTAATAATTTAAGAATGATTATTTTGTTTATTTATTTATTGCTTTGTTTATCGCATTTTTATTTGATTAATATATTTATTTATTTTATCGCTAGTGGACTAATAATAAAAACTCTATTATCAAAAAATCTAACTGGAATATAAGTAAAAGTGATGTTCTGAATACCAATCTCTATTTGGGCATCAAATGTTAGATTCACTTTTCTAATATTTTGTTGGATGGTGACTCTATGATACCTACCTCTTGGACCTACTTAGATGCCTTCGTAGGTTAACTATCAACAATAGGATTGGGCCTAAATGCTCTTCTATTGTAAAATGATCAATTTATGAGTTTTATGAGCCTTATTTGATCTTAGACCCTAAAAGTAAGCCTCTAAGAATTAAACCGGATACGAGCAAGGCTTAGTGAGCATCACAGTGGTGACTCTGCAATTAAATTAATTATAATTGGATTTTTAATATTAGTTATATCTCCTTTCAAAGTTGCATTTCTGCATTCACCTTAGAGCCTTAGAATTAAGTTAAACATCCTTCACTACAAAAAACTATAAATTAGTGATGGCATTAATTTGCGACGATTTCACAACTGTTTTACAATTCCATCGTGGGAAGGTTATTTTTCATTTTTTTGGTGACGAAATAGCAACGAAATTAAAACACAGTAGCTAATTATTGACGAGAAATATATGCGTCGTGTTTTGCGACGAAATTAGTGACAAAAGTACCATCGCTAATTGTTTTAATTTTTTATTCGTAAAATTAGTATTAGAAAATTTAACGACGAAAGTTTTAGTCGCTAATTTTGGAGGAAAAATACCGCGCCACTTTTTGCGATGGTTTAGAGATGAAAATTATTTGTCGCTAATAGTAAAATTCGTTGTTTAGCGACAAAAAATATTCTTAACCCAAAATCATACAATGGTAAAAGCCTCTTTTGTAAATATGTAAGAAGCAACCAATATTCCCAACCTAAATAAATTTTCCGATTTATGTATGTTATTTTATTTTCAGTTGGACGATTTGTTTTTGTAATAATTTAAGAAGGATTATTTTGTTTATTTATTTATTGCTTTGTTTATCGCATTTTTGTTTGATTAATATATTTATTTATTTTATTGCTAGTGGACTAATAATAAAAACTCTATTATAAAAAAAATCTAACTGGAATATAAGTAAAAGTGATGTTCTGAATACCAATCTCTGTTTGGGCATCAAATGTTAGATTCACTTTCATAATATTTTGTTGGATGGTGACTCCATGATACCTACCTTTTGGACCCACTTAGATGCCTTCGTAGGTTAACCATCAACAATAGGATTGGGCTTAAATGCTATTCTATTGTGAAATGGCCAATTTATGAGTTTTACGAGCCTCATTTGATCTTGGACCTAAAAGTGAGCCTCTAAAAATTAAATCGGATACGAGTAGTGCTTAGTGAGCATCACAGTGGCGACTCCGCAATTAAGTTATTTATAATTGGATTTTTAATATTAGTCATATCTCCTTTCAAAGTTGCATTTCTGCATTCACCTTGGAGCCTTAGAATTAACTTAAACATCCTTCACTACAAAAAAACTGTAAATTAGCGACGGCATTAATTTGCGACGGTTTCACGACTGTTTTACAATTTTATCATGGAAAGTTTATTTTTCATTTTTTTTTTGTGACGAAATAGCAAAAAAATTAAAAAACAGTCACTAATTATTGGCGAAAAATATATGCGCTGTGTTTTTGCTACGGAATTAGCGACAAAAGTTCCGTCGCTAATTTTTTTATTTGTAAAATTAGTATTAAAAAATTTAACGACAAAAGTTTTAGTCGCTAATTTTGGAGGAAAAATACCGCGCCACTTTTTGCGATGGTTTAGCGACAAAAATTTTTCGTCACTAATAGTAAAATTCATCGTTTACCGACGAAAATTATTCTTAACCCAAAATCATACAATGGTAAAAGCCTCTTTTGTAAATATATAAGAAGCAACCAATATTCCCAACCTATATAAATTTCCCGATTTATGTATGTTATTTTATTTTCAGTTGACGATTTGCTTTTGTAATAATTTAAGAAGGATTATCTTTTTTTATTTTTTTATTGCTTTGTTTATCGCATTTTTATTTGATTAATATATTTATTTATTTTATTGCTAGTGGACTAATAATAAAACTCTATTATAAAAAAATCTAACTGGAATATAAGTAAAAGTGATGTTCTGAATATCAATTTCTGTTTGGGCATCAAAGGTTATATTCACTTTCCTAATATTTTATTGGATGGTGACTCTATGATACCTACCTCTTGGACCTACTTAGATGCCTTCGTAGGTTAATCATCAACAATAGGATTGGGACTAAATGCTCTTCTATTGTGAAATGGCCAATTTATGAGTTTTATGAGCCTCATTTGATCTTGGACCCTAAAAGTGAGCCTCTAAGAATTAAACCAGATACGAGCAGGACTTAGAGAGCATCACAATAACGACTCTGCAATTAAGTTATTTATAATTGGGTTTTTAATATTAGTCATATCTCCTTTCAACGTTGCATTTCTGCATTCACCTTAGAGCTTTAGAATTAAGTTAAACATCCTTCACTACAAAAAACTGTAAATTAGCGACGACATTAATTTGCGACGGTTTCACGACTGTTTTACAATTTCGTCGTGCGAAGGTTATTTTTCTTTTTTTTGTGACAAAATAGCAACAAAAGTAAAAAGCAATTGCTAATTATTAGCGAAAAATATATGCGCCGTGTTTTGCGACGAAATTAGCGATAAAAGTACCGTTGTTAATTTTTTTATTCGTAAAATTAGTACTAGAAAATTTAACGATGAACTTTTAGTCACTAATTTTGGAGACTTTTTGCGATGGTTTAGCGACGAAAATTATTCATTGCTAATCTGTCGCAAATAAAATAAAACTATTTTTTTTATTTCATGTATTTTTGATACAGATCATATGAAATTCCTATTTTATTTTGAAATAGAAATTTGTAAATTATATTATAATTTGATAATAATTTTTTTATCAATTATGTCAAAATTTAAAGTTATTTATTTAGAAAATTTACACTTTTGATAATAATAATAAACTACTTGTTATAATTATTATATAATCACATTATGTAAATTAATAAAAGTAAATATTTATAAAATAGTAATAAAAAATTTATTATCTCATTTAAAATAATTATAAAAAATTTTATAATTTATTTTTATTTTGTAAAATTTTGATAAAATATTAAATTATTATAAATTTTAATTATATATATTTATCAAACCATTTTTAAATATAAGGATAATATAACGAAAATTGGCAGAAACATTATAATTTTTTACTTTTATTTATTTTAAAAATCCAAAATCCTCTGCTCAATCCTTTTCAAGACTTCCCCTTGAGATTCCCACTGCTCCCCCTTTTCAAAATTCAAATCAACAAAACATTTTTTTTAATTATCCTTTAAAATACATCTTTGGCAAAGAAATTGATGATGCTTTGACAACTTTTTAAATATTGCTTTGTTGAAAAATCATGAATGTCAAGCCAGATATTATGAACTATAAGCTTATGTAACTTGCTATATAGTACTGTTTGTCATTGAAATACAAGTTCAAATGTAATTAACCTATAATACTTAATACAATTGAACATTGAACAATGTTATATGTTTGGTTTGCTTGCAAGAGAAAAGTAATTATTACTTCATAAGTCAAAACTATAAAACTTATTTAGGAAATTGAAATTTTGCATGGCAACAAATTATTGGTTTAGTCATACATAAAATAAATATAATTTTCCAAACACTTGTTTGATGGCTTTTTCATTCAATTATGATAAAATCATCTCTCTTAATAGCTTATATAACGAGGAAATAATAATAAAAAAAAGTCATCCTCAAATTTTTTAATTTGTTAAGGATATGGAGTAGATGATTTTGTATTTTAGTCGCTCACGTGGACTCGCAATTCTTCTATTTTATAGTAGCATTGACACTAATTAGAGAAATGACAATATCATTGATTCCAAAATCCGTAACTCATTTAACCATTAATATTTAAAATGATATAGTTTTGATGGTAGATTTGCCTAAACAATTTAATTTTTTTAAAATAACTCTATTATTTTATTCAATTTATGAAAATTAAATTAAATATAGAAATATAAATTAAAATTCATAAACTTAAAAGTAGATCTTACCAAATAGAAAACAAAATTACTATTAAAAATAGAATGATCATTATGTTCTTAAAAAAAATTCAATTTTCTCCTCCCAAATTCCCAATCCCAATATTTAAATTCAAATTTCTTCAATTCCAAATCATTTAATCATTTCGCTTCCGATTCCATTTTCCCTCAACCAAATTCTTAAAAATTCGAATATATTATATGGATATTTCTAGAGGTTTTTTTCATTTTACCATCAATTTCAGATTTGTCCCTATTCAACAAAACAAATTCGAATAAGCTTTTGGAAAGTAAAGCATATTGGTGCCGGTGCTGTACTTGAATGAGTGTTTATGTCTTGTGATATAATAAATTCAAATATTATATACAAGTATATAATTTTATAATTATAATAATGCATACATATTATATCTATTGATACAAATAAAAATTCTATATAAATTTATCTATGAAATTATCCTCCATTTAATAAAATATTATACATATGAAAGTAGGGGTATTTTTGACTTTTAAAAAATAAATATAATTATCAATAAATTAGCCAATTTAGATTGAGTTTAACCAATTAATATAATATTATAATTTTCATGAATTAGCTGCATATAAAAACTTGTATTTTTTATATATACTTAGTTGTATGAAAAAAATAAATATAATAACAAATAAGAGAAAGAATAAAATATAATATATTACACACACATATATATAAAGGTAGAGAAGGAATTTTTAGAGGGGGGGGGGGCATCGGCTTCTAGAAAAATATGTTAGGACCACAAGAAAAAAAGAAAGGAGAAGAGGAAGGAGATTGGGAACAAGGGGGCACCAGTGATCGACAGCAGCATCGGGTGTCATGACCGGCACCGATGACTCCGTGAGGTAGAGGCAGCTTCTCCGATACTTATCGCTCCTCCCCACTTGCCAGAAGTAAGGAGATCTGCCATGGTGGAGCAGGACGTTTTAGCTCCAATTTTGATGAACGGTGGCAGTATTGGGGCACGTGAACGTCACTTAGAAGCTACCGATGGCTCTAGCTACCAACTGTAAGCTTCGATGTGTCTCCAATGATTGGTCCAGTGAGTGCATGAACAGGTAGATTGAAGCAAATTCGACCTTTAAGGTATGAGATACTGAAATTATCTCTTCAAGATTTTTAGAAGCATATATATTTGAAATCTTTTGATGGTTTTGGCCCAAAATAAATTGATACCTTCATATATCAGTCAATAACTTATAGTAAATGATCTTCATCCTTCTGTTGTCTCCTAGAAATTGGCTTATGTCAATTTTGCTGAATAATTTCTCCCTTTGAGAGAGCTTTCATTAAATAGAAATAAATTTGATATACATCCCTGAAAATCTGCTATTTTCTAGCTATAAAATAGCTTTAATTATGGTAAATTATTTACCCTATAATTACAAAGATATTTACAGCTGTCTATCTATTAAACAATTGTCTATCTATTAACATCCCCCCTCAAATTGATGCTGATGGATCAAGAAGCATCAATTTGCCAACAAGAAACTGATGCTAGTGTCATGGCATGGATTTGGTAAACACATAAGCTATTTGTAGGTCACTAGATACATGTGGAAGAGTGACGACTCTTGTATCTACAGCTTCCCTTATAGAATGACAATCCACCTCGATGTGTTTAGTCCTCTCATGGTAAACCGGGTTGGTAGCAATCTGAATAGCACTGGTGTTGTCAGCGTGGGCAGGAGTAGGACTAGTTTGAGGAAATCCAATCTCAGCAAGTAACCCACGAAGCCATACAATCTTAGAGCAAGCTGCAGACATGGCTCGATATTCAGACTTAGTTGAAGATTTGGAAACATGATCTTATTTCTTACTTTTCCAAGATATCAAAGAGTTACCAAGAAATATACACCAGCCCATGACAGACCGATGAGTGTCTGGGCATCCAGCCTAATTAGAATCACTAAAAGCATTAAGTTGAATTGAAGAACCAACTGGAAAGAACAAGCTACGCGTAGATGTCCCAAGAAGATACCGAATGATGCAACGAATAACAACCAAGTGTAGATGATAAAGAGCTTGCATGAATTGACTAACTTGTTGGACTGCAAAAGATATACTAGGCCGTGTAATAGTTAGATAATTTAAGCTCCCTACTAATTGCCGAAACAGAGTGGGATCAAAAAGAAGATCGCCTTTTGCACGACGATATTTAACATTCAATTCCAACGGAGTGTCTATAGATTTAGACTGTTGAAGACCTGCTAAAGCAATCAAATCTTAATTGTATTTGTGTTAATGTAAGAACACACATGAAGCTACGCGCATAATCAATCTGCAATCCCAAGAAGTATGTAAGAGAACCAAGATCTTTTATATGAAAAGAATCCTTGAGATGTTGCTGGAGGTGAGTGATTAATAAAGAATCAGTTCCTATGATGACAATGTCATCGACATACACCAAGAAAAGAACACAACCAGCATATGTCTTACAAAGAAACAAAGATGAGTCATATTTACTTCATACAAAAGAGAAATTTTGCAAAGTGGACCGAAACTTTTCAAACCAAGATCTAGGAGCTTGCTTTAATCCATACAAAGACCGCTTCAACTTACATACATCTGAAGTAGGTGAAGAGAACAAACCAGGTGGAGGTTTCATATAAATATCCTCTTTGAGATCACCATGGAGAAAAGAATTTTTTATGTCCATTTGGTGAAGAGGTCAACCTTGTGCAATAGCTATGGCAATAATAGTTCTCACCATAGTCATTTTTGCAATAGGAGCAAAGGTCTCCTCATAGTCTACACCATACTCTTGTTTGTTACCAAGGACAACCAAGCAAGCTTTGTACCGATCTAGAGTGCCATCAGAATGGAGTTTAATGGAATAAACCCATTTACAACCAATTGGGTGAATATTTGAAGGACAAGGAACAATGTCCCATGTTGATTCTCTTGAAGAGCTTGAAGTTCTTCTTTCATTGCTTTTTGCCAACATTCATTCTTGGAAGCTTGTGAGTAACATGTTGGAATAGAAACATGAGTTAAAGTAGAAGAAAAACCATACCAATTAGGAGGTTTAGAGACTCTGGTAAATTGGCGTAGCGGAGCAGAAGTGGAAGGTAACTCAGATTCTGGTTGAGAAGCAGTCTCAAGTGGTGGATCAATCTCGGGAGGGAGTAAAGTTGGTCAACGTCGTTGATACACATTTCCAGGTTTGAACCACCCAGAAGAAGATGACAAATCTTCAAATGTAGGAAGAAGAGAAGCAACAGAAGAAGGCTCAACATGAGTGGGAAAGAAATACTAATTCTCAAAGAAAATAACATGTCTTGATACACGAAATTTTTTAAAACTAGGATCATAGCAAATAAATCCCTTTTGAGATGGACTATAACCCATAAAAGCACATTTAGCTGACTGAATAGATAATTTGTTACGTTCAGGAGGTGGTAGATGTACAAAACAAACACAACCAAAAGTATGTAAATCATGATAGCTAGGAGATTGATGATAAAGATGATAATAAGATGAGTCAAGATTTAACACATGAGATGGCAATCTGTTAATTAAATATACAGTAGTAGACAAAGCTTCAACCTAATATTTAGATGGAACAGATGACTCAATCAATAGAGTACGGTAACATCCAAAAGGTGATGATTTTTACATTCAATAACCCCATTTTGCTGTGGGGTATAAGGACAAGAGCGTTGTGCAATAATTCCTTTCTCAGACAAGAAATCATGAAATTCATGAGACATATATTCCCCACCAGAATCAGATCGCAACACTTTAATATTTTTAAAAAATTGAATTTCAATATAAGCTAAAAATGTCTTGAACACAGAAAATACCTCGAATTTGGAACGAAGAAAATATACCCAAGTGAATCGACTAAAATCATCTATGAATGTCATAAAGTATTTATAATTAGCATGAGAGATAATTGGTGATATACTCTAAACATCACTATGAATGACATCAAAGTACTTGGATGCACGACTACCAAACTTAGGAAAAAGAAGCATTTTACTTTTGCCCAATTTACATGTAGAACAAAACGCAAAATTTGATAAATGAGACAAAATAGAGTAATTTGGATGTCCTAAACGTCTATGCCAAATCTCACTCTTACTAGCTGTAGTGGTACAAGCAAAAGATAGGAAACAAGGAATGGAAAAGTGTATAGGAAACAGTCGTCCAACTTTAGGCCCTTTTGCTATTATTGTCCCTAACACCTAATCCTGCACAAGACAACCATTACGAGAGAAATGCATATCACAATTGTCGTCCACTAATTGACCAACAGAAATAAGACTAGTAGAAAGCTTTGGTGATACAAGAATATTCTTGAAAGTTGGATTAATATCCCCAATCTCAGTGATAGATAAATTACTTCCATTGGCTACCTGAATTTCTGATGAACCAATATATTCTCGGACATTTTTAAGCATACTAGTAGAGTTGGTCATATGATTTGAAGCACCAAAGTCAACAAGCCAAAGATGAGATGGAATATTATTACCTTGCAAGCCTAAGGCTGAAAAGGCCGAAACAATCATTTGTTGTACCATTTCAGGAGTAAGAACTGATGCAACTGCTATAGTAGGGCATGTAGACATTGCTGGGGCAGCAAACTCAGTGTTAATATTACTTGTGGAAGAGGAGTTATTCCGACAATTTTGAGGATGTGTGGGACACTCCTTGATAATGTGCCCTTGTTGTTTGCAATAATTGCAGAACTTCTTACCACAATGACTAGCAATATGGCCATATTCCTTACAAAAATAACATTGTATTTTAGTCATATCCCTGCCCTTTCCTTTTCCATGGGTAGCAAATGCAACAGTGACGGTATTCTCTTACTTGAAAGAGTTTTGTGTGAGAAGACGCTGCTCTTCACATAGTAATTCCGTGAAACAAACATCCAAAGAAAGAGGTGGATCACGATTAATCAAGCTTGACCGAACAATCTCAAAGTCAGATTGTAATTTCATCAAAAATTGATCTCGCTTGCTTTGCTCGTGAACTTCTTGAACTATGGAAAGAGATTTAGCAGGTACTTTAGCATAAACAATATCAATGAATTCAGCCCATAGATTTTGAAATCTAGAAAAGTAATCTTGAATAGAAAGACTGCCTTGAGAGTAATTAACAATCTCATGTTCCAAATAGAAACGTCGTGCACTATTGTCCTGATTGTAGACCTTTTTTAAGTAGTCCCACATACCCTTTGCAGTCTTATATGGCCTGAGATTTAGGACAATAAGAGGATCAATGGATCCTAAAATCCATGTCATCACCCGAGCATCTTTGATCTTCCATTGAGATAATTGTGTAGCATCACTAGGAGCTGGATCACTTCCATGGATATGGCCCTATAATTCCTTCCCAATGACAAATAATTGAAACTGAAACTCCCAAGCAGAATAATTCTTTCCAGTAAATTGAACATTAAAAGACTCAAACTGATGGGAAGTCATTATCGTAGACAGCCAAGAAAACCAGAAAAAAAAACCAAGATTAACCAAGATTCAAGCCAAAATAACCAAAAGACAAGCAAACGAAGCCAAGCTCAAAGAAATCTCAAGATTGCAAAGCCAAAATAGCCAAGAGAAGGCTCTGATACCATGTCAATTTTGCTGAATAATTTCTTCCTTTGAGAGAGCTTTCATTAAATAGAAATAAATTTGATTTACATCCCTGAAAATCTGCTATTTTCTAGTTATAAAATAGCACTAATTATGGTAAATTATTTACACTATAATTACAAAGATATTTATAGCTGTCTATCTATTAAACAGCTGTCTATCTATTAACAGCTTCATCTATACTTTGTTGTCCTGATGTCCATCATACTAACATTATCACTATAATAATAGTTCATAAACAGATTAATTATGACTCACTGTCTTTGAGATCATTTTTATAATTCAGTTTTGAAATTTATTGTTTTAACAAAGACGATTCAAGGCTAATAGAACCTATAGGGAATAAATAAGCCAAATCTGTCTATCACTAGCCTATAAGCAAAGCCAATAAAATCTTATATTGCACAACTTCAAAGAAAAGTTTAGAAGGATTGTTAAATTTATAGGTAATTGATTATATATATATATTTGTTTTTCATAATATTACACGCAGCAAGAAGTTCAAAAATTAAAAATATTAGTGTCAGAAAAAAATAACTACTGACTAAAAATGATCAAGATGATTGTATACATGAACGATGCCTCAAACTTGCTTTCGACAAAAATGTAAATATCAATATTATGTTGCAGTAAATTGCTATTTTTTCGTAGTTCAGTAATAATAATAAAAAAATAGTTCTTTTTATAATATATTGATTTTTGATTGGGTCGTTCTTTCTTGATCGAGCTGCTATTTCTTGAGTTACATTAATTAGAATGGTTTTCATGATTTTTCAATTTTTATGTGCATTCTAAAAATCAACTGAAAATACCATTTTTGTTGTCTTTTCAAATTATAATTGTTGTTAAACTTAAGTGATAATTTCATCCAGTAACAATAAGGAAATTCTCATTTTACTTCTCCTTTTTTTTCTTTTCTTGACTAGATTATTTTTTCATTATAATTCTTATGGTACAGCTGGACCATCCTTATTTTTTTATGATGCAGACTTTTCACGGGACAAACATTTAAGTATAAACAACTTCAATTTTACTAGAAACGATAAATTTAAATACTATTGGTGAAAACAGATCAATGATATCATCTAACCTTAATATTATAAAATTTAGTTTATTATTGAGTATTGATATATATGTGAGTTTGATTCCCTTTTTTTTTAATTTATATATAATTTTAAAGTTTCAATTTCTTTTATTGATCATTTAAGGTCTTTTTGATTTTTAAATTCTTGGTTTTCTAGAAATAGGATAATTTAGATTTCTAAAGATCCAACTAGGTAACCAGTTACTTTTCCTTTCTTTTCCCTCTTTTGTATGCCAGTGTAATATATTTTACTATTGCAAATTATTTTGGTGCTGAGCTATCAAAATGGAATCAGATGGTTATGTGCTTAGATCATTGATAAATCCACTGAACTATGTCTTGTATTTAATGCTTGCTTGTCCTCTTTTACTTTTTATCTTTGGTTGCAACTTAATTGCAACCAAAGATGATTTAGTTAGGAATTTAAACTTCCTATTGTTTATGCAAATGTATGTGACAATTGAAGGAGAAGTATCTATAGAGCTATATTTGCAACTTGTGCTTTGCTTCGGCATTGAATGCTTGTTTCCTTTATGCTCTTTTTAATGCACTGTAGTCACATGATTTGTTCAATTTATTAGGAGATTCTGGTACTAATCACTACCACAATGTATGTTTGAAATTCAAAACTAATTGTATATAGTTTCTTATGGTTAGCTTTTTGCCTACAGTCTCGTAAGAATCACAACTTCTAATGCATTGTGTATGTAACCTAATAAACAAAGATATGTCCCTGGGATTTCTTTTAATTGAAAGATCAAGTTTGAATTCTTCAGATTTTGGCTTGATTTTAGTTGTGGAATTTGAATTGTAATTTCTGAACTTTCGGCATACAAGTACCTTCTTTACTAAAAGTATAAATCATAATAAATCAGTGCCCTAGAATTTGCTTTTGTAATAAATGCTGCATGTCAAAGCCTGGATTTTAACTAGAATTTGTATGTTAATGCCAGCCCTTTAAGGCTTTTCTTCTGTGTCATTGTTGTGTAAACAGTGTATGAGCTACTATATACGATGCAATGTTGTGTCTCTTAGTATTCATTGATTGTAGATATACTTGATTTGGCATGTGTTAAGTTGCCTACCCAAAGCAGATTTATTGGAGTTTGAATAAAATGAAATCTTAAAACTGGATAGGGTAGAAACTTATGGTATTACAATAGGACAGATATCTTCTATTTGTTTCCCTTTATAATCCATGGTAACTGGTAACTGAATGTGGAATAATTGTGCTTCGTTAGTTTCATTTCCTATGGAGTAAATTGCAGATTCTGTTGCACGAAACGTCTCTTCACAATGATAAATGATCTCCACAAAATATTTGAGGTTGTGACCGGAACTGCAAAGAAACAAAGGAGAAGACATTAGTCTTGAATCATAGCAGTAACAAGTCCAAGTCAAGCTCAAAAGGGGTATGTTAATTTGTTTCATTTATTATCCAGTTCAATGAATATGAAATATCAGCTAAGTATTATCATTGTTTGAAGGACCTAAACCTCTATTAAGTTGATTATTTACAGATTTAGAATGTGAAGTTTTCTTATTTGGCATCCATGAATTTTTTATTGATAAATAATAAAATTTTGGCAATTTTCTAATCTTCCAATTGTCACTGTCATTGGCGTATCCCTACGAAAGTGTGTTGTGTTTAATATTGATTTTCAACATGTCCACTGCATTGCTCTAAATTCCTACTTAGCCTTCGAGACTGTAAATTGAAGAATTAATGCAGTGCACTCCCTGGGATGGAACTAAAAGTTAATGCAATGAATGGGATGGGTTTTGGGGGGCAGTTTTTGATTGGAGGATGAAATAAATAAGAAGGTTACGGTACATTGTATTATCATAGTTACTCCAAAATGCATGGTCAAAAGTATATGAGCTTCTTAAGGTGATCATCCTTGTCGAGGATTGGTGTACATGGACCCAAAACTTCACAAATTCTTTTTATTTTTCTTCTTTCATTTTTTTTAAGATAAATATTAATGATGCAGTGCCTAGGGAATTACGATTTTAAGAGCTTTCTAATTTTTGAAAAGCTTTAGTGATATAGGTGAAAAAACAATATTAGAACTACATGATAATAATATTTGGAACTTTGGAGGCCATGATATATTATCCTAATTTGTGCAGTCAACAATACTTCGAACAAATTTCTGTATAGAAAATAAAACAATTTTGTTATGCAAGTCATGAGCTTTAGCTATGATCTTGCTGCTATTCTTTCTACCCATTGAATGTTAATGTGGTTCTGTTATTATATCTACTGAAATATTATACATGATTTTTTTATAAATTTAGTTGTTTTGTCAATTGCTACTTATACTCCAATAATTATTGGCTCGAAATCATTACCTTCCTTTTAGATAGTAGTTGAGAACTACTTTCTAGCTAGTTTGAGGATTTTGCTGTATATGTTGCATCAAACCACATTATGTTTGTGAAAATTGACAATAGTGGTGTGAGTTCTTGGCTTTTTGTGTGTGTGTTTTTTTTTTTTAATTTTGCTGTCTATTTTTTCTCTCTATGTACTTTTTCTCTGTCCATGATCGAGAGTCCTAAGAGATACTTATCTGAGAAATCCAACCCCTTATGCTGACCTTGTTTCCATCCCATACTATCTTTTTTTTTAATGTTTTATATTTATGTTGTGCTCTGATATTTCTTGATTTTGATAATTATGCTGCTGTGCTATGGTATTCTATTGTATTCTACTGTGGACTATGAATTTGAGGGAAAGAAGCTCGTCTCCGCAACAAAGGAAAGGTTAAAAATTGATTGAAAGTGAAGATGAGAAGCAGGAGAAGGAACAATTCTTGATGTTATTTAGTATGATATGATTAGTGTTTTGTTGTATTATTTTAAGAGAGATTGTTTGATGACATTATGTACGATTTCAATTACTTTTATATATGCGTTTTAGAATATATTATGTTTTGGAATAAATATATAAATATATATGTGTATGTATGTGTGTGATCATTATTTTATAATGGCCGTGAGTAATTTTGAAAATAAATTAGCAACGGAACTCGGTTATTAGCGACATAAATTTTTGTCGAGTATATGACTCATGATGGAAACTACAAATATGTCCCTTTTTATAACCTTCATAGGGCTACTTTCTGCATCACCACATACTGCACTCGACAATTTCGACCTCAAGCAGAAGATTGCACGTACTTAGTTTTACTTATAAAAATTACATTTTTACTGATGCCTTCGTCATAGGTTACCACTATAATTGGAGGTGCCTACTAATAACTCTAATTTAATGTTTAATTACAGTGTATTTTTATCAATGTTTATATCTCATTTTGCATTCATATTTTAAGTGTTAAATTTCTCTTTTTATGACAAATAGGATTATTTTAAGATTTGTGAAGTTTTTATGTGTTTAATGGTGCAATTTTAACTTTTATGCAAAAAAATTTACTTGCACTTGGCCGAGACCATTTGTCTCAGCCATGTGCCTTGCAGATCCATAAAATGCATTATTTCACTAAAGGACTCGACTAAGACCATTTGTCTTCATCGTGTCAAATATAGATTTCAAAGGTGTTTAGTCTAGAAGGGTATGCACGGCTGAGACCAAAGTGTCTTAGCCATGTGTTGATGCTATAATACTTTTTTAACTAATTGGACTTGGCTGAGACCATTTTTCTCCAGCATATCTCTCTGTAGATAAGTATAAAAGGTACATTTTATCTGGCTTTAAAAGGAGGGATTTTCAGGTTTTTAGGTTTAAAAAAGTTTTCTTAGTAGTTATAGTTTGTAATTTTATAGTTTTTTAGGATTTTATACTTAGCATACTTAGTTTTACTTTTAAAAATTACATTTTTACATAGATTTACACTTATAACATAGCAAATAATATAGTTTTAGCTTATATATAGAGATACAATATTAAAGAAGAGAAGAGAAGAAGTAACTTCAACCTTAAATCTACATTCCAAATGGGTTTAAGAGTTTCTTCTTTCCTTTTCTTTGTTATTTCCATTATGTGTAGTGAGTAGTCTTTTAGTTGCTTGGGATCTTTGAATCCCCTGTCCATACAAGATAATAAACCTATTTATTTTAATATATATTTCAAATGTTTCTTTTCCCTTGTACTTATCTTGATATGGATGTTATTCAAGTATTTATGCTATTAATCTTCTTCAAGTTGGTGGATTTATACTTGTTTAAACTATATATCTTACATGCTATATCTTTTACTCACATGTTTTGTAGTTTTGATGGCAATTTTGGAATAGAGGCTATTAGATCTAGGGTTTGTGTATTGTAAAACCAAAAAAGAGGAAAATGAATGGGTATTGGGTTGGTTAGCTCTAGAATGGAAAACTAATCCATATCTAGATTTTGGGACCTATACTTATGCTAGCTATTCAGTTGGCTCCAGAATGAAAAATTAGGTAGTTAGAGTAGTTGGTTCTAGAATGGAAAACTAGGGATTTAGATGGGTTATCTACATCTGAGATATATAAATTTTATGTTAAAATGAATCTTACATAGGAAAAGGGGATGATTTAACTCCCTAATCAGCGTTTTTAGTCATTGTTATCTATCCATTTTATTCTCTATTTTTATTGCATTGTTTCATTCGTACTTTGTGTTTAAGATGCTTTTATGTTAATTGTTGAAATTGCTAAATACAACATACATAAATAAATAATTGGGATAGTTTTTAACACATAACTTCAATCAATAAAGTATTCTTGTATAAGTCCAATCTCCCTTGGGTTTGATATCTTGGGATCTTAAAAATACTTAACTTTATTACTTATCGATTCAGTGCACTTGTTGAGAATTGTAAATAAGTTTTCAGCATTGTTGTTAGGTAATTTGGTATGCTTATTTACATATTTGATTGTTTGTTTTATGTGTTCATCTTGTATTTACTTTTGTTTATTCATTCTTTTTAGGTGATTTTGGTGTATGAATAAAGTGTACCCACAACATCATTTAGCACCATTTAACCCTAAAATTGAAAGGACTTTACATTGAAGAAGGAGACAAAATCAAATAAAAAATATGGATGATCTTAGAAATCCAGATGTGCCTTTTGAGGATGAAGAAGGAGAAAGGCAACAACAAGAAAGAAATCAAAGTGGTTAAAGACTAAAGACCATTCAAGATTATTCCATTCTAAGGTGAAATGAGAAGCATAAAACATAGTGCTTCCTCGATAATAATACTTTGAGCTGAAATTAACAATGATCACTAAGGTTCAAAAGAACCAATTTTCTGGATTAGAGATAGAGGACTCGACACAACACTTAGATATCTTCTTAGAGATAAGTGACATGGTCTAAATACAAGGGGTAACAATAGATGCAATTCGATTAAATCTTTTTCTTTTCACACTTATAAGGAAAATAAGAGATTGGTGATCAATCCTTTCGAGTTAATTTATCCATTCATTGGAGAAAATGCAAGAGAAATTTTTGGTTAGGTTTTTCCTACCCATAAAGGTGGCTAGCATAAGGAACAACATATACAACTTTCAATAGTTGAATGATGAATCTTTCTATTAAGTTTGGGAATGATTTAGGAGGTTATTGAAAAGCTATCCGCACCGTGAGATAGCAATGCACCAATTAATATCAACATTTTATAAAGTGTGTAATCTACTATAAGATCTTTGTTAGATGTAGAGTTTGGAGGGAGCTTTATGAAAAAAATCCAAAAATAAGCATTCTTGCTTTTCGATGAAATGGCTATGATTGAGGCTCAATGGGCCAGCTTAAGAGCATTAACCAAGAAACAAGGAGTTTATAATGTAGATAAAGTAGCAATGTTGAAAGCTCAAGTGGAGCTATTGAAGAAAAAGCTGAATGGGTTAAGAGTTCAAAATATTTCAGCAATTAGCTAAGATAGGAGTGCATTTGAAGGCGGTAATTTGGGAAGTGATTCAAAGGCAAGTGAATCTTACACTCAAAGGATGGGAAAAGTTAATACATTGCATAAGTACAAGAGGAATGATCCTTTTAGTAACCATTATAATCTCTGATGGAGGAATAACCCAAACTTTTCATGGAGAGATGGTAACTAAGCCTCTACCTTAAGCACCCAATCGAGAGCCCTATTTAATGCACCCTCACATGCTCAAGGTAACCATAACCATACATATCATCAACAATACCACCCTCCAGCAGCAAATACTCATTTCTAAGCACTATACCAAGCACATTAAACTCACCAAGCACATTTCTATCCTTCTAGTTTCCAACCTAGATAACCCCTACCACAAGATAAGAAACCGAACCTTAAGGATTTACTTGATAGTTTTATAACTAGCCAAAATCTGTTTATGACAAGCCAAAAGGCAAGGTGGATGGCTCAAAAGCAATGGAATAGGAACCAAGATTCAGCTATAAGGAACTTGGAAATACAAGTTAGCCAAGTAGTAAATTATATCGCTATAAGGCCACCGGGTGCTTTTTCACCAAATGTTGTCCGAAATCCTAATAAAAAGCTAAAATGATCATATAGGGAGCGGGAAGCAAGTTCAAGGAGCCGAACAAGGCAAACAACCTTGATCTCCCTCTAAAGTGGCAGAACCAACAATAGAGGTATGTGATTCTAACTATAAAAAATGTAGAAAAGGTTCCAAAATTGAAAGATAAAGGTAAGGCAATCATTAATTCTTGTTTACCATTTGATGCATCATATTTACCATACCCTTAGTCATTAGGAAAGAAAGAAACAATGAGCAATTGGAAAAAATTTTAAATATGTTTAAGAAATTTCATGTTAATTTGCCATTTGATGAAGCCTTACTTCACATGCCAAAATATGAAAAATTTATAAAAAATTTATGCTCAAACAGAAATAAACTAGAAGGGGTAGGTACTGTTCAGTTATCTAAAAATTGTAGTGTTATTCTCACCAATAAAATTTCAGCCAAATTAGAGGATCCAGGGAGTTTTACACTACATTATGAATTACGAGAAAATTTTATGGGAAATGCATTATATGATTTGAGAGCCAACATTAATTTGATGCCATATTATATTTACAGAAAGTTAAAACTGGGAGATATTAAGGAGATAAGGATGACATTTCAACTAGCAGATCGTTTAGTCAAGCATCCAAAGGGAATCATTAAGGATTTGCTAGTTAAAGTGGGTAATTTCATTTTCTCGGTGGAATTTTTGGTTATGGATATGGAAGAGCATAAGAAAGTTCCATTGATTATGGGAAGACCATTCCTCAATACAGAATAGTAACTTTAAGATTCAACGATGAGAAAATGGTGTTTGATGTTAATAAAGTGATGAAACACCTATCATGTGAATTTGAGAAGTCAATATAATTTGTGGATGTCATTGAGGACTATAAGGAAGAGATGCAAGAGAAAATCCTATTGAGTGACCCATTAATGAAGTTGCTTGATACAAGCAGTTGAGGAAGAGGACTTGAGCAAGACTGAAAAAGAAATTATGAAGGAGCTTGAGAAAGAGTGTGAAGAAGAAGAAACGAATGAGAAATAGCTTAAACTACCAAAGGGAGATTTAAAAACTAAACTCAAAGCCCTTCTCCCTTATTTAAATTACTTATTTTTAGAGGATGGAGCAAAATCAGTAATCATATCTTCTATTTTGATTGGTGTTAAAGAAAAGTTATTGATAGAAGTGCTAAAGAAGCATAAGGGAGCTATCAGATGGGAGACATTGGATTTGAAGGGAATCAACACTAGATGTTATACTCATCGCATCTCGATGGAGGAAGATTGCAAACCAATTGTGCAATCCCAAAGGAGATTAAATTTGACAATGTAAGAGATAGTCAAGAAAGAAGTTTTAAAATTGCTCGATATAGGTATAATATTTCATATCTCTGATAGTAGTTGGGTAAGTTTGGTTCAGTGTGTTTCAAAGAAAGAAGGGTGACACTGTTAAGAAATGAGCAAAATAAAGTCATTCCAACTCATACTATTATAGGTTGTAGAGTGTTTATAGATTAAAGGAGATTGAATAACACAACTAGGGAAGACCACTTCTTTTTACCATTAATTAATCAAATGCTAGAGATATTAGTGGACAATAGGTTTTATTGCTTTCTAGATGGATATTCAGGATACTTAAAAATTCCCATAGCCCTCAAGGATCAAGAGAAGATAACTTTCACCTACCTGTATAATACTTTTGCTTATAGGAGAATGCCCTTTGGATTATGTAATGCGGTGTATGATGGCAATATTTCATGCCTTCATAGAAGAATTTATTAGGCATTTATGAATGATTTCACCATTTATGGAAGGGATTTTGAGAGTTGTTTAAAGTATTTTGATTTAGTATTAGATAGGTGTGAAATGACCATTTTGGTGCTGAATTAGGAGAAATGTCATTTTATGGTGAGGGAAGGCATTATTTTAGGGCACAAAATTTTAAAGAATAGGATAGAAGTGGATAGAGCCAAGGTAGAAGTGATCGAGAAACTTCCACCCCCAACTAGTGTCAAGGGTGTTAGGAGATTTTTAGGGCATATAGGATTTTATTGTAGATTTATTAAAAACTTCTCCAAGATTGCTAAACCTTTATCAAATTTATTAATGAAGGTTGCTCCATTTGATTTCATTGATGAGTTTTTGCAAACATTCAACCCATTAAAACAAAGACTGATTTTAGCTCCAGTGACGTCTCTTTTGATTGGAACCTTACATTCGAATTTATATGAATTGTAAGTGATTTTGTAGTGGGAGCTATGCTATGAAAAAGGAGAAAGAAAGTCTTTTACATAATCTACTATACAAGCCACACTTTGATAGGAGCCCAAGTCAACTACACAATAACCGAAATGGAGCTTTTTGCAATAGTTTTTGCATTTAAGAAATTTATACCCTATCTTCTCAGTGCTAAAATTATCATATGATATGATCATGCATCGTTAAGACACCTTTTTTCAAAGAAGGAATCAGAGCTAAGTTTGATTAGATAGGTACACCTCTTGCAAGAGTTTGACCTAGAAATCAAGGATAAGAAGGGGGCAAAAAATTTTATTGTGGATCATCTGTTAAGGCTTGAGCATGAGCACATCAAGAAGGGGGAAATCTTTGACTTATTTTCTGATGATTGTATATGTGAATTGTATGTTTGTAAGGCTACAATCCCATGGTTTGCTGATTTACCCAATCATCTTGCAGGTGGTTTTATGCCAAATGACTATACATGGTAGCAAAGGAAGAAGGTAAAGGCTAATGCAAGACATCACATGTGGGATAACCCTTATCTTTTCAAGTTGTGCACTGTTCAAGTTCTAAGAAGATGCATTTCCAAGGAGGAGCAAAATGAAATCATCAGGGCATGTCATAATGGAGAAGCCGGTGGACATTATGGGCTAAACAGGACGATATCGAAAATTCATCAATTTGGATTTTATTGGCCTATTTTGTTTATTGATGTAAAACTCTTTATTCAGTCATGCAATAGATGTCAAAGAGTAGGCAATATATCTAGGCGGGATGAAATGCCATTAACCAATATGCTTAAGGTATAGTTGTTTTATGTATAGAGAATAGATTTTATGGGACCTTTTTCGGTGTCTTATGGATTTGAATGCATATTAGTGACTATAGACTATGTTAGTAAATAGGTAGAAGTTATTTTCGCTAGGACTTATAATGCTAGGATAGTGTTAGAATTCTTGAGAAAATATATATTCGCATGATAAGGAGCACCTAAAGCCATTATAAGTGATGGCGACAAACACTTTGTCAACCATCAAATCAAAACATTATTGAAAAAAATTTGGTGTTAGGCACAAGGTCACTACCCCATGCCATACATAAGCCAATGGTCAAGTAAAAGTGTCGAATCGAAAACTTAAGGTCATTTTAGAGAAAATGGTGAATTAATCTAGGAAAGATTGGTCCCTCAAACTTGACGAGGCATTGTAGGCTTATAAGACTGCCTTTAAGACACCTATAGGGATATCCTCTTTTAGGCTAGTTTTTGGCAAATCATGTCACTTACCGATAGAATTAGAACATAAAGCCTATAGGGCTATTAAGTTTTTAGACTTTGATCTTCATAGTGCAGAAAAGTGCAAGGCTTTGCAATTAATGAGCTGGAAGAACTGAGATTTTGGGCATACAATCATGCTGAGAAATACAAGAAGAAGACTAAAAGGTTGCACAATAACAAGCTAGTGCCTAAGGAATTTGTCCTGGGAATGAAAGTGTTGGTGTATTATAGTCATCTTTGACTATTTTCAGAAAAGCTAAAGTCAAGATAGAAAGGGCCTTATAAAGTTATGAATGTTGCTCAATATTGAGTTATCACTATCAAACACCCAAGTGATGGTAGAGAATTTAAGGTCAATGGTCACCACCTTAAGCAATACTTCAAATCCAGTTTTAAAGTCACTTTAGTGGTTGTGAAGCTGGAGGATGTGCCGTGAGATCGTTCAAAGTTGAGCTGGCAACCTGCTAAACCATAAACTACTTCTAACCATATCTCCAAACTTAGTTTTGTTACATTGTGTTCATATCTTCAGCTTTCAAATTATTATTTTGTTTTCTTGTTTTAGCTTAATAAATGGTGTTGAATTATGTGACTACTTGCTAAATTTTGTAATGTTAGAGTTCATGAAAGAGGTTGTGAAAATTTTCAAAGTGTGTAGGATTTTGTTAAACTTAGTTGAGACCATTTTGTCTCAGTCGTGTGCTTTATGTGGTGTGAGTTCCAGAATAGGGCACTCGACTGAGACCATATGGTCTTTATCATGTGTAAATCCTTAGTTTAGATATAGAAGGTATCACATGGCTGAGACCATATAGTCTCTACTATGTGCATGATAGGAATTTAATCTAGTAGGGGTTACATGGATGAGACCATATGGTCTCTGCCATGTGTAATTGCATATGTGTGAATATAGAATGGGTCACATGACTGAAACAAAATGGTCTTTACCATGTGTAATTGGGATTTTTCAAACCAGAATGGGTCACACATTTGAGACCATTGTATCTCAGCCGTGTCCTTTATAAATTAAAACTGTACATTTTAGGTTTTATTTGTGACTTGGCCAAGACCATTTGGTCTTAGCCAAGTCCTTAGGGCTTTCTATCGTGTCCATCTATAAATGAACCCTAAGAGTCACATCCTTTTATCTCTCTTTCAAAATTTTCTTCCCCTTTTTATGATTATGAAATTCTCACCCCTCTCCCTTATTTGTGTATCTTTTGCTTCTTTAAAGTAAGAATATTCAAGTAAGTAATCCATCTTTTGTTGGTTGTATATTTAATCTCATTTTTGTTTTGATTCTCCATGCTTTTTTCTATTAGTGAAGCTAATGGTTGTTATCGTTATGTCTATATGCATGAGATCTATTTTGAGTAGCTAGAAAACCATTATGCATGTTTTATTCTAGAAAAATCCAATTTTTAGTGTTTTGCTTCTCTAATTTTGAGAAAATGGCTTCACATTTCGATTATATATGCTTAATAAAGGTTTTACAATTGTTTATTTAGTTCAAATGGTGTTATGATTGCGAATTTTCTTTATGCATGCCATGTGTTTGTGAGAATGCCTAGGAGAAGTGAAATTTATTATTTTTATAGCTTGTAACCTATGAAATTGTACCATAGTTATCGAGTATGATGCCTTTTTAGATGTTAGAATGCAATGCCTATGTTTTTGGCGGCTTCTTGATGTCAATTCACTCGTATATATACCTAGAGCTTTAGCTAGTTTAATTTGGTACAAAATTTTTCCTAAAGAGTTTTTAACTTTGTGTTTGCTTTGCCTTTATCGGTATTGTCCTGATTATATGCCCTTTATAGTTTCTTTCGCAATGGCTTGTGTTATCCAACTTATGGCATCGTATTGATCTTTCAAATTTGGGCATGTGATTCTTTTAAGCATAGCAAATTTGAGTGTTTATCTAGTTGTACAAATTAGCTTTGTTCAAGTTAGTTATTTGTATTGCATCAATTTTTTTATGTTCAAATGCATTTTCATAGTTTAGATACTCCTTTTTGTTTCTTAATCTTGCTATTCAAGGTTTATCCATTTGTGTATATGGCATGTGAACCATTTACTCTTTATTTTGCTTCAATTAGTGTGCTTTATATGTAGAATACCTTTTCTTACTTTGTGTGAATAGTTTTTCCGTTCTCCATGTTGATAAGAGTGAAACTTAATGAAAATTATCCACTTTTGCAGTGGCACCTAAAAGAATAATAATAGAGGTAGGATCTTCATTCTCAGCCTTCTTAAGAATCAGGGAGATCTAAAGTACCAGGCTAGATCCTTGCTGAATTGAAAGAGGATTGGCCCACATTTACATAGGCAAAGTATTTAGCTATCCCATGTATTGATATGGATTTGATGGAGGAACTGAATATGAAAAATGAGTTAGAGTAAATGATTGCCAATGTTGGATGGATATAATTTATAGGCAAAAAGGAGAATGTTTATCCAAACCTCCGTATTGGGAAGAATAGTCACATTGATGAGGGTTATATGAGTTTTTAGCTAAATGAAACTTCACACTAGATGAGCTTTAACAAAATTTCAACCATTTTTGGATTTGAGCCCCATGCTACGAAGGGGATTGATAATTTTAATAGGCAGGACATATGAAATGGAATATGTGATGAGGATGAGCTTACTACATTTGATGTAAGCAATATCAAGGCCAACGATTTAAAGAATCATCCTTTGGGAATCATGCATCGATACCTAGCCTTGGCAGTTTTTAGCCACCATGGGGATCTTGGAAATATAAATGTAAATGAGGCTGTCATCCTTTAAGCAATGGAATATACCATTCAACTCAATGAAGCTATATTTATTACCACCAAAATTGATGAACTATGGATTTATAGGAAAAAGGTCAACAAAGATTATCTTTATAGGTATTGTCACCACATTGTCTAGGGTGGTCAATTATACGAACTTGGGTAAAGCAATGGGCATGCCACTTGTTGTTGATAAAAAGATGCTAAAGAAGATGTTTGTGCTCATAGACGACCTGAGGTTCCCTAAGCAAGGTTATACTATAGTGTTCGATAAAGTCCTATAGGGAGGTTGTGAACAAGTAAGAAACCAAGCTCCAATGAGCAGAGGTAGCAACTATCACTTTATCATCGGAGCAATACACTGCCATCATGAGCTACTTAGACACCATAATCGAGAGGATGGATGAGATTGTCGCTGCTCTTGTGATGATGCAGTTTCGCTTCGATTGCTACTTTCCTCCTTCACCTTCACAAGAGTGAATTGTTCGGGGATTTCCTTAACCCTATAATTTTGTTAATTATATGTTTTTATTGTGCTGAAGGTAGCAAAATTTTAAGTGTGGGGTGAGGGTATTTTGGAGATTTAAATTGTTGAGCTTTTATTGAAGATTGTTGGATGTTTTTAATTGCTTACTTTATTCACCATAGTAGTTTTAGTCCATTTGTTTATTTTTACTATGTTCAAACTTCTTTAATTGTTAGTTATGATATATTATGCTTTAAGGTTGTGTTTAGTTGTTTCTCTTTTATAGTTTTAATTGTATTTTCATTAGTTTGCGTTTCTATATTTTAAATCTTTTTTTTAGTTTTAGTTTATTTTACAACTTTTATTCATTTTATAGCTTTTGTTTTATCATAGTTTATTGTCTCTATTTTTATTATATGCTTTCTTCAATTGTTGTTGAATATTTGAGCATTTTAGTTTAGTTTGCCTTTAATTAGTTCTCGTTGTGAACAATTTGAACTAAGAATTACAAAAACTCATTTAGGATAGTTATATAATCGAAGAGTAGTTAGTTGTTAATTGTTTTTCCTTTTCATTTAGGTTTAATTAGATCAATACTAGTAGGTCTCCAAATAAAATGCACATTTTAGGCCTATTTTTTAGAAAAATTAAAAAAAATAATGCATAAAGGTGATCGAATGGGAAATCTAGAGTGCTAGAACCTTTCTCATCACATTTCAAAGCATTCATAGCAATTCAAATATAAAGCTTGAAATGATTTAGGAAGAATTTTATTGATAAATCTCTAAAAGACTTCTAACCTACCTGGTGCTAGTAATGTTTCCCTTGTGTATCCCTTTTAAGGCTATTGAGGTATGCTAAATGCATGCTAATTTTCTTTTATTTTTGATACACTCATTTGATCTCCCTAGCTTAAAAGCCTTTATCTTACCCTTGTAAAACTAGCTATTCTAAGAGTATGTAAAAGAATTATTTTCGGGAATAAAAACAGAGGTGAGTAAAGATGAGAGTTTGTTTTCAATAAGAATATTAGAATTCGAATATCTTGTAAATGTCTAGGAATATTTTTAGAATGTAGTTGCATTTAGTGATAATTTTAGTAGGCCCCCAATAAACAAAAAAAGAAGAAAAAAAAGAAGCAAAAATAAGAGAAGAAAAAGAAGAAGAAATGAAATAAAGTGAAATAAAGTTTTTGATTTATAATTCATTATAAGTGTGGGGTAGCTTAGTAAATTAATAGGAGGAACACCGATAGCTTAATTAAGCGAATGCACTTCTAAATGAACATTTTCAATGTTATCATTCTCTTAGAAATCTTATTTTTGAGCAATGATGTTATGCATTTTGGGTAGCCTAGCATTTAGTAATATTTTGAATCAAGTAAAGGTAGAGAGTAGAAAAAATTTTTAGAGTGTAATTAGGATGAGTAAAGTAAGTGGGTTTCGACAATGGAAAAATAAAATAAAAAAGCAATAGATATATGAAACCCATCAAGATCCATGCGATTCAATTGACTCAATTAAGATAAAGTAACAATTACCAACCTCTTAAAGTGTAAAATCATCTTGTAGGTGTTGCTTCACATGAAACGAAAACTCTCTATTGGTATCCACACTCATACACAATGAACTGATTCGTCCGGAGTGCTAGCTCCCTTCCTTGGCCACTAGGGTAACACAGAAAAATGATTTTCTATTTCACTCTCTCAAGAATGATGGCTCACTCTTTTTGTATGTCTTCTTAGGGTTTTTAAACCTTATATATCATATATATAGGTGACCCAACCCTAACTAAGAGAGAGAGAGAATTTTGGGCCCACATTTCTTATTAAAATAAGAAATACTTTATTTCTTATTTAAAATAAGAATTATAATAATAATCTTAATTAATATTTATTTATTTTATTTATTTCGAATTTTAATTTGTCACAGAAAAAATTTGAAGTGCCCGAATCAATCCTTAGTCCATTTCTCACATTCTATGTGTGTCACCCAATAGGTTTATATTATGTTGGCCATGGGCCCCTATCCCATCACGGGCCTACAAGTCATAAGCGGCCTTTAGCAAAAAAATATCGATACTTTGATTTTAACCTAATAGAACATATTATAATTTCTTTGTCACACGATATCTTATTTGAACATAAGTTATGGTCTATTTCAAACTTATATAGTTCAAACATATAATTTATCGAGCACTAAGTAGACTAATAATATCAAATGACATTGATTGCTCTATCAATTCATTTGAGCATGGCCATGCTCTTCTCAATCCTACTTATGGAGGGGCCCAATAGATATGTCTCTCATAAAAAAGGGATAAATTCCATCTTGACTATTCACTATCCTCTACATGAATATTATCATGTCCAATCATAACCTTTATTATTATCCGATTAAAGATAATGTCTGATTATATCAAAACATAATGTTTCTCATGTAGGATACTATGATAATCTCAGGTTTAAGGATCGATAACATAACTATTATGAGATCACTAATGACATTAACCTATGTAGTATCTCATAGCAGGTCTATCTAGTACCCTATTCTCCAACAAGTACCTATAAGTTTGATTTATATCACCAAATATAATCATCCCACACCATATATAATCATTCCATGTTTATCAATCAAACTTATACTAGTCTTTATTTATCATAATTCCTTTTAATGATAAATGACTAGGGATAGACAAAAATAACATTGAATTGTTATTTATAAACATTATTATATTCTAACATACTAAAATATAATAACATAAAGAAAACCCAATTTTATAATATGAAACGTGATATTACATAAGGAACCAATTTTATAGCCCAGGGCATAACCACTAAAAATCTCCCACTTGCACCAGGCCTAATCACATAAGTATTTAATACCCATGGACCAAGTGTGATTATCATGTCTAGCTTGTAGGAGAGCCTTTGTAAGTGGATCAGCAATGTTGTCATCTGTTGGCACTCTGCATATTTTGACATCTCCACTTTCATTGATTTCACGAATGAAATGAAAACGCCTAGTATATGTTTGGATCTTTGATGGGATCTAGGCTCTTTAGCTTGTGCTATAGCACCATTATTATCACAATAAAGGTCTATAGGATTTGTCATACTCGGAACCACTCCTAGCTCAGCAATAAATTTCTTCATCCATACTGCTTCCTAAGCTGCATCTGATGCTGTTATATACTCAGCCTCTATTGTAAAATGATCGACAATGCTTTGATTAGAACTTTTCCAACTAACAACACCTTCATTTAATAAAAACACATATCCAGACTCCATTCTATAGTCATCTTTATCAGATTGGAAGCTTGCATCTGTGTAGCCATTTACTACTAGCTCATCTTCAAATCTTCCATTCACTAAGAATGCATCCTTAGTTCTTCTTAAGTACTTAAGGATATTCTTAACAACTATTTAGCGACTTTCACCAGGATCAAATTGGTATCTACTTTTTATGCTTAATGTATATGAAATGTCCAGTCTAGTACATAGCATGACATACATGATAGATCCTATAGTTGAGGCATAAGGAATCATATTCATATGGTCTCATTCATCAGATGTTGTAGGATATTGAGTCTTACAAAGAGTAATGCCATGAGACATTGGCAAAAATCCTCTCTTAGAATTTTGCATGTTGAACCTATTCAGCACCTTATCTATATAAGTACCTTGACTCATACCAATTATCCTTTTAGATCTATCCCTATAGATATTAATCCTAAGGATATAAATAGCTTCACCTAGATCTTTTATTGAAAAAGATTTCCCTAACAAATTTTTGGTCTTTTGCAAGGTAAGGATATCATTCCCAATGAGTAATATGTCATCAAGATACAAGAAAAACATTACTACACTTCCACTAACCTCTTGTACACACAAGGTTCATCTTCATTTTTGATGAATCCAAACTCTTTGACTGTTTCATCAAAATGAAGATTCTAGCTCCCATAAGCTTGCTTTAATCCATAAATGGATCTTTACAGCTTGTATACCTTCCTGGAATTCTCAGGATTAACAAAACCTTTAGGTTATGTCATATACACATCCTTAAGTAATTTTCCATTAAGAAATGATGTTTTGACATCAATTTTCCATATCTCATAGTCATAATATGCAGTAATAGCAATTAGGATTCTTATTGATTTAAGCATTGCGACTGGTGAAAAGGTTTTATCACAATCAATACCATGAGTTTGCTTAAAACCTTTTGCAACAAGTCTTGCCTTAAAGGTATGTACTTTCCTATCCGTGTCAGTTTTCTTCTTGAAAACCCATTTGCATCCAATGGATTTAATTCCTTCAGGTGGATCAATCAAGTTCCAAATTTGATTGTCATACATGGATTGCATTTCAGATTTCATGGCCTCTAGCCATTTCTAAGAGTCTAGACTTGACATAGCATCTTGATCCATGATTATTAGTTCATGACTATCTATTATGAGAAATCCTCTTTATCTGAGACTTGTCGTTTGACATAAACCTCATAGCCCAAAATCTTTAGAAAAGATAGACTAAGAGTTCTCCCGATCCATATCTCATATGGTGTCTTTTCAACCACTTTAGATGGAACTCGATTTAGAGTGAATGCAGCTGTTTCTAATGCATAGCCCCAAAAGGATAAAGGAAGATCTATTTGACGCATTATTGATCGAACCATATCTCATAAAGTTCAATTCCTCCTTTTAGAAACACCATTCTATTGTGGCATCCTTGGTGGAGTTAATTTTAATTTGGCTCAAGTATTCACCACCCCGATCAGATCGAAGTGCTTTAATAGTTTTACCAAGTTAATTTTGAACTTCATTTTGAAATTTTCTAAACATTTTAAAAGATTCATGTTTATAATTCATTAGATAGACATAGCCATATCTACTGAAACCATTAATAAAAGTAATGAAATATTGAAATTCTCCCCTGGTATTTGTGCTTAATGGGCCACATACATTAGTATGTATAAGGCCCAATAAATTAGTAGCCCTTTCACTATGTCCAGTGAAGGGATCTTTTGTCATTTTGCCTAATAAACAAGATTCGTAATTGTCAAATGATTCAAAATCAAATGATTTCAAAAGTCCATCTTGATGGAGTTTTGATTTGCATTTCTCATTTATGTGACCAAGGCAACAATGCCATATATATGTTTTATTCGAATCATTAGGTTTAGATTTCTTTATAGTTATGTTATAGATATCTTGACTGTTGTATTTTTCTAGATTTAGGAGATAAAAGCCATTGTATGAATCAGCAATACAATAAATCATATCATCATAATAAATAAAACATTTCTTATTCTTAATAAGAAAAGAAAAACCTTAATCATCCAAACAAGAAACTGAAATAATATTCCTACTTATCATCCAAGCAAGAAACTAAAATGATATTCCTACTCAAAGTAGGAACATAAAAGCAATTGTTCAAAACAAACAAAAGCCCATTGGGCAAAGTTAATTCATAAGTCCCTACGGCTAAAGCAACAACTCTTGCTCCATTTCTAAGTCGTAGGTCCATTTCCCCCTTTTTTAGTTGTCTACTCCTTTTGAGTCCCTGCATATTTGTACAAATGTGAGATCCACATCCTGTATCTAATACCCAAGAAATAGATGTAGATAAATTAATTTCTATAACATAAATACCTGAAGATGTAGTCTCACTACTCTTCTCCTCCTCCTCCTCCTCCTCCTCCTCCTTCTTCTTCTTCTTCTTCTTCTTCTTCTTCTTCTTCTTCTTCTTCTTCTTCCAACTAGAGCTTGCAATTCCTTTTTCAATGACTAGTTTCATTGCAATGGAAGCAAAATCCCTCCTTTAGAGCTTTTGCCTTGGGTTTGGGTCCAGCTTGTGCCTTAGGCTTACCAGCAACTTTGGCCTTAGCCTTAGTCTTACCTTTGCCCTTATTTTTCATCCCTTTTCCCTTATTAACCATAAGAATATGATTCGATTTTTTCTTAATGCTTTGCTCAGTTGTTTTAAGTATCACATGCAGCTCAGCAATAGATTTCTCCATATTATTCATATTATAGTTCATAACAAACTAGTTATAACTATCTAGCAATGAATTAAGAATCAAATCCGTGGACAGTTCTAGAGTAATAAGAAATCCAATCCTTTCAAGGTGATCAATATAGCCTTTCATTTTTAGAATATGAGAGCTCATCGATGCACCTTCAACTATTTTACAAGAATTTAAAGCTTTGGTAATCCCATACTTATCTTACCTTACTTGTTATTGGAATGTCTATTTGAGGTGATTGCTTAACTCGTAAGCCTTTATATGCTCCAGATCCTTCTAAAGTTCTAGGCACATTATGGCTAACATAAGACATCCCACATTAACTGAATCATCAACATGTTTCTTTTGTTTTTCTTTGACTACCCTTTGGGCATCAGTAGGTGGGAGGGGAGGAACGAGGTCATCAAGCATATATAGCTTCCTTGCTTGCTTAAGAACAATTCTGAAGTTTTTAACTAGTCAAGAAAGTTAGTGCCATCTTCTTTTAACTTTTCCTTCTCAAGGATCGATCACTATGATAGTGTGGAAGTGTTATTTGAAACCATTTATATACAAATATGCAAAATAAATGATTAGTACCAATTTCATTTTAGGGTATTTCTTAAAAAAAAAACTCCCACTAAAATATTCATCCTCAATATTAATTACAATAATTGTAATGATTTTAGTGGGCTAAGATCCATATTTCAATTAATTCTAAGTCAGCTTTGGCATGACGCTTAAAATTAAGTTATTTAGGTAGATAGCTCTTTACCAATTACATCTTATGTAACTCTTAGATTCTTTATAGGATTTTGACATCATATGTCCCGGCATGTTATAATCACATCTAATGCCTTAGGCCCAAAACCATTTTGATAGCCTAATTAAGTCTAACCACTTTTAACATATGGGTAGCACCATTACCCATCTTGCCTTACTATGATAACCTAATATATTTCACTTTGGCAGAACCTACATTTTCAGTGATCTTAGTCTTGACAAGTGTTATAATTATGGGTGGCATATAACTTAAAATTATGGTGAGGAAATTTTAATTTTTATTTATGATGTCTATTTATTTACCTATCATGCATCATCCCATACATGTATATAACCATTCATTGCATCACATACCGATATAATATGCATAATATAAAAAATATATCATAGCATGGCCAACAACTATATGATCTTTATAAGCCAATATGAAGATCAAAGGTCAATCCTAGGTGGAAAAACATAAACTTGACTTGATCAAAGCTCCCACTTTGCACCTCCATCATTATGGAATTGGATTGACCCCCTTCATGGTCTTCATGAGATTCCTTCATCTTCATTACAATAATGAAATAAACTATTCTACTAAAACTATTAGTAAAATAAAATTACAATAAAAGAAAGACACGCAGGTTGTATTTAAAATTACAAACCCATAAAATGAATGAATAAAATAATTACAGAAAACACCATTATGGAGGTTTCAATTGGCCATGCTATGCACCATGCAAAGACATCATACATACACCAACTAAAATCTAGTTTATCTCATATCATGCTCAATAGATCATATAAGATTGATGAGTAAAATTGGCAGATAATAGCAATAACAATATTTCGTGCACTACAATTAGATAACATGACAATGTTAATCCCATTAACAATTTTCTGCTCTAAAACCCTATTCCGTATCTATGAAAATGAATTTTGCCAATCATACTAGCATTTATTTAATCACATTAAACATTCACAATAGAATCTCATGATAATTCGTTTAATCAAATTAAATCAGAATTAACACACACATGTTAATCATATTGACATCTATCAATTTTGTAGCCAATGCATATAATATTATAACTATGAAATAATCAATCATGTTCATATCTCATATAACCAGATTGATTTCTTTTATATCATATATAAACAAAATTATCTCGTTTTTATCACATACAAATAGAATTATTAAGTTAATTAAAATAGTAATTAATTCATTATTTAACGACATACATACTGCTCATATCCCATATGACCGATTTTACATACATCACATACATATAAAACATAATTATTGTATCGGTTGAATTCACAAGTGGCTTTGATACCACTGTTGGGTTTCGACAATGGAAAAATAAAATAAAAACACAGCAGATATATAAAACCCACCAGGATTCATGCGATCAAATTGACTCAATGAAGATAAAGTAATGATTACTAACCTCTTGAAGTGTAAAATCATCTTGTAGGTGTTGACTCACACGAAATGAACACCCTTTATCGGTATCCACACTCGAACACAAAGAACGAATTCACCCGGAGTGCTAGCTCCCTTTCTTGGCGGCTAGGGTGACACAGAAAAATGATTTTCTATTTCACTCTCTCAAGAATGATGGCTCACTCTTTTAGTATGTCTTTTTAGGGCTTTTTAAACAATACAAATCATATATATAGGTGACCCAACTCTAATTAAAAGAGAGAGAGAATTTCGGGCCCACATTTCTTATTAAAATAAGAAATACTTTATTTTTTATTTTAAAAAAAGAATTATAATATTAATCTTAATTAATATTTATTTATTTTATTTTTTTATTTCGAATTTTAATTTGTCACAGAATAAAATTCAAAATGCCTGAATTAACCCTTAGTCCATTCATCACATTCTATGTGTGCAGCCCAATAGGTTCATATTATGTTGGCCGTGGATCCCAATCCCATAATGGGCCCACAAATCATAAAGGGCTTCTAGCAAGACATTACGACTACCCAAATAATATGAATATCGATACTTTGATTTTAACCTAATAGGATATGTTATAATCTTTTTGTCACATGATATCTTGTTTAAACATAAGTCATGGTCTATGTCAAACTTATATAGTTTAAACATGTAATTTCTTGATCACTAAGTAGACTGATAATATCAAATGACATTGATCACTACATCAATTCATTTAAGCACGGCCATGCGTTTCTCAGTCTTACTTATCGAGGGGCCCAATAGATATCTCTCTCATAAAAGAGGGATAAATTCCGTCTTGATTATTCACTATCCTCTGCATGAATCTTATCATGTCCAATCTTAACCTTTATTATTATCCGATTAAAGATAATATCTAATTATGTCAAAACATAATGTTCTTCATGTAGGATACTATGATAATCTCAGGTCTAAGGATTGATAATATAACTATTATGAGATCACTATTGACATTAACCCATGTAGTATCTCATATTGGGTCTATCCAGTACCCTATTCTCCAACAAGTACCTATAAATTTGATTTATATCACCATATATAATCATCCCATGATTATTAATCAAACTTATAATAGTCTTTATTTATCATAATTTCTTTTAATGATAAATGACTAGGAATAGCCAAAATTAACATTGAATTGTTATTTATAAACATTATTATATTCTAACATAACAAAATATAATAACAGGAAGAAAACCCAATTTTATAATATGAAATGTGACATTACATAAGGAACCAATTATATGGCCTAGGGTATAACCACTAACAAATGTGTGTGTAAAATGTTGCATACAAATTCTTTTCTAGGTTTTGATTGCATTGGAGTTTTAAAATTCAGAAGTTATCATTATGCCTAACACACACACATCGAAAGACTAGCTAGTATAGTTTACGTTGAATTATTTTCTATTTAGGATTATGATTAGTGACTTCTGCAGTAGTGTTATTTGGCTTTTTTGAATTTTTTATTTCTCCCTTTAGGTTTGCGTATGTGGCAATATGGTCTGTTCATTTTCTTGAGGGCAAGCATAAGCTAAGTGTGGGGCATTTGATAACTCAAATTTAGTATTTAAGTACAATGTATTTTTATCAATGTTTATGTCTTGTTTTGTATGTTTTTCATGTTTTAAGTGTTAAATTTCTCTTTTTATGCCAAATAGGATTATATTAAGATTTGTGAAGTTTTTATGTGTTTAATGGTGTAATTTTGACTTTCGTTAAAAAAAAATTTACTTGCACTCGGCTGAGACCATTTGTCGTAGCCGTATGCCTTGCAGATCCATAAAATGCACCATTTCACTTAAGGACTTGGCTGAGGCCATTTGTCTCCAACATGTCAAATGAAGATTTTGAAGGTGTTTAGTTTAAAAGTGTGTGAACACTGAGATCAAAGTGTCTCAGTTGTGCGCTAATGCTATAGTACTCTTTTAACCGACTGGACTCGGTTGAGACCATTTGTCTCTACCATGTCCCTCTACAGATAAGTATAAAAGCTCTATTTTGTTTGGTTTTAAATGGGGGATTTTTAGGTTTTTAGGTTTAAAGAAGTTTTCTCTGTAGTTTTTAGGGTTTTATACTTAACATAATTAGTTTTACTTGTAAAAATTACATTTTTAAATAGATTTACACTTTAACATAGCAAATACTATAGTGTTAGCTTAGATACAAAGATATAGTGTAGTTTCAGAGATGTTCCAGTTTGGAGAAGAAGAGAAGAAACACCTTTAACCTCAAATCTACATTCCTAATGGGTTTAAGAGTTTCTTCTTTCCTTTTTTTTATTATTTCCATTATGTGTAGTGAGTAGTCTTTCAGTCGCTTGGGGATCTTTGAATCCCCTATCCATATAATAAATTTAACCTATTTGTTTTAATATATATTTTAGATATTTCTTTTTTCTTGTGCTTATCTTAAATGGATATTATTCAAGTATTTATGCTATTAATCTTTGCAAGGCTCCAACCTTGGCCCTAATTGGATTATGAAAGCTTAACGATGATTATGGTTAAATAAGATGAAATCGAATTATTTTGCATTTACTGAAGTTAAGTCCCATAAAGGGTATTTTGGTAATTTCAGCATGTATGTAAAATGAATATGGTTAAATTATAATTAACGAAAGGGGTGCAATTGAAGTAAGCTAGAATTTTGGGGTTAAATTGTAATAAATATAAGTTAATCGGGGTTTAATTGAGTAAACGTAATTTTGGAAATTCCATTAAGGAGATATTTACCCCATAAAATTGTTTAAAGGCTTTTTGAGGAAGGGACTCATGGGGATTTTGTAATGCCCCTCATTATACCCTAGGAAAATTTGCACTAATTAATTATTAGTGTCTATGTTTAATTAAGTATAATTGTGTAGAGAAGGAACTAATTGAATAGTGAGAGAGTTAGTTTTGGGGTAGAATTTGAAATAAAGCAAAATGAGGGACCAAATAGCAAATTTTGCTTAAAGATGACATTTGGGCCAATCAATAAGAAGAGAAGGGAGATATTTTTGATGGAGAGATGGCTGACCAACCACTTGGCCTTCATTCTTCATCTTCATCCTCCATTCTCCTCTCTCTCTAACCCTAAACTCTCTCTCATCCTCGCTCTCTAGATTTCTTTAATTTGGAGTAAGGAAAAAGATAAAGATTTTCTTGGCTGTGATCTTAAGGTAACCTTGATTCTTCTTTAATATGTGTTGTTCTTTGATTATTTTGAGAAATATTCATGAAAGTGTCTTATATTATAGAAGGAGAATCAAGCAAGAAGAAAGGGAAGGAGACTCTCCAAGGTTGAAGAAAGAGTTAGAGCTTAAGCGAGGTATGGGAACTTAGGTTCTTATGTGTGTATATGTGATGGTTTGTCTTAGGAGAGATCTTGATGCCTCTCTCATATGTTTTATGGTTGATTTTAAGCTTGGAAGGGGCTTAGAGATGAAAAATACAAGCTTTGTTATAAGATGTGTAAATTCTGTTTTTGAGATCAAGTGACTAGTCTATGTTATTTTGCTCATAACTTGAGTTATATGTATACAAATGAGGAAATTTTAGTTGATATAGAAAAAAGACTTGTAAACCTTGATTTTGTTAGAAGAAATTGAAACTTGAATTTCACTGCTTTATAGAGAAAATAGGTATTGAAATCTGATTGTGATTTTTATTTTGTCTTCATGAACAGTCTGTGGTTTTTCTTGAATATCTAAAGATTTACAGGTCCTATTGAGGATATTTTTAGTGTTGTGGAAACTATAAATATAGGCCTAAAACTTTTTAGCAGATAGTGATTTTAGAAAAGGCCGTTTGGTATGTTGAAATTGAGATGCAATTTGAGTTTTGAAAGTAATTTATAGGATTTTTGAGCAATGAGTGTTGAAGCTTTTTGAACCGTCGCTTTGTGTCACGAGCGCGACATCAAACCATCGCTTTGCGTTGCAAGCACGACTTATGTCGCGAGCACGACATCAAGGAATGTTCATTTAGGCAATTGTTGGCTGTCGTGAGCGCGATTAATACCGCGAGCGCAACAATCATCTCGAGCGCGACTATTGCCGCGAGCACGACAATAAGCATTTGTTTCCTATCTTTGATAGTTGTATTTTTTTATGACTTCATTTGAGGTCTAGACTTGTCTAAGCCCTCCCTTCCTAAGCTTATAAATCAACCTAAAATTTGCAATTATACAGTAAAGGTATCCCTTTAATTACAAGACTTTCTTAATACTTGAAAGGTGAGATTCTATTACCCCAAATTAGAATATGCATGAGTTTACTTCTCTACAATGACAGTATATGATTGTTGTATAATATGAGATTATCAATGCATGATATTAAAGTACTTTGCATTCATTAATGCTATATTGGATTATGTGAATACAATTTCACAAGATATGAAATATGATTGATTTATGCTTTCACATAAAGAATTGGCTGTGGATAGATAGGCATGCCTATAGGGTTATAGTTGCAGGTGCTATAGTTTGACTCTTATGAGTCCATAGTTTATCTCTACATGAGACCGTAGTTTTGGCCCAAATGGGTCCACAGATTTGATACCTTCGGGTATCCATAGTACTAATACCTTTGGGTATTTATAAATTCGATACCTTATGGTATCCACAGCACCTATTATCCACACCCATAGGAACTTAAGCAGTTACAATGTATAAGATGAATAATATACATATACAGTTTATAATTTTTCATTATATGATTTAATGAGATAATTACTCCTTTTTATATTGCATTTTATTTATGTACTATTTATTTTTGTACCATTGTTGCATGCTTGGTGATAACCACTATGAGTGGTTATCAATATATTAGTTGTTCTCCACTAAGCTTTATAGCTTAGCACAGGTGTTTATCTGTGTAGGTTCGTAGGTTAGACCTTTTGTCCAGGGACAAAGCCAACATCCTCTAAAGCCAACATCAGAATAGAAAGATCTTCTTGATGTATGAACTTGCTTTTGTATATTTTTGGTTAAGTAATGTATATATTTCTCTTTAAAGTAATGTAATTATTAAGTTATGTAAATAATACCTAATAGCATGATAAAGTATAACCTTCAATCTGATATTATTTATATAGCATGAATGTATGTATACTCATATATGCATTGATAATAGATAACTCATAGGATTTACAGGATTAATGAATGTAATTAGTAATAGTAATCGGGATTATATAGTACAGTCATTACATTTTTGGTATCAGAGTGCCTTGGTTTAGGCGGTTTTGGCCGATAGAAATTTAAAAGGCATTAGATATAGATTTCTTATTGATGTTGATTATTGTGGTTGTCCCTATATTTTTTTTGATATAGTTAGTGATGGAATGACATCATGAAGTGGTAGATGAATCGGCTGAGAGCAATTTACCTGGTCAATCGAATCCTTCTCAGCTTGAATCTTTTGCATCCACTAGAGGCGGTGTAGCTGCTACTGAGTCTGGTGAAGCATTGTTGAAAATTTCCCATGACATGGCTCAGATTTTACAAAGGATGACTGCACCAAAGGCCCCTATTTCTGAGATCAGGAAGCATGGTGCAGAAGAATTTCTAGGCTCTACTTGGGAAGAATCTGAGAAAGTAGAGTTATAGCTTGAAAGGTTGGAGCGAGTGTTTGTAGAACTTTAATGCCCAGCTAATCAAAAGGTGACTTGTGCTGTGTCCTTGCTTCAGGGAGCAGCCTGTGACTGGTGGAAGTTAGTTCAGACACAACCTCAGCTACTTGATTCCCTCACCTGGGAGTTCTTTGTAGTGGAGTTTAAAAAGAAGTATGTGACTGAAGCATATAAGGATGAAAGGTTGAAGCAGTTTTTGAATTTAAAGCAGAGAGGTATGTCAGTGGTTGCATATAAAGCAGAATTCAGCCGCCTAAGAAAATATGTACCAAAATCTATGCTGATTGGGACTTTCAAGTGTCGCTAGTTTGAAGATGGATTGAATGATCAGATTCGAGAGCATTTGATAGGACCTATCTCTTTGCACCCTGTGGATTATCATCAACTAGTTCAAGCAGCTATCCGAGTAGAGAAAGAAGAAAATGCAAAAAGAGAAAGAGAACAAAGAAGAAGAAGCTTTTCTCGAGGTGGTTCCTCATCAGGAAAAAGACCAATAATGACTCCAGGAGAACAACCAACAAAGTCGGGTACTCGTTCTGCATCTAGAGGTGGACAACAGGAGACTTTTTCTCCAGCCGGATCTGGTAGAGATATTGCATCAGGACAAGGCAGAGGTCAAGCTCCAGAATGTACCTATTGTTTTAGGCGACATTGGGGCACTTGTAGAATGCTCATGGGTGCTTGTTTCAGATGTGGCAGCACGGAGCATTTTATGGAAAATTGTCCTATGACATAGGAACAAGCCTCTGGTCAACAAAGTAATAGAAGAGCTTCGAATGCACCCTCTTTAGGTAGAGGTTGTGGTAGAGGCAAAGGTGGACCGACCATTCGCTCCTACACCTTCTGTTAGAGCTTATGCTATGAAAGGTTGAGAAGATGTTGATGCTCCTGAGGTCATAGCTGTTACATTTTCTCTCTTTGATACTGATGTGCATGTGCTTATAGACCGGGATCTACACATTCATATATCTATAATAGGGAGTTGGGTAGAAATATATATGCTGTAGATCATTTGAACTATGATATATGTGTAATTAGTCCTTTGGGCCACAGTATGCATGTAAATGAAATATATAGAAATTGCCCTATTAGAATTCAAGAAAGAGAATTTCCAGCTGACTTAATTGTTCTACCCTTCCATGAATTTGATGTAATCCTGGGTATGGATTGGTTGTCTAGATACCAAGCCATAGTGGACTATAAAGCTAAAACAGTAGTAGTTAAGGATGCTGGGGAAGAGGAGACATTGATTCAGGGTATTAAGTTTGAACCCTTAACCAATGTTATTTTGGCTATGAAAGCAAAAAGATTACTTAGAAAAGGCTATGAAGCATTCTTGGCTTTGGTTCTTGATTCTAAGAGGGAGATAGTTAATCTTCAAGATATTTTAGTGATCAATGAGTTTCTTGATATTTTTCCTGAGGAACTTTCAAGTTTGCCACCAGGGAGAGAAGTTGAGCTATCTATTGAAACTTTGCCTGGAACTGCTCCTATATCTAGAGCATCTTATAAAATGGCACCATCAGAATTAAAGGAGCTAAAGGTTCAGTTACAAGAGTTGTTAGATGAAGGCTTCAGCAAGCCTAGTGTGTCACCTTGGGGCGCACCGGTATTGTTTGTCAAGAAGAAAGATGGCACTTAGAGGATGTGCATGGTCTATAAATAGCTCAATAAAGTAACTGTGAAGAACAAGTATCCTTTACCCCGGATTGAGAATTTATTTTATCAGTTGCAGGGTGCTGGGGTGTTTTCTAAAATTGATCTGAGGTCGGGATACTATCAACTTCGGGTCAAAGATATAGATGTTTAGAAGACTACTTTTAGGACTCGATATGGGTATTAAGAATTCTTAGTAATGCCTTTCGGGTTAACTAATGCACCTGCAGCCTTCATGGATCTGATGAATAGGGTGTTCAAACCCTATTTAGATCAGTTTGTTATGGTGTTTATAGATGACATCCTGGTCTATTCTTGCAATGAAGCAAAGCATGCAAAACATTTGAGAATAGTGTTGCAAACTTTGCGAGAACAACATTTATATGCAAAGCTAAGTAAATGTGAGTTCTTGCTTAAAGAATTCTCTTTTCTTGGGCACGTGGTGTCTTCGGAAGGCATCAGTATGGACACTAAAAATATTAAAGCTATTATAAACTGGAAGCCGCCTCGCAATGTTCCAGAAGTCCAAAGTTTCTTGGGTCTAGCTGGTTATTATAGAAGATTTATAGAAGGCTTTTTAATTATTGCCTCCCCACTCACTAAGTTACTTCGGAAGGAAGCTAGATTTGAATGGATAGATCGATGCCAAATAAGTTTTGAACGGTTAAAGAAGATGTTAACGGAAGCTCCAGTTCTTACCCAGCCAGTAGCAGGTAAATAATATGCTATGTATAGTGATGCATCAAAACATGGCTTGGGATGTGTGTTAATGCAAGAAGGTAAAGTAGTGGCTTATGTGTTAAGACAGTTAAAGCTCATGAATAGAATTATCTGACTCATGATTTGGAATTGGCTACAGTTGTGTTTGCTTTAAAAATATGGCGACATTACCTTTATAGTGAGAAGTGCAGAATCTATACAGATCACAAGAGTCTTAAATACTTGCTTACTCAGCGAGATCTCTACTTAAGACAGCGCAGATGGCTAGAATTGTTCAAAGACTATGATTGCATAGTGGACTGTTATCCAGGAAAAGCAAATATAGTGGCTGATGCTTTAAGTCAGAAAATGATGGCAACCTTGTTACTACAAGATTGTAAATGGAAGTTTGCATCTAATGGGGCTTTGTTAGCTCAATTGCAAGCTCGCCCTAATCTAAGGCAGACAGTGATAGATGCTCAAGCAGGTGATAAAAAGCTACAGCAATTGCTTCAATCCATGCATGAAGGCGGTCCAGTAGAGTAATCAATTGGGATCGATGGTGGTCTCTACTATCGTAATCGGTTATGTGTGCCAGATGTTAAAGAATTGAAGAGAGCTTTGTTGCAAGAAGCCCATAACACTGTATTCACCATGCATCCCGGTGGCAACAAAATGTATAGAGATCTGAAACAGTTTTATTGGTGGCCAGGAATGAAGAAAGACGTGACTGAGTATGTCTCTAAATGCCTGACATGTAATGGCCCAAATACCAGGCTAGTCGAAAATAGTACTTTCCGAAAATAATGACACCGGGAGTGAATAGTGATACCGAGGTGAATAGTACCTGCCTGAATCGAAAAATATTTTATTTAATCATTGGAAAGAACAAGTTAGCTGGAGCCCAAAGATATAATATGGATTGAAAATGAGGCCAAACGGATCATTAAAAGTCAAAAATAAGGAAAAAGTCACGATTCTAGTTAAAAGGATGCTTGTGTCAACTAAGAGCTTATCTGGGACTTTAAAAATAACAAATGATATTTAAAAATTATCATATTTTTCAGATATACATTAAATGTGATGTGGAATCATATGGTAATAAAAATTGATATTACGGTAACTTTGGAAATTGAAATATCGGACTGGTAAAAACGAACCAGACTGAAAAATGGTCTCCGAATGACTCAAAAATATTCATGAAGCCTATTAAATATATTTTAAGAATTTTAGAAGTATTTTTAATGATATTTGACTTCAAGAAGTAAGAGAAAAATAATAATTTCGGTTTAAATAGTAACCGGTCAACTATAATTTCACCAGGGCTTTAAAAATAGCAAATGATCTTCAAAAATTGCAGGAATTTTCAGTTAAGCCTTTTATGAGATGTAAAATCATTTGGTGAAAAAAAATTAATTTTTCGGTAACATCGAAAATTTATTAATCGGACTGGTTGGACTGAACCGGACTGAAAACGGCCTCCGATTGAGCCAAACTTTTTTATGAAGGCTCAATATATTATTTTAAGAATTATAAAATTAATTTTGAGTAAAATTGAGCTTTGGAAGTGAGAGAAATAAATTGTGGAAGCTTATTGGGTTTAAACGGGCCTAAATTGGGTGGACCATTTGGTTGGACCAGGTTCAGCCCAAAACCAGCCTATAAATACCTTAAAAATCAGCCATTTTCCAGATTTATCTCCAGCCTTCACGTTGCTTCTGTCCTCCTTCTTGGCCGGCCACTTTTCTTCCATTTTCATGGAAGTTCTTCATCTCTCTCTTCCATTTCCACCAAATCAACCTTTCTCAAGTTAAATCCAGCCTCTCTACTAGCCCATGGAAGCTTCAAGATGTCATTTGAGCTGCTGGAAGTGCAAGAGAGAGAGAGAGAAAGTTGGTGTCTCAAAATTGAGGTAAGTGAAAAATGAAGTTTTAATTTAATTTAAAGGTTCTAAGAGATGTGTTAGGATGTGTAGGTCTCATTTATGTAGTTTAATTGAATTTATGAAGTATGAATTGATGAATTTTTGGCTTGGAAATTTTGGCTATTTAGAGAGCTTAAGAGAGATGATGGTGTTTTGATGATTAAAGGCAAGGAAATGAAGATTAAGTGGTGGAAAATAAGTAATTAAGGTTAGTGGATACTCTATCCCTCAATTTCCATAAATTTTGTGCGAGTATTTGCTTATATTATTTGTAAATTTATGTGATTTTGTATGATGAATTGGAAATATGGTTATATATGTGAAATTGAGAGTTTAATTTGATGAATGGAATATTTATTTGGAATAAATAAATTTAGAATACCCAAAGGATGGTTTGGCCGTGGGTGTGTGTGTGAGTTTATGTTGGCTAAATTGTGAGAAAAATGGCATAAAATAAATGCAAATGAAATTTTAGTGCTATACTAATTTAGTTGAAATTTTTGGGATTAATTAGAATATTTTTAAATTAAATGTCATATTATGTTATAGTAGAAAATATGGAATTTTAATGAAATTGAATTTATTATATATATATATATATATATATATATATATATATATATATAGTAATAAAATAAGCCAAGTAATTAATTGGAATAAAAAGAAAATAAAAAGAATGAAAGGTAAAATAGTAGAGTGGAAAAAGGACATAAGTGAAAAGAATTATAAGTTTAGGGGCAAAAGTGAAACATTGTCAAATATTGAAGAACAAATGAGTTTAAATGAATTATAATTAAATTGGGAAAGAAAATGATAATTAAAATAAGAATTTAGGTATGAAAATAAGTTTAGGGATCAAATTAGAATTTTTCAATAAAGATGAAATTAGTAGTGTAAAATGTATGTTTAGTGTTAATTTTATAAATAAAATAAAATAAAATGATATTTTTGTAATTTATGAGAAATTGAATGACTAAACAGTAAATTAGCCATTTTAAGGATGAAATGGTAATTTAGCAAGCTTAGGGATTAAATGATAATTTTTCAAGTAAATATTAAATTAATGATAATTAAATAAATTAATAGAAAAAGGATGTAATTGTAATTTAATAAAAATTGTAAGACTAAATGATAATTTAGTTAATGCAAGAATTACTATGTAAAATAATTAGTAATAAGCAAAATGAAAATAATTATTGAGAATAAATAAGTTTAATAATTAAATATATGTATAAAATTATGCGTATATGTATACGTAGACGTGTATATACGTATATGTGTATAGATATAGGTAGACAAATATGTACGTATATGATTATAAATGCATGTGAATATGTATGTATATATATGAATGTATGAGCATGTAATAAATATGACAATAATAAACTAAATATGTACGTACAGAATATACATGATTATTTTAATAAATTATATGTAAAGGACAAAGATAAGAAACATAGTAATGTTAATTTAATACTTAAGGAAATGCAAATTTCAAGGATAAATAATATAAATTTGTTTATGGCATAAATTATATGGAATAAGACAAATGGGTATATATGGAAACGTGAAAGACTTGTATGATAAATAATAAATGAATTAAAACGTGAATAATTAATAATAATAACATTAAAAGTAATATAGAAATAATGTGATAGATTTGGTAAAATGAGCATTTGGGATTATAATATTTATAATACAAGTTAGTAAATTATAGATGAGAAGCATATAAGCAAATAAAACTGTAAATAATGATATTACATGAAAGATAGTATTAAATGAAATTAGTGTACAATGTAATATATGTTTAATAATGTGTGTATTACGTATGTATATGGTGAACTTTTAGTTATGACCGAATGGAAGGCAAAAGGAAGACTATGAAATCTTTAGTTATTTTAATGTAATTAAGCTGGACAATGATAGTACAAGTGAATTTTGATGTCGATAAATTTTTATAGAATTTATGGAAATTAAACGAATATTGTTGGAATAAATGTTAGTTAGGTATTAATTGAAAAATATGAAATTATGATGAACTACTGCAAAATTTATTGATTAAATGATGAATTATTATGAAATAATTCACAGACTGTGTAAGGAAGACAGACTGCAAATATAATGTACTGGTACAGTATTGATAAGTATTGAAAAGTATTGTAAAGAATGAATCACTAAATAATAAAATGAAAAAGCAAGTGAATATGTGCCCTTAGAAAGAGTCAGGCAGTAAAACCTAGTTCAGGATATAATTGGCTGGCCATAGGGATATCTGTACCGCGGTGCAAGTCATGGCGACTTGCTTTACTATGGTTGGATGATTGATCTCCATAGTATATATCATACGTACTGTCATATGTTCATATGTTATATGAGGAATGATTTTTGGGGGTCATTTCTCATTCTGTTGTGGCCCTGTGGAGTCTACGTCCCGCATATCCGGTCTGATAGTTTTCTGTCGGGTCTGTACTAGGGGCATAATGATAAGAAAATGTTAAAAGTATAAAATGAAAATTTAAATTTAAATTTAAGATAAAAAAAAACCTAAAATGAAAAGAGTGAAAAAGTATAATATGTATATGTATGTATATATGATATGTATATATATGTATATATTTGTATGTATATGTATGCATATATATGTATGTTATATGTATGCATATGTATGCATGTATGATATGTATAAGTATGCAGGTATGATATGCTAAGTATGTATGTACGGTATGTGCATGTATGTAAAGTATGTGGTTGTATGTTTGTATAGGTAGGTGAACGCATTTATATGCTATGTATGTATGTACATTGAATGAATGTACGTATGAGTAAATTCATGCAAGTGTGAATGTGTATTTCTGCACTTTATTATGGAAAGTTTGGGATACGTATCCACCACTGAGCGTTTCGATGCTCAGCGCGTAGTTTGTTGACTGCGCGCAGGTTATGAAGACGATAGGATTTCACTGGCTGGTATTACAGGAGTAGTCAAGTTCAAGAAAAAGGAACAAGATAGGAATTAATTTTGGCATGTATATGTAGGTACGGAAAAATATAATTACTATGCAAGTATATGTTCATAGTATAAGAAATCTATTTGTTATTATTGAGAGACAATATGCGATTAATGATTATATTTTAAAGTATCTTTATACAAGTATGTTTATCAGTACTGTTAAAAAAAATTTACTGTTTCATGTAGGGTTTGACATCCGATTACCGCGTACATTGTACGGCGGTATAAGGGTGTTACAATTTTATTGGTATCAGAGCGATGGTTTAGACGGTTCTAAGACCGGAGTGGGATAAGACTAAGTGATAGGTTTATCTGTATATACATGCCAATTAGAAGTGAAGAAGTGTTAAGCAATTTGATGTGTACTTGCTCCCCATTATGTTTGAAAGTGAAAAGTTGACATCTGACCGAGATTATCATGTGTAAAGTGATTGATTCTGAATAGTAAAAACAGTAGAGAGTCAGAATGAAAGTGTTGCTATTTAAAAATCTTATGAAGGCTAAAGTAGAACTGAATTTGAGTGTGACCCGAATGCCTATGTGTTATTGTGAATGAGAATCAGTCCGTTGATAAGTAAAATAAAAAGGATATGTTAGAAATTCGAAAAGCAATTGTATATTAAGTTAAGACAGACTGTAAGGAACATAGAGAAATCTTGACTTCTGTGTCATGGTTTAAATGGTTATTGAATTAGAAGTGTTACTGTCAGAAAAGATTTCTGATAGTTGAAATGGTTCTGAGAATAAGTTGAGGTTATTTAAGATGCTCTATATATATATCTGTCGGTGGTTCCTTGCAGGTGTGGGTATTTGATTAGATGTTTCATAGTTCTGGGATGGACTATGATATCTGCATTATATGAGAATACTTGGCAGTATTCCATTGCATACATGAAATCATTCATTCATTGCATAGCATTTCACATTGTGTGACGGCATTTAATTTACATCATATCAGTTGTATAGACCCCACCTGATATGGAAAAACTGACAAGAGATATGATGAGCGTAGAAATGACCTAATAGTAAACAAAAAAAAAGATTACCATTGTACTGTGATGAAGTAAAAAGGAATAGTGTATCCAATATTATTTTTTTCGATTTTTAATGTGGCCATTATGACTTATTGGTCATGTCAATATTGATTGCCTATATAGACTTGATAAATAGGATTTTCTACTCCTATTTGGACTTGGTCATAATTATTTTTATTGATATTATTCTTATGGGTTTTAAGACACTAAAAGAATGTGATAAGTATTGGAGCGTAGTTCTACCGATATTGAAGAAAAAGTAACCGTTTGTTGAGATTAGTTCCTGGATTTATCCGGGTACCACCAGAGAACTAATGCATTGGCTAATGTACTCAGCCTTAAAAAAAAAAAGAAAAAAAGAATGTGTTGCTATGAGTAAGATTTTTGATAATCTTTACTTTAGCATAGTATGTCACTTCAGACTAATGGTTAATCAGAGTGGATACTTCAGATATTAGAAGAATTGTATACATGAATTTGGTAATGATTGTGGAAAGTACTCATTTCTAGTAGAGATTACTTATGATGATAGCTATCAGTCCAACCGAAGATAGCTTTGGTTGGGGTATTATCTGAAAGGAAATGTAGAGGTCCTTAATATAGGACATATTTGAGTATCAAGAAGTTAATAAAGGGTGATTTTATTTGTGGTATAAATGAGATCTATATACAGGATGATATGGCCTGTGAAGTAAGATTGGTAAATATTTTTGACTTAAAGAGTAGTCAGCCCAAGAATGAATATATGTTATAAGTAAGCACTTTTGGAACCACCAAATGAGGAATAATCTTTGATAAGCTGATAATTTTACGTCCTTTATTCTTTACTATAAGAAAATTTCGAGGACGAAATTTTTATAAGTAGGGGAGATTTGTAATGGCCCAAATACCAGGCTAGTCGAAAATAGTACTTTCCAAAAATAGTGACACCGGGAGTGAATAGTGATACCGGGGTGAATAGTACCTGCCTGAATCGAAAAATATTTTATTTAATCATTGGAAAGAACAAGTTAGCTGGAGCCCAAAGATATAATATGGATTGAAAATGAGGCCAAACGGATCATTAAAAGTCAAAAATAAGGAAAAAGTCACGATTCTAGTTAAAAGGATGCTTGTGTCAACTAAGAGCTTATCTGGGACTTTAAAAATAACAAATGATATTTAAAAATTATCATATTTTTCAGATATACATTAAATGTGATGTGAAATCATATGGTAATAAAAATTGATATTACGGTAACTTTGGAAATTGAAATATCGGACTGGTAAAAACGAACCAGACTGAAAAATGGTCTCTGAATGACTCAAAAATATTCATGAAGCCTATTAAATATATTTTAAGAATTTTAGAAGTATTTTTAATGATATTTGACTTCAAGAAGTAAGAGAAAAATAATGATTTCGGTTTAAATAGTAACCTGTCAACTATAATTTCACCAGGGCTTTAAAAATAGCAAATGATCTTCAAAAATTGCAGGAATTTTCAGTTAAGCCTTTTATGAGATGTAAAATCATTTGGTGAAAAAAAATTAATTTTTCGGTAACATCGAAAATTTATTAATCGGACTGGTTGGACTGAACCGGACTGAAAACGGCCTCCGATTGAGCCAAAATTTTTTATGAAGGCTCAATATATTATTTTAAGAATTATAAAATTAATTTTGAGTAAAATTGAGCTTTGGAAGTGAGAGAAATAAATTGTGAAAGCTTATTGGGTTTAAATGGCCTAAATGGGCCTAAATTGGTTGGACCAGGTTCAGCCCAAAACCAGCCTATAAATACCTTAAAAATCAGCCATTTTCCAGATTTATCTCCAGCCTTCACGTTGCTTCTGTCCTCCTTCTTGGCCGGCCACTTTTCTTCCATTTTCATGGAAGTTCTTCATCTCTCTCTTCATTTCCACCAAATCAACCTTTCTCAAGTTAAATCCAGCCTCTCTACTAGCCCATGGAAGCTTCAAGATGTCATTTGAGCTGCTGAAAGTGCAAGAGAGAGAGAGAAAGTTGGTGTCTCAAAATTGAGGTAAGTGGAAAATGAAGTTTTAATTTAATTTAAAGGTTCTAAGAGATGTGTTAGGATGTGTAGGTCTCATTTATGTAGTTTAATTGAATTTATGAAGTATGAATTGATGAATTTTTGGCTTGGAAATTTTGGCTATTTAGAGAGCTTGAGAGAGATGATGGTGTTTTGATGATTAAAGGCAAGGAAATGAAGATTAAGTGGTGGAAAATAAGTAATTAAGGTTAGTGGATACTCTATCCCTCAATTTCCATAAATTTTGTGCGAGTATTTGCTTATATTATTTGTAAATTTATGTGATTTTGTATGATGAATTGGAAATATGTTTATATATGTGAAATTGAGAGTTTAATTTGATGAATGGAATATTTATTTGGAATAAATAAATTTAGAATACCCAAAGGATGGTTTGGCCGTGGGTGTGTGTGTGAGTTTATGTTGGCTAAATTGTGGGAAAAATGGCATAAAATAAATGCAAATGAAATTTTAGTGCTATACTAATTTAGTTGAAATTTTTGGGATTAATTAGAATATTTTTAAATTAAATGTCATATTATGTTATAGTAGAAAATATGGAATTTTAATGAAATTGAATTTATTATATATATATATATATATATATATATATATATATATATAGTAATAAAATAAGCCAAGTAATTAATTGGAATAAAAAGAAAATAAAAGAATGAAAGGTAAAATAGTAGAGTGGAAAAAGGACATAAGTGAAAAGAATTATAAGTTTAGGGGCAAAAGTGAAACATTGTCAAATATTGAAGAACAAATGAGTTTAAATGAATTATAATTAAATTGGAAAAGAAAATGATAATTAAAATAAGAATTTAGGTATGAAAATAAGTTTAGGGATCAAATTAGAATTTTCAATAAAGATGAAATTAGTAGTGTAAAATGTATGTTTAGTGTTAATTTTGTAAATAAAATAAAATAAAATGATATTTTTGTAATTTATGAGAAATTGAATGACTAAACAGTAAATTAGCCATTTTAAGGATGAAATGGTAATTTAGCAAGCTTAGGGATTAAATGATAATTTTTCAAGTAAATATTAAATTAATGATAATTAGATAAATAATGATATCTTGGTAAATAAATTAATAGAAAAAGGATGTAATTGTAATTTAATAAAAATTGTAAGACTAAATGATAATTTAGTTAATGCAAGAATTACTATGTAAAATAATTAGTAATAAGCAAAATGAAAATAATTATTGAGAATAAATAAGTTTAATAATTAAATATATGTATAAAATTATGCGTATATATATACGTAGACGTGTATATACATATATGTGTATAGATATAGGTAGACAAATATGTACGTATATGATTATAAATGCATGTAAATATGTATGTATATATATGAATGTATGAGCATGTAATAAATATAACAATAATAAACTAAATATGTACGTACAAAATATACATGATTATTTTAATAAATTATATGTAAAGGACAAAGATAAGAACCATAGTAATGTTAATTTAATACTTAAGGAAATGCAAATTTCAAGGATAAATAATATAAATTTGTTTATGGCATAAATTATATGGAATAAGACAAATGGGTATATATGGAAACGTGAAAGACTTGTATGATAAATAATAAATGAATTAAAACGTGAATAATTAATAATAATAACATTAAAAGTAATATAGAAATAATGTGATAGCTTTGGTAAAATGAGCATTTGGGATTATAATATTTATAATATAAGTTAGTAAATTATAGATGAGAAGCATATAAGCAAATAAAACTGTAAATAATGATATTACATGAAAGATAGTATTAAATGAAATTAGTGTACAATGTAATATATGTTTAATAATGTGTGTATTACGTATGTATATGGTGAACTTTTAGTTATGACCGAATGGAAGGCAAAAGGAAGACTATGAAATCTTTAGTTATTTTAATGTAATTAAGCTGGACAATGATAGTACAAGTGAATTTTGATGTCCATAAATTTTTATAGAATTTATGGAAATTAAACGAATATTGTTGGAATAAATGTTAGTTAGGTATTAATTGAAAAATATGAAATTATGATGAACTACTGCAAAATTTATTGATTAAATGATGAATTATTATGAAATAATTCACAGACTGTGTAAGGAAGACAGACTGCAAATATAATGTACTGGTACAGTATTGATAAGTATTGAAAAGTATTGTAAAGAATGAATCACTAAATAATAAAATGAAAAAGCAAGTGAATATGTGCCCTTAGAAAGAGTCAGGCAGTAAAACCTAGTTCAGGATATAATTGGCTGGCCATAGGGATATCTGTACCGCGGTGCAAGTCATGGTGACTTGCTTTACTATGGTTGGATGATTGATCTCCATAGTATATATCATACGTACTGTCATATGTTCATATGTTATATAAGGAATGATTTTTGGGGGTCATTTCTCATTCTGTTGTGGCCCTGTGGAGTCTACGTCCCGCATATCCGGTCTGATAGTTTTCTGCCGGGTCTGTACTAGGGGCATAATGATAAGAAAATGTTAAAAGTGTAAAATAAAAATTTAAATTTATATTTAAGATAAAAAAAAACCTAAAATGAAAAGAGTGAAAAAGTATAATATGTATATGTATGTATATATGATATGTATATGTATGTATATATTTGTATGTATATGTATGCATATATATGTATGTTATATGTATGCATATGTATGCATGTATGATATGTATATGTATGCAGGTATGATATGCTAAGTATGTATGTACGGTATGTGCATGTATGTAAAGTATGTGGTTGTATGTTTGTATAGGTAGGTGAACGCATTTATATGCTATGTATGTATGTACATTGAATGAATGTACGTATGAGTAAATTCATGCAAGTGTGAATGTGTATTTCTGCACTTTATTATGGAAAGTTTGGGATACGTATCCACCACTGAGCGTTTCGATGCTCAGCGCGTAGTTTGTTGACTGCGCGCAGGTTATGAAGACGATAGGATTTCACTGGCTGGTATTACAGGAGTAGTCAAGTTCAAGAAAAAGGAACAAGATAGGAATTAATTTTGGCATTTATATGTAGGTACGGAAAAATATAATTACTGTGCAAGTATATGTTCATAGTATAAGAAATCTGTTTGTTATTATTGAGAGACAATATGCGATTAATGATTATATTTTAAAGTATCTTTATACAAGTATGTTTATCAGTACTGTTAAAAAAAATTTACTGTTTCATGTAGGGTTTGACATCCGATTACCGCGTACATTGTACGGCGGTATAAGGGTGTTGCATGACATGTCAGCAAGTAAAGGCAGAACATCAACTCCCTTTAGGGCTTCTGAATCCTCTTCCTATTCCTCAGTGGAAGTGGGATAATATTACTATGGACTTTGTTACAGGCTTACCCACTACACAGAAAAAACATGATGCAGTGTGGGTCATAGTAGACAGATTGACAAAGGTGGCTCATTTCATACCGATCTAAACCAACTATTCGATGGATAAGTTAGCTGAATTGTATATAAACCAAATTGTTAGATTGCATGGAGAGCCAATCTCAATCATTTTAGATCGGAATCCGAGATTCACTTTTAGATTTTGGAAAAGTTTACAACAAGCCTTAGGCACCAAGCTTCTCTTTAGTATTGCCTTTCATCCTCAAACTGATGGGCAATTGGAAAGGATTATACAAGTACTGGAGGATATGTTAAGAGGTTGTGTTTTAGACTTTCCTGGGAGTTGGGATAAATATGTAACTTTGATGGAATTTTCATACAACAATGGCTATCAAACTAGCATTAGTATGCCACCTTATAAAGTACTCTATGGTTGAAAATGTAGAACTCCCTCTTGTTGGACAGAGTTAGCTGAAAGTAAATTGACAAGCCCTAACATTGTTAAAGATATCGAAGAAAAGATTCATCTTGTGAAGCAAAGATTAAAAGAAGCCAGTGATAGGCAAAAGTCATATGTGAATTTGAAAAGAAAGGACATTGAATATCAGGTTGGCGATGAAGTGTTCTTGAAGGTGTCCGCATAGAGGAAAGTGCTACGGTTCAGAAAGAAGGGGAAACTAAGTACCAGGTTTATAGGTCTTTACAGAATTCTAGAACGAATTGGACCGGTAGCATACCGGTTGGATCTTCCTAGTGATTTATCAAAATTGCATGATTTTTTTCATGTTTCCATTCTTCGACGATACCGATATGATGAATCACATATTATACCAGTGCGAGATATCAGTGTCAGATCTGATTATACATATGGTGAAGAGCCTAAACAGATCTTAGCCAAGGAAGTTCGACAGTTGAGGAAAAAAGAAATTCCCCTAGTCAAAGTGTTATAGCAACACCATGGTGTACAGAAAACAACGTGGGAACCGAAAGCTGTAATGCGGGCTCAATACCCACAGCTCTTCAAAACAAGTATGAATTTCGAGGATGAAATTCTTTTAGGGGGAGAGAGTTGTAATGCCCCTCATTATACCCTAGGAGAATTTGCACTAATTAATTATTAGTGTCTATGTTTAATTCAGTATAATTGTGTAGAGAAGGACCTAATTAAATAGTGAGCGAGTTAGTTTTGGGGTAGAATTTGAAATAAAGAAAAATGAGGGACCAAATAGCAAATTTTGCTTAAAGATGACATTTGTGCCAATCAATAAGAAGAGAAGGGAGATATTTTTGATGGAGAGATGGCTGGCCAACCACTTGGCCTTCATTCTTCATCTTCATCCTCCATTCTCCTCTCTCTCTAACCCTAAACTCTCTCTCATCCTTTCTCTCTAGATTTCTTTGATTTGGAGTAAGGAAAAAGAGAAAGATTTTCTTGGTTGTGATCTTAAGGTAATCTTGATTCTTCTTTAAAATGTGTTGTTCTTTGATTAGTTTCAGAAATATTCATGAAAGTGTCTTATATTATAGAAGGAGAATCAAGCAAGAAGAAAGGGAAGGAGACTCTCCAAGGTTGAAGAAAGAGTTAGAGCTTAAGCAAGGTATGGGAACTTAGGTTCTTATGTGTGTATGTGTGATGGTTTGTCTTGGGAGAGATCTTGAAGCCTCTCTCATATGTTTTATGATCGATTTTAAGCTTGGAAGGGGCTTAGAGATGAAAAATACAAGCTTTGTTATATGATGTGTAAATTCTGTTTTTGAGATCAAGTGACTAGTCTGTGTTCTTTTGCTTATATCTTGAGTTATATGTGTCCAAATTTGGAAATTCTAGTTGATATAGAAACTAGACTTGTAAACCTTGATTTTTTATAAGAAACCAAAACTTGATTTTCACTGCTAAATAGTGAAAATCGGTATTGAAATCTGATTGTGATTGTTATTTTGTCTTCATGATTAGTCTGTAGTTTTTCTTGAATATCTAAAGATTTACAGGTCCTATTGAGGAGATTTTTAGTGTTTTGGAAACTAGAAATATAGGCCTAAAACTTTGTAGAAGATAGTGTTTTCAGAAAAGGCCGTTTGGTATGTTGAAATTGAGATGCAATTTAAGTTTTGAAAGTAATTTATAGGATTTTTGAGCAATGAGCGTTGAAGCTTTTTGAACCGTCACTTTGTGTTGCGAGCGCGGCTTATGTCACGAGCATGACATCAAACCATCGCTTTGCATTGTGAGCATGACTTATGTCGTGAGCGCGACATCAAGGAATGTTCATTTAGGCAATTGCTGGCTGTCGCGAGTGTGATTAATACCGCGGGCGCGACAATCGTCGCGAGCGCGACAATAAGCATTTGTTTCCTATCTATGATACTTGTATTTTTTTATGACTTCATTTGAGGTCTAGACTTGTCTAAGCCCTTCCTAAGCTTATAAATCATCCTAAAATTTGCAATTACACAGTAAAGGTATCCTTTTAATTACAAGACTTGCTTAATACTTGAAAGGTGAGATTCTATTACCCCAAATTAGAATATGCATGAGTTTACTTCTTTACAATGACAATATATGATTGTTGTATAATATGAGATTATCAATGCATGATATTAAAGTACTTTGCATTCCTTAATGCTATATTGGATTATGTGAATACAATTTCATAAGATATGAAATATGATTGATTTATGCCAGCACATAAAGACTTGGTTGTGGATAGATAGGTATGCCTATAGGGTTATAGTTGCAGCTGCTATAGTTTGACTCTTATGAGTCCATAGTTTGTCTCTACATGAAATCGTAGTTCTAGCCCAAATAGGTCAACAGATTTGATACCTTCGGGTATCCATAGTACTAATACCTTTCTATATTTATAGATTCGATACCTTATGGTATCCACAACACCCGTTATCCACACCCATAGGAACTTAAGCAGGCACAATGTATAAGATGAATAATATACATATACAGTTTATAATTTTTCATTATATGATTTAATGAGATAATTACCCCTTTTTATATTGCATTTTATTTATGTACTATTTATTTTTCTACCATTGTTGCATGCTTGGTGATAACCACTGTGAGCGGTTATCAACATATTAGTTGTTTTCCATTAAGCTTTATAGCTTAGCACGGGTGTTTATCCATGTAGGTTCACAGGTTAGACCTTTTTTCCAGGGACAAAGCCAACAGCCTCTAAAGCCAACATCAGAACAGAAAGATCTTCTTAATGTATGAACTTGCTTTTGTATATTTTTGGTTAAGTAATGTATATATTTCGCTTTAAAGTCATGTAATTATTAAGTTATGTAAATAATACCTAATAGCATGATAAAGTATTGCCCTCAATCTGATATGATTTATATAGCATGAATGTATGTATACTCATATATGCATTGATAACAGATAACTCACAGGATTTACAGGATTAATGAATGTAATTAGTAACAGTAATCAAGATTATATAGTATAGTAATTATAGATTTGTAAAGGGGGAGATTGGCTTTAGGAGGATAAAACGAAGAGATGTAACCACATTCTCTCTCTCCTGTTATAGGTGAGAAGAGGATGGCTTCAGGGTTTGAAGAGTTATTCCCTCCAAGGTAATGTTTCCTCCTCTTAAAGATTCTTTTTCTCTCCTTTCTTGGTTTCAATTTTTGGAATTAAGGATCTAAATAGGTGATGGTTGTTATCTATTTTGTGTAAGGAAGGGAAAAAGTCATCAGTTAAGGAGCTGTGTCAAGAAGTGTTAAAGAGGATTTGAAGCCTTAATACCAGGTATAGGAACTAGGTTTAACTAAATTTTTTATGTGGGTTTGCTATGAAAAATTCCCTCTCATCTTGTATGTGTGTCTCCTTTATGAGACTCAAAGCTAGAGTTTGTAAGTTCTCGATTAAAGATATTTATCATTGTTTAACCCTTTGCTCCCTTAAATCACCCAAAATAGACATGAAAATACTTAAAAATATTTTTGAAAAAGGGTTTCAAAAGAAGAAGATCTCACCATCCTTGATCTGCTATATTTTAAGGAGTTGTTTTCCTTATTAAGTAACCCTAAGAAAAGCCTCCTCAAGATCCAGTGTCTACAACATCCCATGGTTTGGAATGAGGAGCGTTATAAAGCATTCAATATAATCAGGGAACACCTTTTGCATCCACTAGTGCTAAGACCACCATAGCTAGGTAAGCCTTTGATTTTGTACTTAGCTATAGAGGATAACTCAGTAGAAGCTATGATGGCTTAGGAGGATGGGTTTGGGATTGAGTATGCAGTCTACTACCTCAATAAGAAGTTTCTGTCATATGAAGCTAAGTATGTGAAAGTGAAAATTATTTGTTTAGCAGTGATTTGGGCCTTGGAGAAGTTAAGACATTACTTCAATTCCTATAGATTACAAGTACTGGCTAAACAAAACCCTTTTAGGTACATACAGAAAATACCTTGATTGTTAGGGCAGATGGGTGATAACTCTAATTTTGTACTTAGTTTTAAACTATTTCCAATCTGGTTTTGTTTTCTTTTCTGTGTTTTCTATTTGTTTTTGGTTACTTTTAATAACTTTTGCTAAGAACAACTTAATTCAATCTTTTTGTGCACTTTTGATAGTAATTAGTGATGTTTTGTGTTGATTTTCAGAGAATTCAGGTTCCTTATTGTGGCAACCATTTGGTTATGATAATGACCTAGTTAGGGGTGTTAAAAATGGTATAAACCATGCAAGCCATCACACCCAACCCATTAAACCCATATAATCCATTTTAGAATTAAAAAAAATAGATGGGTTATGGTTTATTATATAACCCAATCATCTAACCCATCATTTCCAAAAATCCAAATCCAAACTAGTTTTAACGCGTTTAGCAAAAATAGAAAATTCCTAAATTTTCAAAATCATGTGTTGTCTCTTTCTCTATCTCTCATTCTCTCACTCCGATTGCCTCTCTTACTCTCACTATCGGTCATCGTTGGCAATTCTTGATCTGCCGTCTCTATCATTGTCAGGTTAGCATTTCGTGAACGAAAAATTGGGCATTTCTCATTTTCTTTTAGTGAACTAAAGTTACCGTATAGTATCAAACCATATAAGCCTAGCTTTATTATTCCTTTAAGAAAACAAAATTTCTTTAATTCTCTCGGACTGAAATAATAATAATAATAATAATAATAATAATAATAATAATAATAATAATAATAATAATAATAATAATAATAATAATGTTTTTTTAGTATATCTCAAAATATAGTATACTAGTTATTTATATCGTACCCATTAATTTATAAATAATAGATGAGGTTTATTTAATTTTTCAATAATCAATAAATTTACATTTAATTTTTTACTTGTCAAATTGATTTAGAGTAATTTATGTTTTCAATAATATATAATAATATTAGTTATTATTTTTATTTCATTTTAAATTATTATTCGGTATGTACAGTACACTCTACTAATTCATTTTGAATTGAATTGATTTTTCAAAAAGTAAGATTTTTATTTCTGAAATTTTTCTTAGCATAATTTGAATTAGGGATTTTTTTCAAAGAAACATAATATAATACTTGAAAATAATTTTTTTTTGAAATTTTTTCTTCTTGATAATTAATTCGGTTCTTAAAAATTAAAGTTTGAGATTCTACGAAAAGAATTTATACCGTAAATTTTTTTTCCATACAATTCATTATTAATGCGATTGTATGATGTTTTCATGCATTGTGATTTTGAATTTATCATTTTTTTTTAATTTTTAAGCAAAATAAATCTAATATATATATGAACATTGTAGCATATTATTAAAATGTGAAATAAAATAAAATAAATTGCTATAGTGGCCTAAAACGCCTTGTATCCATTAATTCAATCTACTATATTCTATTTCCAATTTCACTGAAGTATCATCTTATTCGGGTATAGTTTTGTTTTACTCTTTTTTCTTTTTTTCAAAGTTTTATTTCATTTTCTTCGTCTTCGTAGTAGAATTAGAGTAAGAACAATAAAATATATTATATTATTTTCTATAAGGTTTTTTGTGAAATTTATATGTAATTTAAAATTTTATGATACTATAAATTTATATACATGAGGTATTTAAAAAAATATTTATAAAAATAAAATTAATGGTTTATATTTAAAAAATATATAAATATGAATTATTTATAATTTATATATTTATAATATAATATAAATATTAAAATAATCCATATAACCCATATAAAATAACCAACCCAACATATTCATAACCCTGCTGGTTTGGGTTGGAGGGAACACCCCTAGACTTAGTAATTTTGGTTAAAACATAGAGTTTCAACACCTTATGGTCACAACCAATTCCTTGGCACCATCACATAAGGAAATTCAGAGCAAAATTAAAGTTTAGAGCACCTCATGGTCATAAAAAATTCATTGTCACCATGAGATATTAAAGTTTGGAGGAAGAATTGAATCAAAAAGTACCTTATAGTCATGATGATTTCATTATGACCGTGACCCCATACTTTAGGGTGGTGACAAAATTTGTTGTGACCGTGACCCCTACATATCAGTACTGAAAATTTACACCTCAGGATCATAATGATTTACTTATGACCGTGAACCCTTTGGGACTATAAAAAGCAAAATTTTTGTTTGGCAAAGGATGATTTTTTAGATTTATTTTCGCTCAATTTTCATTTTTTCTTCAAATTTTAGGTTTTATTTTTCATAATTTTATAGATCAAATACTTTATTTTAGATTAGATTTACAATAAATAGATTTCAGATTCAGATTTCTTAGTTAAAACTCATATTTCCATTATAGTTTGGAGCAAAAGGAGATTGGATTAAGTCAGGTTTCATCTCAACCATGATTTTTTTTATTTTTTCTTTCCTCTTTTACTTTTTATTTGTAATGGATTGTGAGTAGTTGATAAGTTTCTTGGAGGATCTTTGAATTCCAATACCCATGTGAATATCGAGCTTATTTGAGTTTTATATATGGATTGATGATTCATTTTACATAATGTTGAATGTTATTTCATGTTTTTTAATGTTTAATCTTGCTATCTAAACTAGGTAACTAATTTAAATGCTTGAATTCCCTGAATGTATTTACGTTCTATTTTTATATCAGATTTGCTATCACCTTGAGATTATTTCGGAATGGGACTCGATGGGTTATAGGTATTATGATATTAGGACTAGAGTTTGATGTAGAATGAATGGGTTTTTGAATTGTTTGGCTCTGGAATGGGAAAAGCAATTCGAACCTATGATTTTAAACCTGTAATAGGATAATCATAAGACTTGCTCCGAAATGGAATGTTTTGTGATTAGAATATCTTGCTCCAGAATGGAACGCTTGGGTATAATGGGCTTATCTTGATTCAATCCATATAACTTAAGATTAGATTAAATCACATAGGGTATGGAAAGGATGAATGGACCTAAGCAACAGTTATAATTAATGTTTTAGTTTTTAATTTCATTAGTTTTAGTTGTTTATTTTCTTATTTAGAATATTTTGTTATTTAGATTTAGAGCTTTCTTCAATCTAAAACTTAGGAATTATCTCAGATTAATTCTTTTCATAATCTTCTCAACCATAGATACTAAGCATAACAACCCTTTTCCCTTAGGTTCGATATTTTGGGATCTTCACTGTAACACCCTATGTTCAATCATAAATCTATACAATATGGGTTGTTATCGATGGCATTTCGTAGTTACTTTAATTAATTATCCTTCAGATTCATTGATTAATGATTGGTTTATTAACAATTAATTCTTAAATCTAAATTTCATTTGCCAACTTATAGGTGTCATGTATAATCGTTCATTAGTGTTTACCTAGAATGAATTTCTATAGTATAACAATTAATGATTTTTAAATTATAATAACCAAAACCATACATAGCACTTCTAACTTCTAACATTGCACTGCATTTATAGAATCATCATTCACATACCTTTCATATAATATGTTTCCTATTATTAGTCGTACCTTTTTAATGCATTATTTTACAAGCCAAATCTTAAGAATATATTGCATAATGTGCCTAATTTCTACACTGACAAAAGTGTTGTGTGTACCTGCCATTTTGTCCTTTCTTTGAGATGTCTTCAATACTTGTCTCTACATGCAGATAAATAGCCACGTGTAAATTTTTAGTTAATAATATTATTTCAATTAATTACTACTTTATCCTTGTATACTACCTTGTGATAGTTTAATCCAATCCATCTCCCTTAGTGTTTTAATTTAAGACTGAATTACTTTTATACCTATTTTTTCTTATTGAATCCCACATGATTCTTTCTTGACTGAAAAATTCCACTTGATCCTTTAAATTTTTTCTTTATTTACAATTTTATCCCTTTTGACTAATTTGACTAATTCATTTCCTTTAATCGAATTTCTAGTGCCAAATTATGATTTAACCCCCCCTTCCCCTCCCCTCCCATTTTTCTAGAGTAATTACAGTTTGTCCCTTTTTATCCTTTTTACTCCATTTTTTTTTATCATTTTTCATTATTTTATTGCATAATTAACATCTTTACGCATAATCTACCGTTTAGTCATAACTTTTTGCTTAATTACATTTATGCCTTATTTTATTGCATAATTACATATCTACCATTCTTGAAGTATTAACCACATTTTTCACATTATTTCTCATTTAATCTACTTTATGGCATTCTTTATGCATAACTTATCATTTAATTTCTATTTTCTTACTAATTTACCACTTTACCCCTTTTAGAAATTATCAATCTTGTATTTCACATTATCTTTCTTAATAAATTATTTTATAGGTGCTACATGCTTAAATAAGGTGTAATAACAATTATAAACTTACCATACATACATATATCATCAAATGAAAAAAATGAAAACATACCATTATCGTGCCATTCACTATTCGGGCACGATGTGAATTCATGCATAAAATGCAATTCTTTCCTCATTTTACATGCCATATGTATTTCTAGTGTCATTATAAACATTTATATAACAATACATATTCAATTTAACTTAAAAATTTATAAGTTACCTTTAGTTACCTCATTATGTTTAGTTATATATTATAATGTCAACTAATTAATTTCATTCTAGCTAATTCTATTTCGTCCATCATGTATTCATTCATACTGCATATAAATTCATAATGCACATGGTAAATAACATATAAAAATAAGGTAAATATGGCATTTTTAACAAGAATGCTATTCAGCCTCAATGTGATACCATATATATTAAGTATTTTGTTATCCCATTTGATGTCAAATATGTTTCTAGTATCAAATTATGTATATTTATACTGACTTGTTCTTATTATACCTTTAGTATTTATTTGTTACTCATATTTAGATTATTATGCTCACTAACCAACTAATATGTACACACACATCATTTTGAGCTCAAAGTACCCTAATGTATTTATTCATCAGTTGTGGATTAGATAGGCATACCTAGAGGGATACAGTTACAGCTACCATAGTTGACCCCGTTTTGGTCTATTGTTTATTCCTTTAATGGAACCATAGCTTAGCCCTTTTGGATCCATCATTTGATATCTTCGGATATCCATCGTTTGATATCTTCGAATATTCATTATTTGATACCTTCGGGTATCCATCGTTGATATCCATTTGGTGAAGTAATCAATAATGACTACAATGTATCTATGGTTGTTAGAAGCTATCGGGTGAATTTCTCTAATGATATCTATCCCTCAAGCTAAAAAGGCTAGGGTGAGGATAGGTTGCATAAATTTGACACAGGCAAATGACTTAAATCGACATACTATTAGCATTGATGACACATATTTGGAGTAATATGCATCCATGGTTAGCCAAAAGAACCCTTGTCACATGATCTTCTTGGTTAGCATCAACCCATCCATATGGGGCCCACATACCCTATGTGAGTTTCTTCCACAATCTTCTTTGCTTCCCTATCATCCAAGTACGTTAGTTAAACACCATCTACCTATCTTTTATACAAGATCCAATCCATATTGATGAACTAGCTGGACTATTTTTGAATAATATTTTGATCTTTTTCCATTGATGCCTTAGGGAACTTAGAAGTCTCTAAGTAGTTTTGGACATCATAAGACCAAAGCTTGCCATCGGATCCATCTATACTTATGAGATTCTCATTTTCAAAGCAAGGCTTGGTTGAGCTAGTGACTATCACTAGTCTCATGACTATCCCTTTAGGGCTGTCCCACATGGATACCGAGGTTGCCAAGGCATCCTCTAATTGGTTCTCATCTTGTGATATGTGTTGGAAGATACATGCTTTGAATTGTCCACTCAATCTCCTCAGGTATTAGATATAAGGTACTAGCCTTTCTGCTTTGATAGACCATTCACCCTTTGCTTGATGAATCATTAAGGATGAATCCCTGAATATCTTGGCATTCTTTACTTCAATGCTATCAAAGCTTCCACTCCGTGTATACAGACTTCATACTCTGCTTCATTATTGATCACATTCAACCCTAGTTTCTTGGCTAAGGAGAGTTTCTCACCATCGAGTGTAATAAGAATGAATCCTAATCTAGCCCTTCTATTATTGGTAGCCCTATTGAAATACATTTGCCAACCCTAAACTGTTATGGTGCCAATGCTTTCATCTAGGAATTCATATTCAACCTGGTCTCCTTCCAGTGGATGATCGACGAGGAATTCTACAACCGTCCTTCCTTTAATTATCTTTCTAGTCACATATTCTACTTCAAATTCTTGTAAGGAAAACAACAACCACCTTCCCATTTTCCCTAGTAGAGATGGTGCAGACTGGAGAAATCTAAATGGGCTATGCTTAGCCACTACTTGGATCTTGTAGGAATGAAAGTAGTGCCTTAACTTCTTTGAGGCCCTTATCATTGCTAGGGAGATCTTCTCCACATCTGTGTACTTAGCATTATATGGTAGAAACTTTTGTTCAAATAGTACACGATGAACTCAGCTTTAGCATCATCCTTTTTGAGACAACATGGCTCCTACTGAACTATATTCCATAGCTATGTACAGGATCAAAGGCTTTGATGGTTTGGGTGGCTAAAGAACTGGAGGATACAGTAAGTCTTTCTTGATGGTGTCAAAAGCCTTATGAAAATCATCATTCCTTTTTATTGGCTGATATTTTCTCAAAAGCTTAAAAATTGACTCACATATGGAAGTGAGCTTAGCAATGAATAGATCGATGTATTGAATCCATATTAAGAATCCTCTAATATTTTTTCCGTTCTTCGATACTAACATCTTCTGAATGGCTTTAACCTTATCTGGATCCACCTCTATTCCTTTTTGACTTACGACATGCCCCAGTACTTTACCAGAGGTCACCCTAAATACAAACTTTTTTGGGTTGAGATGGAGATTGTACTTGTATATCCATTGGAGAAACTTCTCTAAAGACTCAAAATACCCCTCCCTTATAGCTAACTTAATCATCATGTCATCAAAATACAATTTGACTTATTTATGGATTAAGTCACTAAGGATTTTGGTAGCCATTCTCTGATAGGTAGCCCTTGCATTTTTCAGTCCAAATGGCATAACCTTATACACATAGGTCCCCCATTTTGTAATAAAGGTTATCTTCACCCTATCTATGATTTTATTTAAGATCTAATTATACCCTACGTACCCATCAACAAAGATGTACATCATGCAATTTGTCGCGCTATCAACCAACATATCTATATAGGGGAGCAAAAAGTTATCTTTAGGGCAAACCTTGTTCAGATCCCGATAGTCTATGCACATTCATAACTTTCCATCCTACTTAGTTATAAGAACACCATTGGCTAGCCAAGTGGGGATACTAGACCTCAATCAAAACTATTGCTTCAATGTATCTCTTCACTTTTTCTTTCACCTTTTTCTTCCCATTTTGGCTTGAGTTTTTGGAGCTTCTGATTTACTGGCTTACTATCTAGATACATTGGAATGGAATGTTCAACAACATCTCTATCAATCACCAAGTATATCTTTATAGATCCAGATGAATACTTTTTCAATATTCTATCGAGTTTTATCCTTTCTTTAGGAGTGATATCAGATACAATCAAGATCTTTTTAGGATTTTCTTGGGTTTCAAGATAAAATGGAGTAGTGTTTGTTGAATTAATTTTAAACATGAATGAATCATGATTATGATCATGCATGATGCAATCATTTGAGACGTCATACGAATAAGTAAAGTTATTCATCTTATTAACTTGAGAAGAAAAAGGTACATCATTACAAAATAATTCAGAAACATAAATTACATTAGCAAATGAATCATCATCAAAGTTAGGGATGGCTTATGTAGTAGTTGATGCCTCTCCTTCTTCCAAGGGTGTCTCTTTCTCAAGAATTGCAAGCTTACACTTAGCCTCCTTTTTACCTTTAACCTTGGGAGTTGGTGACTCTGACGTCAGTATCTCCTTCGGGTGACCTAAATCCAAATCAGCAAGTTTAACCACAACTTCTTCATCCCAAAACCCCAATAGAGGCTTGATGGTTTCAATTGAACAATCAAAGATATCATTAAAGATCTCAAACCTGGGAATGACTTTCCTTGAACCACCATAGGCTCAGCTTCCCCACAATACTTGCATTTCTCAAATGCTGGAATAAAGTTTTCCAGGATATGAGGAACATTTCTTGACTGTATCTTATTATGCTCCTTAGCATCCTTCTCACAGTAACCTAACCCCTTTCTATCTTTCTAGCAAATTGAAGAAATAGTTTTAAGGATCCCCTGAGAGTTCTTTCCCAATCCGGCATTGGGCAAGCAATTCATCTTTTTCATCATATTAATTGCTTGAGAGCTTGCAGAACCTACTGCTTCTTCCTTGATACCAATCCTAGCAATATGGAACCCATTGAATGGCTAATTGGTTGTGCTTAAGGTTGGAACTGAGTTCTTTTTTGCTACCCTAATGGTAACCATACCACTTTCATGCAAAATACGAACCATCTAGTGTAAGATGGAAGGGACCCCTTCTAGTTTATGAAACTAAGGTCACCCTAACAATAGAGAGAAATTAGCCGATATTTGTAATACTGCAAATTCTACCTCAGTCTCTATAGGTCTTGTCTACACTATTGCCCTAAAGGTGCCAGCAGCTTGTCTTTTGGAATTATCGTAAGCTGTTATAGTAAGCTTAAACTTAGTAAGCATGGTTTTATCAATAGTGTAGGCTGTCATTACCATAAAAGGACATACATTAATAGAAGAGCCATCATCCATCATTACACATGCAATGTATTTTCCATTCACCTCAACCCTAATGTATAAAGAGAGGTTGTGCTTGCATCCCTCCAAAGGGAGATCTGCATTAGTGAACACAATTTTTCCTCAGAATACCCTTTCATCATTTCCAGCAACTCAGATGGTGATATGGTAGTAGCAAAAGTTGACTCACACAAAGGTTCCACCAACTTTTACCCGTAGAAAGGCGATTTCCTCAACAAGTCCCAAATTAAAATCTAGGCTAGTGTCTTTTTAATCTATTTTAGGACCAAATTTTCCTCCGTAGCTCTTTTTTCTATAGGCATTGCTGGTTCTTATGGTCTATCAACATTAGTCACGACCCTACCACTCCTAGTAACAGCTCAAATCACCTTTCCACCTGTTTCTTCCTTCTCATCTTCCTCAATTTTCCATAGGTTTAGTAGTTCTTCGATCTTAATTGAGCCAAATTCACTATTGGTGTCCCATATATCAACTAATTGAAATGTTCCCTCATTTCTATTGACCTTTTTGCACTTGTATCCAAATCATCATTACTTCCTTGATCTTTATGGGTAATGGCCAAATACCCATTTCCATATAAATCCTAGAGAACATGCCACTCACTACAAGAAAACGAAAAATAGCAACGAAAAATACCAATTTTCCGTTGCAAAAAAATCGCAACCGAAATTAGCAACGAAAAATTTTATTGCTAATCCGACCGTTGCTATTTTTAGCAACGAAATTTCTATTCCGTTGCTAAATTCAACCAACTCATTTCGGTTATTTGGTAAATTTTAGCAACGGAAATTCAATTACTGTTGCTAATTTAGCAACAGAATTTCTATTCCGTTGCTAAATTCAACCAACTCATTTTGGATATTTGGTAAATTTTAGCAACGGAAAGTCAATTAATTTAGCAACGAAAAATAAATTCCGTTGCTAATTTGAGGAAAGGCAATCAAAATTCACAATCATACATAAATTTTCATTGATAATTATCGTTACTAAATTTAGCCATTGAAATCATCAAAATTTTGAGGATCTGAATAATATTTTAATTTAAATCTAAATGGATTAGTCATTTAAAAGAAATATAATGCAATTAACTTAATTATAACATAGTATAATCCATAGTCTGAATAAGAATCCATAGAAACATAACATAAACTCAGTATCAAAACCTATATAATATAGTAGAATCCATAAAAACCAATATATAGAAATACAACTCAAAATCAGTACCAATACCTAAATATTACAAATATAAACTATGTAGTCCGTGAAGGCGGATGATCTGTCTGTTGAGAGGTGTCCTTGTTTTTCAACTCTTTCACCTTATTTTTCAGTTGGATTACAGTATCGAGCAACATACTGACAGTATTCTTAAGCTAAATTACTCTTTCAGAAGGTTCAAAATGCCTACTATAAGCAGCTGTGGATGATGTAGAGGAATGCGATTGAAATGTTTTTGCAATAGATCCTAAGCCAAAAATCCTTCCTCAGTTATTCTTACCGCCAACTACATCAAGAAATATCTGACTCTCATCCACATTTTCAGAGTTTTGTCGCTGTTGAGTGAGAGTATCTTGTAATTGGTCCTATAATTACAATAGTTACAATGAATTAACTATATTTCATTAAATAATTAATATACAAATATAAATTTAACATACATTGAGTTGTCTACAACGGGTATTAACAAATGTCTGATTATCATGCTTTTTTGTATGGGTGTACATAAAAACTTCAGGATATGTTGGCCTCTTACCCAAGGACTTTTCCTACCTAATCAAATAAACTAAAGTTTATAAAAAGTTGAGCAGAATTTCCTTTAAATTTATGACATTTACCTCTTATGAAATGAAAAACTTATATAAAAAACAAATCATTATCATTATCCAACAGTTATCAAACATTATCATTATCAAACATCATCATTATCCAACATTATCATTGTCAAACATTATGAAACATTATCATTGTCCAACATTATGAAACATTATCATTCTAAATTTCCTAAAATTCAAATACTTACCAGTTTATCTGCATGCTCATGATGGCTCAAAGTTCCTCCAGTGTGCACCGCTAAACTCTCTTCATCTGAACATCCCCGTCTATTTGAAGAATTTCTCTCTGAAATGGCAATTGCTTTAGGTGATGCCCAGTATTCCTGCCAACGACCCCATATTTCTTTAGAAATAAAAGAAGGTCATTCACCACTCTTGTGTAATTTAGCAACAAATTCATTATATCATTGACGAGCATGCTTTTCCCAAACTTGATAAATGACACCATTAAATTTTGCATCCCAAAAAAATTCTTTATGAAAAAGAACATAATTTAATTAATGTAAAATACAATAGATATGGTATTAATCTATGAAATCAGCTATTTCATCACAAATAATGCAATTTATTTTTTTACCTCAAACTCTTGATAGTAAAAATCTCTTATCTGCAGAGAGAGATTCTTCCATACATAACCCTCAATTTCTATCCTTTCTTTGAACTTGGATCTAATTCTTGAGCAAATACCTGATGGAATAAACCTGTTAATATGAACAAAATTAGATCAATTTTAAATTAGATATTCATAGCAACATATATAAACTAATGTTATCTTATAATACAAAATTAGATCAATACTCACATATCATTAATAATCGAAATGTAAATTCTTCCATCAACTCCCTTCGCACCAGGTTGAAAGCCTTCTTCTTCATCCTCGGCATCTACCGTCGGTTTATTTGTTGGTATAGATCCAAAATCTGGTGCTGATATATTTAGATTGTTAGACGCTGAATCACTTAGTAGATTAGGAGAGCCATTGGGGTTTGTAGTAGGTGAAGGTGATGCATGATATGGCTATTGAGAATCTAAATGTAGACCTAAACCTATAGACCCCACAGGTTGAGAAGGGACACTTGTGCACCATCATCTTTATCCAATGTTAATCTAAGCCTGGGCAGCAACAAATTGTTCTTTCTTTTGGGTGGCATTTGTTGTACCTGAAACTCAAATAAATTTATCATTTTTCTTGTAATAGAAAAATATAATTACATCATATATAATAATAATTAATTGATGCAATAATAACATATTTGGATTATGATATAATAAAATAAAACATACTCAAATTAATCGCTGTCATCACTTAATTGCACATCAAAATCATCCTTTGTTTCAGAATATTCAGAATTAAAGTCTGGCTTATCTTCAAAAATTGGTCCATCTATGGATTAGTCATCATCTCCAGTTAAAATTTTGACAAATTCATTATTTGGATCATTTAAAGGTTCATTCTCAAAACATGCATTTATTTCATAGGAACCCGGTTCTTCTTCCTGAAATGCTTCACTTTCATTTGTCTTGCTTTCTCCTTTTGACTGTCCTTGAAGAATACCTCTTGGTTTTACTTTGCAGACTACCAACCAATCTGACTTATCCCATCTTAAACTTGGATAAGGGACATAATATACCTGCGTCGCTTGCATTGCCAACACGAATGGTTCAAATTGTTTAAATCTTCTCTGTTGGTTGATTTCAATGAGATTATATCGGTTATGTACTTTTATTCCAACATTAGGAGTTAGATCAAACCATTCACTTATAAAAAGTACATAACATTTTATCGGTAATGCGGGGTATTCAATTTCAAGTATCTCAATAATTTTGCCAAAATAATCCATTAGTTCTCCTTGTATGTAAACACCACTATTTTCTATTGCCATGCTATGCCCATAATTTTTTGTATGGAATTTGTATCCATTAACGAAATAGACTGGATATGATTTAGCAGTTCGCAAAGGTCCTTTCACAAGATCACATATGAGCTTGTTTTCTATTCTATTTTTAGAAGCCTACATAATTTAAAAAAGGAATCCTAATTAATAAATATATTAATTTGTAAGTTTAACAGTACTTTATTAAAATATTCCTCATATTGCAAGTTAAAAACTTACATAATTTGCAAACCAAAGTGGAAAGTTTCTTTCCACTTCTTTCTTGATGTCATCCTGTGATTTTTCTGGCATTAACTCACTTAACAATTCCTCGTATTCCCTTAAAACATTAAAAATTATCTTAGCTATAAATTCTAATCACCAAGAATAAGAACTTAACCAATTTCAAATATAACTTAAACTTATTGTACGAAAGGTTGAATTTCTTGGCAATTCAATAAAATGTAACCATGGGCAGCCTTCATTTCTTTGTCTATCAACATTCTTCTTGTTGATCGTCCATGTGTTCGGCCAGGATATGTAAAAATAGATAAGTTATCATCATCAATCTGTGCACCCTTATCGTCATTACGAGGAACTTTTCTTTCTCAAGTGATCACATGCGGCTCAAAATAATGTGAACAAAATGTACTTGCTTCCTCTACTAAATACGCATTGCATATAGAACCTTCAACTCTGGCCTTATTTTTAACATTTTTCTTTAAGTGATGCAAATTCCTACATCGCAAATAGGATGATTATTTAATCTACTCATTTGATATAAATCTATGTCAATTTTAGCTCAAAAGTGTATTTAATTACCTCTCAAATGGATACATCCATCAGTATTTAACTGGACCTGCATGTTTAGCCTCGTGTATTAAATTTATAGGTAGATGTTCCATACAATCAAAAAAGTTGGGAGGAAAAATACTCTCTAACTTGCACAAGGTAACCGGTATGTCCATTTCTAGTCTTTCCATATCACACATTTGAATTTCAGATGAAATTAAGCTTTAGAAAAACAAACTTAATTATGTTATAGCTTCCCAAACATTGCTCGGCAGGAGCTCCCGAAATGCAATTAGAATTAGTCTCTACATAAATACATGACAATCATGACTTTTCATTCCAAATAATTTATACTTCCTCATATCAACACATCTTGCCAAGTTCGAAACATATCCATTTGAAATTTTAAGCCTTTTCAACCATTCACACAAAATTTGCTTTTGTTTTTGTCTAAAGTGTAAGATGCTTTTGGATATTTACCTACATTTGGATCTTTATCTAACTCACTTCTTCTATAAAAAATTTTCATATCAGCTCTTAATTTTGCATTGTCCTTTGTCCTCCCTTCAATATTCATGATTGTGTTGAAAATATTTTCAAAAATATATTTTTTCAATATGCATCACATCTAGATTATGTCGTATCAAATTAGTTTTCCAATATGGCAAATCCAAAAATATACTCCATTTTCTCCAACCGAAGTTATGACTTATGGTCCTATTAACCTCTTCAGCTTCAAGGTCTATGACTTTTAGAAGCCCTAACTCATCAATCTCCCGTAATATATCTTCACCAGATTTAGTTGGGGGTGGAGGTTTTTGTACCATCTTATTCTTAATGAATTTATGATTATATTGCCTAAATGGGTGATCTAAAGGAAGAAATTTCCTATGATTGTCAAACCATGATGTTTTACCCCCGTTGGGAAGATGAAATGCATCAGAATCATCGCCACAGTAAGGGCAAGCCAATTTTCCTGTTGTGCTCCATCCAGGCAACATAGTGTAAGCAGGAAAATCACTAATAGTCCGCATCAATGCTGCTTTCATCTGAAAATTTTGTTTAAGGTACACATCGTATTTTTTCAACACCAAATTCCCACAGATGATTCAATTCAGATATTAATGGTTGTAAGAATACATCAATTTTATGCTTGCGATTTTTAGGTCCTGGCATAATCATTGTTAAGAACATATATGCCTGGTCCATACACATCCATGGAGGTAAATTATAAGGAGTAATTATGATTGGCCATGAGGAATATTGTTGCCCCAATTGACCAAAAGGCTGAAACCTATCTGTGGATAATCCCAACTTGACATTTCGACTTTCTATTGCAAACTGATGCCTTGTAAAATATCTACTTTTTAATATGTATTTTCTTATGTTTAAGTAGCTTAAATATGTAATATTATGTGTATTTTGTGTGTTTATGTTTAGCTTATGTGTTTATGTGTGTTTTTAGGCTAAAACTGGTAAAGAATGAAGAAATGGTGAAGATTCAAGGAAGTGATTCACGAGTCGTGAAGTGGATCACGACTCAGACAGGAATTCATGAGACAGACTAAAGTTCACGATTGAGGGAGAGAAGAAATGCTCACGACTCGGCAACATGTTCACGAGTCATGAAGTGGATCACGACTCGGAAGAAAGCTCACGAGTTCATTAATCTAGGTGGCGTTCACGACTCGTGAGGGTGTTCACGAGTCGGACAAGATACTGCTTCCAAATGTTACACCTTTTTACACCCGATCTTTCAGCCAAACATCAAGTCTTTTCAGAGCAGCCTTTCGTGGTTTCTGAGAGGACATATCTGTAGTGTTAAACTCTATATATATGGGAGAAAAACTCTGGATAAGGATCGAAAAAAAATCAAAAGAAGTTTTCATTGTTTACTTAAGAACATTTTAGTTGCTTTTGGACATTGGCTTTTTACTAGTTTTTAGAGGATGACCAAAGAACAAAGCCAAAGGAATAAGAGATATATCAGAAGGTCTAAATAGAAAGTAAAGCCTGGGGAGTGATGATTTTCTTTTCTCTTATTTCATTTCTATTGTAAATTTGTATTTGTCTAAGTTCTTTTGGTACATTATAACGACTTAATTCAATTTGTTTTTCATCTACTTATCTTTGCTTTATGAATGTTTATTTTCTTTATGTATGAAGTGTGATTTAAATTTATTTGGGTACTTTAATTTGCTTATTATGCTTGATCACCATAATTAGCATGTTAGTAATTTAATTCACAATGAGAATTGGAATTTTTTGATGAAAGACAAATAAAATTTACTTGAAGCATTGAATTCACTTAGAGATAAGGAGTTCACTTTAAGGGGCTAAAGAATTGGCATAGAATTTCATAGTTTTTATTTATCTCTATAATGTCATGGGAATGCTTATAGACTCTAAGTAAAAACACCTTTAATGACAATGATAATTGCTTTAAAGAAACTTGGCTAAATTCTCCAATCATATCATTTATACAATTATTAAATGATTTAAAGACGAAATTGCTTTATTTGGCTATAATGTATATTCATCCCAACTTTTAAGTAACTTATTATCCAAAATTAACTTAACATATGTTAAGTAGTTTAGTTATTACGTTAATTGCATGATTCAGTTGTTACATTAATTGCATGATTCCAATTGAAATTGTTACCTATCTATCTACTTGTTGTTATTTCAATACAAAATTTACCCCGTTCCCTTTGGAATGATACACTATTCACTCTATATGCAGTCTAGTGAGACTAAGGGTTCAAATAAATCCCCATCAAATTTTGGTGTCGTTGCCGGGAAATGGTTTGAAAGAATTTTTATTGATTGATACAAAAGAGTAGATGCTTTAGGATTGTATGATATAAAATTAGTTATTTAGATGTATGGATTTTTATATTGTGTTTTGTTTATTCTTTATAATAGTATTATAGTTTTTGTAATGATCTTAGACTAAAAGTATTTTTAATTCTTGTAGGGAACTTAGAAGGAAGCAACAAGAGGAACTTATATTGCAATTAGAAGGAGAAAAAAGTGCTAAGTTGGAGGAGAGTCATAATATTCCAATTATGGCAGGAGAAGAAAGGAGAACACTTGGTGATTTTGCAATGCCTAATATTTCAAAAAGTTTTGGAGGAATAGTGGTGCCGGCTATTGCCAATAACAATTTTGAGATCAAACCAGCGGTTATTCAAATGGTGCAAAATAACCAATTTGGAGGTTTGCAAGGGGAGGACCCTTATGCTCATATCCTTACTTTTCTTAATGTGTGTGTTATATTTAAAATTAATGGAGTGAGTAATGATGCAATTAGAATTAGGTTATTTCCATTTTCTTTAAAAGAAAATGCCCAAATTTGGCTTGCTAGTATACCTAGTGAGACAATCACTACTTGGGACCAATTAAAACAAGCTTTTCTTCATAAGTATTTTCCACCACATAAAACAACAAAATTTAGAAATCAAATCTATACTTTTAAACAAATGCCTAATAAAACCATTTATACCTCTTGGGAAAGATTTAAGGAACTCCAATGGCAATGTCCTCACCATGGCTTACCGGATTGGATGATTCCTTAAATCTTTTACAATGGGTTAATGAAGGAAAATAGAAATATTGTTAATGCTGCTTCAAGTGGAAAATGGTTAGAGAAAGCTGCTAAGGAAGCTGAAACTTTGTTGGAGGAATTAGCCTCACAAGGCTACATGGAAGAAGAACCCACTATGGCAAAGGCTAAGGGATTTTTGGAATTGGATTCCATTAATCTCTTGATGGCTAAAGTTAAAGCTTTGACTAAGATGGTATGTAATTCTCACTCTAATATTGAAAATGTGAATCATGTTTGTGAGAAATGTGGTGGACCTCATATGTATGCTAATTGTAGTGAGGGGTCTAGTGAGGATGTAAGTTTTGTTTAAGGGAATTATAATCAAAGGATGGGCCAAAATTCAAATTATTATAACCCTCAATGGAGAAACCATTTCGGTTTTTTTTGGTCTAACCAAAATGCCCAGTTGAACCCTTCAAATAGTAACCTTATGAACAAATTACCTAACCCTTCATCTTTTCCAAATAAACCACCTTTTAACCCCCAACAACCTAAATTCCATCTAGAGAGTTTGATGGAGCAATTTGTTAACCATCAAATGACCACTAACAAGCAAAATGAGGAACAATTTAAGCAAATAAACACTAAGATTGACCAACTTGTCACCCACAATAAGATGCTTGAAACCCAATTGGCTCAACAAGCCACTTCTAGTGCTAAACCTTTAGGCAAGCTTCTGAGTCAACCTAAATTTTTGCCTCATGAATCAGTTCATTCTATTATGTTAAGGAGTGGGAAAAAGATTGAGAGTAATATTAGAGGTAATGAGGATCTTATTGTGAATGGTGATCATGTTTTGGATGCAAGTAAAAATGATGAGGTGATGAATAAGTCTATTGAACCTAAGGAAAAGATAATCTTATCTAGGGAAGATGACCCTAAAGTTAATTTGAATGTTTTGTCATTCCCTCAAAGACTCATTAGAAGAAATCTTGATAAGCAATTTGGCAAGTTTTTGAATTATTTGAAGGAACTTACTATAACTATACCCTTTGTGGATGCAATTAAGGATATGCCTTCATGGGTAAAATTTTTAAAAGAAATTGTGAGTCACAAGGGTAAACTTGAGGAACATGGATATGTTTCTTTGGTAGAAGAATCTAAAGCTATGTATTCTAAATACCCACCTAAGCTAAAGGATCCGGGTTGTTTTACGATTCCTTGTGTTATAGGTGGCACACATTTTGATAAAGCCTTATGTGATATGGGTGCAAGTGTTAGTCTTATGCCTTAATTTATAAAAAGCTTGATTTAGGTGACTTAAAGCTTACCAATCTGTGCTTATCAATGGCAAATAAGTCTATTTCACACCCTATAGGCATACTAGAAAATGTTCCTACCAAAGTGGGTAAATTTGTGATTCTTGCTGATTTTGTTGTGCTAGAAATGGATGAAGATCCTGAAATTCCCATTTTGTTTGATAGGCCTTTCTTAATTACTGTTGGAGCTATTTTTGATACGAAAAATGGTAAAATATCTCTTGAAGTTAATGGTGAAACAATTGATTTTAATGTTTTTGGGATGGTTAAGTTTCACCAATAGAAGTAGTAAATAAAATTGATGTTTATGATGTTCTTGATGAGTGTGTTAATAGTGTTGTGAATGATTGTGTGAGTCAAAACCCTATTGCACCTTATTATTTAAATGAAAGTTGTGATGAGGTTTTGCAAATTGCCTCATATCCTTCCCATGGAAAATTCTCAAAGTTTGAGTCTTTGAGAAAGGATGAGGATATGTCAACAAAGACTTCTAAGGAGGAAGTTAACCTTGAACTCAAGCCATTACCAACAAGCTTAAGGTATGAATTCTTGGATTCAAAATTTTACCTTTCATTGTTAATTCTTCAATTGATAATCATAATGTGAGTGCTTTACGAGATATTTTACTTGCTCATCAAAATGCCATGGGATATTCTATTAGTGATTTAAAAGGGATTGCAACTAAAGTTTGTATGCATCGAATTTTGTTAGAGGAGGATTCTAAGCCCTCCATTGAATGTCAAAGAAGGCTTAATCCAACTCTTAAAGAGGTTGTGAGGAAAGAAATAATTAAATTGCTTGATAATGGCATAATTTATTCCATAAGTGATAGTAAATGGGTGAGTCCAATTCAAGTTGTCCCTAAGAAGGGTGGCTTAACTGTAATTCATAATGATAACAATGATTTAATTCCTACTAGAACTATCACGGGTTGGCGTATGTGTGTGGACTATAGGAAATTAAATAAGGCTACAAGAAATGACCATTTCCCTTTGCCTTTTATTGACCAAGTTATAGAAAGATTGGCTAATTTTTCTTATTTTTGTTACTTAGATGGTCTAAGTGGTTTCTATCAAATACCTATACATCCACATGACCAATCTAAGACAACTTTTACATGCCCATATGGAACTTTTGCATTTAGGCGAATGCCTTTTGGTTTGTGTAATGCACCAGCCACTTTTCAAAGATGCATGTTTTCTATTTTTAGTGATCTTATTGATCAATGTGTGGAAGTTTTCATGGATGACTTTAGTGTTTATGGCACTACATAGAAGAGTTGTTTATCTAATCTTTCTAAGGTGATTGATAGATGTATGGAGCATGGTTTGGTTTTAAATTAGGAGAAGTGTCATTTCATGGCACAAGAGGGTATTGTCTTAGGACATTTAGTCTCAAATAGGGGGATTGAGGTTGATAGAGCTAAAATTGAAATTATTGCTAATTTGCCTCCTCCTAAGAATGTTAGAGATGTTAGAAGCTTTCTAGGTCATGTTGGATGTTATAGAAGGTTCATAAAAGATTTTTCTAAGATAGCTAAACCCTTATGCACATTACTAGGCAAAGATGTTGATTTTCATTTTAATGAGGCATGTCTTAAATCTTTTGAAACTCTTAAACATGCTTTTGTTACTTCACTGGTGCTGCAACCACCAAATTGGGAGCAACCATTTGAATTGATGTGTGATGCTAGTAATTATACGGTTGGGGCTGTTTTAGGACAAAGAATTAATGGGAAGCCTTTTGTTATTTATTATGCTAGAAAATTACTAGATGATGCCCAAATTAACTACTCTACAACTGAAAAAGAACTCTTGGCCATTGTATATGCATTTGATAAATTTAGGGCTTATCTTGTAGGGCAAGAAGTCATTGTTTATTCTGATCATGCTGCCCTTAAGTACCTCTTGCGTAAAAAAGATGCTAAGCCTAGGTTGTTAAGATGGATTTTAATGTTACAAGAGTTTGATTGGGAAATAAGGGATAAAAAGGGAAAGGAGAACTTAGTTTCTGAACATTTATCTAGGATAACCCAATGTGTTTTGAAAGATAATGATGATGGAGTGCCTATTGATGAAGCTTTTCATAGGGAAAACCTTTTTAGTGTAGTTTCCAAGGAAGTTCCATAGTTTGTTGATATAGCAAACTATTTAGTAAGTGGTATGCTTCCATATGGTCTAGATTATAGGCAAAGGAAGAAATTCCTTCATGATGTAAAGTTTTACTATTTGGAAGAGCCCTTATTATATAGGAGATGTGCTGATAGGTTGATTAGGAGGTGTATTCCTCATGAAGAAGTTGGTAAGGTATTGGCTCATTGTCATTCCTATGTTGTAGGGGGTCACTTTGGGGTTTCTAAGATAGCTTCTAAGGTTTTGCAAGCTGGTTTTTGGTGGCCTACATTGTTTAAGGATTTCAAAGACTTTGTACTTAGTTGTGATAAGTGCCAAAGAATGGGAACTTTGTCTAAGAGGAATGAAATGCCTATACATGGCATTTTAGAAGTTGAATTGTTTGATGTTTGGGGTATGGACTTTATGGGGCCATTTCTTAGTTCTTTGGGAAATAGGTATATTTTGGTCATGGTTGATTATGTATCTAAATGGATGGAAGCAATTCCAACCATTACTAATGATGCCAAGGTGGTCAAGAAGATGCTTAAAAAGGTTATATTTCCTAGATTTGGAACACCTAGGGCAATTATGAGTGATGGTGGGTCTCATTTTTGTAATAAAGTTATAGAGCAATTATTGAAAAAATATAATGTAACTCATAAAATTGCTACACCTTATCACCCCCAAACTAGTGGACAAGTTGAAATTAGCAATAGAGAACTTAAGTGGATATTGGAGAAAACTGTCTCTAGATCAAGAAAAGATTAGGCACTTAAGCTAGATGATGCTCTTTGGGCGTATAAAACAGCTTTTAAAATTCCTATAAGTCTTACTCCTTATCAATTGGTTTATGGTAAGTCTTGTCATTTGCCTATTGAGATTGAACATAAAGCTTCTTGGGCAACTAGAGTGTTGAATTTTGATATGCAACAAGTTGGTAGGAAGAGATTGCTTCAATCGCAAGAATTAGAGGAGCTTCGTATGAATGCATATGAAAATTCTAAGCTATATAAGGAAAGAACAAAATCATGGCATGATAAGCATGTATTAAAGAAAGAATTTAAAGTTGGTGACATGGTTTTGTTGTATAACTCTAGATTGAAGCTATTTCCTGAAAAATTAAAGTCATGATGGTCGGGACCTTTCAAAGTAGTGCAAGTATTTCCTTATGGGGCTGCTGATATTGCTAATGATAAAGGGGAGGTTTTTAAAGTTAATGGACATAGATTGAAGCCTTATTTCATTGGTGATGCATTAGTTCCTACTCAAAAAGTTTCTTTGTTGAATTCCTCTTTTGCACAATAATAATATTTTTATTTATAATTAGCTCTTTTAGTTTGGATTTATTTGTTTTATGGTTTGTTTTTGGTTATGTTTTAAGTATTTTATAGTTTATATTCTTATTGATTTATTTTCTTTTGTAATTTTTACTTTTGGATAGAGGTTGGCATGTTTTGCAGCAAATAATTGTAGCATTGTAACATGTTCATGAGTCATGAAAGGTTGTTCGACTCGTGAGCATGTTCACGAGTGTTCCAGGGGCAGCAGTCTATCGAGTCGAGAAGGATATATCGAGTCAAGAAGTATTTCACGAGTAGCACAGAGAGGACCTACTCACGAGTCGTGAAGTCTGTGTGACTCGTGACCATTTTCCTTCATTGCTTGCATTTTATTTTTCACGAGTCGTGATCTTATGCCAACTCATGAACATTTCCCTTTTTGTGTCATAATTACTTCATTCCTTCACGAGTCGTCATGCTTCTTCTGACTCGTGATGCACTGTTCCAAATTTATGAGTCGTGATTTTTACTTTATGTTCTTATTTTTAATTCAATTTTATTTCTTTCTTTAACTCTTATTCATTTTAATTAGTCATCTTTGCGGTTTTAATTTAGATTAAATGCCTTTAATTAGGTTCAATTAAATGCGAGGGAACGGTTATATATTCAAAACCTAGGGTTACTGAACCAAAACACTGTTTCACTTTCTCCCTCATTTCTTTATAAATATTATAGTTATTTCTTTCTTTCTTTGCACAGTTATTTTCTCTTATTTCACTCGTGCATTTCCCTCTATCCACACTCTATTTGCATTCTCTTTTCATTTTCTTGTTTTTATCTTCTACTCCTCCATCTCTATGTGTTTCTTTTCTTACCTTTCTCTTTCTACATTACTATTTCTGCATTTCTTTCTCTGCCTCTTTCTCTTTAACCATCATGGTGAGAACCAAGAATGTCTCAACTTTAAGGGGTCAGCAATGGGGGAGATGAAGCACAACTAGAGAGTTTACAAATAGATTTTGGTGCACCCTTTCCCATTTCCTCTATCCATGAAGGTAATAGATTCCTTGTTCTTAAGGATAGAGCAATTTCTCAATGTAAGTATTTCCCAAACTCTTTACTTGAACAAGTGGGTTTGCTTGATGAAGTGAATGAAATGTTTTCTCAATGTGGCTTATTGCGTTTTGTTAATATGCATGAACAATTCTACATTGATTTAGTCTTGGAATTTTATACCAATTTGAAAGAGAATGCTGACAATCCTAGGCTAGTGGACTTTCGTATAAATGGCATTGATCATACACTTACATATTTCATGATGCATCACATTTTTGGCTTTAAACCATCTAGATTATGTAATCCTCCTAAGAGTTACCAGCCTAATGCTTTTTGAAATTTTCTCACTGGCTTAACTACACCATATAGGGCTAGAGAGGCTAAATCAATGTACATTTCAAATTTGAAATATTGGGTTTTGCATAAGATCCTTGCCTCTGTTGTCTTTAACAAGCCTAAATTTAATCGAGTCTTTAGTCATGAGATATTTTTGATGTGGTGTGTGTATAATCGCAAGTCTGTTTGTTGGTCTTTTTGGATTTTCAAACAATTATTGAATTGTGTTGGTCGACCGGAGTCCCCTATCACATATGGACATATCATTGCTGCTATTGGTAGGGGTCTTGATATTGATTTGCACACTTATGACACTGTACTTCCATGCTTATATTTTTCCAAACATCTGTTTGTAAGAGGAGAAGTGATTAATAATTCCTTTCAATACATACCACCAATATATCCTTCTTGTTGGAAGGAACTTCCAAGAACCTTTACTCCACAAGTGGCTGCTTTGGAAAGTACTTCGGATGAGTCAAGGCCAATGGAGCAAGGGCAAAGTGATGATCCTATGGAGGATACCCCTAGTCATGCACCTGCTTTTTCACCTACTGTTGGATCTTCTTCAAATGTTACCCATTCCATGTTCAATCAATTGTTGCAAAACCAGTCCACCATCCAACATCAACTCACTTCCTTGAAGTAAGTTACCTCCCAATTGGTTCGTCGTCAATGCCGCCTTGAGCACAAGGTGGACGCCTTCATTTGCCCAATCGGGTTATGTGGTGTCTTCGCCTCCGCCTTCACCATGATCTTTAGGGGAGTTTTCTTTCCTCTATTTTCTTTAGTTGTTTCTTTTTCTTTTTGTTTTTGTTGTTTATGTTTTGTTCCTTCACATTGAGGACAATATGTGTTCTAAGTGTGGGGGAGCATATTAACTATGTTGTGTGTTTTGTTTATGTTTGTTTGGGTGTGTATCTTTTTCTTTATTTAGACTAAACTTTTTAGTAAGTTTTATTATAAGTATTGCTCATATTATATATAATATAGGTTGTTATGAAGAGTCATTTGCCTTTTGTGCTCATTTGATTAGTTTTTCAAAGCTTTTGGCATGTGTTTTATGTTTTCAAGTTATCTCTTTTTACTTCTTTCAACATTTTAGATTGTTTAGTCTCTTTACTAACTATGCTTGAAGGTTAGAATTTTATCATTTAGCTTAAGATTTTAGGATTTTGTTGCCTCATGGAAACTATAGCCATAATACTTACCTTTAGCCTTTCAATAATGGATGAGGACTAGTGGAAATAAAAAAATGAAAATTTAAAAAATAAAATAAAGCAAGATGCATATTCAAAAGCTTAATTAAGTATGGGCTGGAGTGTAAAACACGCCCAATACTACATTCTCTTGCTACACATGGGATAAAGTCTAAAAGTATACCCATGCTTAAAAAAAGAAAAAAGAAAAAAAAAGAAGAAAGAGAATGAAAAATGTAGTCTAAACATGCCATGAGATTGGTTTAAAGATAGTGCTTGAATATTGTCCAAAAAGGCAACTATAGTCTTAAACTCTTAAGTTTTATGATCAATTTTCTTTCTTGAGCATGGTTAGTCTTGAGACTTTATATTATTGATGTTGGATTTAGTAAACTTAGGTGATTTGATAATTTAGAATGGATGTTTTAAGTCTTGATTTACTGTTATTTTGAGTGTTAAGGTGTTTGACTTCATCTCAATCTTATTTTAAGTGAAAATTGAGCAATGCTTTATAATTTAACTTACTTAGTTTAACTTGGGATTAAATTTTCTCACTTTTCTCTTGCTTGGGGACAAGTAAGGTTTAAGTGTGGGGGAATTTGATGCCTTGTAAAATGTCTACTTTTTAATATGTATTTTCTTATGTTTAAGTAGCTTAAGTATGTAATATTATGTGTATTTTGTGTGTTTATGTTTAGTTTATGTGTTTATGTGTGTTTTTAGGCTAAAACTGGTGAAGAATGAAAAAATGGTGAAGATTCAAGGAATTGATTCACGAGTTATGAAGTGGATCACGACTCGGACAGGAATTCACGAGACGAACTGAAGTTCACGAGTGAGGCAGAGAAGAAACGCTCATGACTCGACAACATTTTCACGAGTCGTGAAGTGGATCACAACTCGAAAGAAAGCTCACGAGTTCATTAATATAGGTGGCATTCACAACTCCTGAGGGTGTTCACGAGTCGGACAAGATACTGCTTCCAAATGTTACACCTTTTTACACCGGCCCGATCTTTTAGCCAAACATTAAGTCTTTTCAGAGCAGCCTTTCGTGGTTTTTGAAAGCACATGTCTGTAAAGTTAAACTCTATATATATGGGAGAAAACCTCTGGATATGGATCGAAAAAAAATCAAAAGAAATTTTCATTGTTTACTTAAGAACATTTTAGTTGCTTTTAGACATTGGCTTTTTACTAGTTTTTAGAGGATGACCAAAGAACAAAGCCAAAGGAATAAGAGATATATTAGAAGGTCTAAATAGAAAGTAAAGCCTGGGGAATGATGATTTTCTTTTCTCTTATTTCATTTCTATTGTAAATTTGTATTTGGCTAAGTTCTTTTGGTACATTATAACTACTTAATTCAATTTGTTTTTCATCTACTTATCTTTGCTTTATGAATGTTTATTTTCTTTATGTATGAAGTGTGATTTAAATTTATTTGGGTACTTTAATTTGTTTATTATACTTGATCACCATAATTAGCATGTTAGTCATTTAATTCATAATGAGAATTGGAATTCTTTGATGGAAAGACAAATGAAATTTACTTGAAGCATTGAATTCACTTAGAAATAAGGAATTCACTTTAAGGGGCTAAAGAATTGGCATAGAATTTCATAGTTTTTATTTATCTCTATAATGTCATGAGAATGCTTATAGACTCTAAGTAAAAACACCTTTAATGACAATGAGAATTGCTTTAAAGAAACTTAGCTAAATTCTCCAATCATATCATTCATACAATTATTAAATGATTCAAAGACGAAATTATTTTACTTGGCTATAATGTATGTTCATCCCAACTTTTAAGTAATCTATTATCCAAAATTAACTTAATATATTTTAAGTAGTTTAGTTATTATGTTAATTGCATGATTCCAATTGAAATTGTTACCTATCCATCTACTTGTTATTTCAATACAAAATTTACCCCGTTCCCTTTGGAACGATACCCTATTCACTCTATATGCAGTCTAGTGAGACTAAGGGTTCAAATAAATCCCCACCACAAACTCAGTATGTGTGTCATTGTAATGTTTCCATGCGAGTGCATCCGATGGATGGATCATACTTCCATCATTCTGTTCATGTTCATTATACCATCTCATGTGAGCTGTAGTAACTTCAGAAGCATACAGTCTTTGCAGCCTCGGAGTTAGCAGAAAATAATACATCCATTTCTAAGGAACTAATTTTTGCTTCTTAGTACGCGTTCTTGGCTTGAACCTAGGTTGGCTAAAGTATTTGCACTCTTCTAATTCCACATCTTCTCCCCAAAACAACATACATCCCAACCTACAGTCTTTGCAACCTCGTTCAGAAATATGACCTTTAGATTTTATGTTCAATATTCGGGCAATGGCAGATAGTTGAGTCATTTTCTCATAGCTTGGCCATAATTCTTGGTCAGCTGACTCTAGTAAGTCAAAAAATCTTTTTACATTTGGGTTTGGTTCCTCTTCAATATTCTGGATATTTTCTTGAAAGGAATAACCAGCTGCATCATAAACCATTTGTGAGTAAAGATTTTCATTTACATCCATATTATTTGCTCAATTACCAGCCCCCTCTATAAATCCATCTATATTTCCTGGTGAATATACTTGATTACCCCTAGAGGTGCTACAAATTATTGGCTCCACGTGCCGTGTCCATTCAAAATAATTTGGAATAAATCCCTTTTTTAACAAATGTAGATGTACTTCATCAGTAGGGAGGAAATGAATATGTTTGCACTTTTTACATTGACATCTAATTTTTAGACCATCCATATCTATAAGCTGCAAACTTGCATATTCAATGAATGATTGAACGCCCTCGGCAAACTCAATATTAATGCAACCATCTGGCATTAATCGCCTATACATCCAAGATCTATCAACATTACTCATACTTGCGTAACTGTTATTCAAATAAGATAATTTTATAATTAAATGTATATCGATTAAAAACATCATGGCATAAAATTAAGTTGCATCAAGGTATGTGGCACTCAACCATGATAATCGAGTTATCCTTTGGAAACCAGTAGCCTGCAGGTCGAATCGTTTCAACCTATATACCTTGATACAGCAGTGACACAAATAAGTTTATTTATTCCTATTGCACGTAAGTTTATTTATACCAAAAACATCCCTAGTCATTGTAACATCCTAAAAAATCATAGGTGTTCAAAAGAGGTTAGTCATTGAAATATAAATGTTGGTGTGTGAGAAAAAATAAGAAATTAAATTAAAAGTTAATAAAGGACTTTATTAAATAAAATTAAAATTCAAGGATTTTATTTAAAAGAAGAAATTAAAGTCCATATAAAATGATCACATCAACAGAATTTAAATGAAATGAAAATGAACACTAGGTACATACCTCTCACCAAATAGTTTCACTTACTTTTAGTTACTTGAATTGCCTTAATAGAAGGAGCTTTCTACCAATTTTAGGCTTCTCAATGATCTATTTTCTAAAGGACATGGCCCTGAAATGGATAATATTAAAATTAGATTAGGCACACCAATATGTCTTTTTCAATTTTATAATTAGATTGTTTTGTTTACAAAATAATTATAATATGTATCATAATTTGTTATGAAATAAATCCATTACAAATTAAAACCTCGATTAAAATACTATTCCTTATTTTCTACTACTTTTTACAGATTAAAACCTCGATTATCACAAATAGTACCACAACATATACCTGAGTTAATCTTAACTGACTATGTCATATGCCCATGAACCATGCCACAACCCGTTATTTTGTAACTAATTACTCCAAATAAATATTCATCACATTCCTTTTGCTTTCAATATTATGGGCTGGTGATACAAAATATTAGGAAAGTTAGTTTCAATTTTATGTGAATATTTTTAGGTCAAATATGCAAAAATATCCTTAATATTTATCAAAAAAAAAAGTAATTTTATACACTAATATTTAGTTAAAGGTAATTTTACTTATAAAATTATCAAAATAATATAATTAAAATAACAAAACCATTAGTATTATGTTATTCCTTCAAAATTTTGCAATGTGCCCACATCAGCGATCAAAAAATAAATTACGATCAAATTAATAGTTTCATTACTTAAAAAGTAAAATTGTTCTATTTTAGTAACTTTAAAGATAAAATTGCTTGTAACTAAAAATTATGAGAAAATTTGCTTTTTTTTTTGGAAAATATTAAGACCATGTTTACAACCTTTTATTTCATTTCCAGATAATGGCAACACAAAGTAATATTCTAGATACCATTTTTCTTAGTAGTATAAATACACTAATTTATTCCAAATTAGTCTACAATAAGATCCATGGCATCATGTAAGAAACTCTCTTAATAATGGTTTAGTACCTAAGCCGCTGCATTGCTCCCATAGTTAATATGTTTAGAATTTCGATTTTCTTACTCTGACTTCACTGTTGGTTAATTTTATTTCTAACCATATGATATCACTACTGTCGCCACCTCTAAATTATGTTCACATTCAATATATCAATCCCATGCGACATTTTTGTTAGGTTATGAGCTGTTTTGGAAAACTATTGTTACACCAACTCCTGATCATGTTACTACAAAAGCATATTATTATATTATCATTATACATCCAAGAGATTAAGATGGAATGACTTAGGTCCATTTTACATTAATTAGAAGTTTCAAATTCAAATAGTGGGATTTCTATGCAACTCAATTGATTAAATATAATAAGAACCAGATGTCTGCAACATCAATGTAACTCTTAGCACCAGCTTGACTACACCACTTGGAGAAGGGAAAAATAGCAGAATCTGAGCAAAAAGACAAAGCAAAGACAGGCTGAAACTAGGGCCTGAGCAAAAGAAAACAAAAACAAAAATAGGAGAGCACCAAACAACAGCAAAGAACATAAGACCCCCCAACAAAACAAAGCTAAATGGAGAATAAAAAGCTGATAACACAGCTTAGTCTCTCAAACTACCAAACTTATAGCAGGCAAGAAAGAAACCAGCGAAGAAGAGAAGACTAGCAGCATCTCACGAATAATACAGGCATAAAAAAAAATAGTCTAGCACCGGAAAAGGAGCTAAGAAGTGAAGCTGGAGGAACTGAAGAAAATCCAAGCAAGAGAAGCTTTCTAATTCAACCAAGCCATGACTCAAACATGACTTTTCATATAATAAAGTCTAACCAGTGATGCAGTTTACAGCAACTAAACTTAGAGTATACAATTTTAACCAAAAAATGGTATCTGGAATATTAATTTTATTTTATTTTATTTTATTATATATATAACACTACAACCTTTTACTAATATCTGAAATGAGATTAGTACATATTCAAGTGAATGATGTTATGTGAATTTGTGAGGTTATCTATAAACTAAATATATTAATGTTGGAAAGAAGTCATGATTATTGTAACCTTACATGAAGTATTGGAGTTGGAGATTGATGTAGATATTTGAGAGTGTTTAAATTTAACTGTTCAACAGATGTAGAAGTATATGTAGTTATTATGCTGTTGAAATTTTTATCAAATAAATAGGAACTAAAAAAATTACACCAAAACTATAGGCACAAAACAGTAATGTTCTAATAACAATAATAAGTAAGCGTACATGTAATACTCATTAATTTGGTGCATACAGCTGGGTGCAGGGTATTGCAATATTTCCATTCTAATTTTTATATAAATTAGATTTAATTGAAAGAAAAAAAAAAGAAATGTTTAATTGTTTAATTTTTAAGCTGCAAACATAAAAGGAAAATAATAATTAAGTAGCATATAGTGTATATTATAAATCGCTATTTCTATTCTTTGCTTAATTATATTGAGATAACCATACAAAACATCCCATAATTGATCAAACTTATCAAAAGAAAACGAAGCAAATACCTCGATTATGTTCTGATAATCCAGCGATCAACAAAAGATCTGGAAAATGAAATACAGAGGGAAATGATCAATGAAAACAATTGTAACTCTATTGCATGCAGGAAGAGAAAGTTTCTTTCTTAGACACGAAGAAGAAAACAGAGCAAGTATTTTCTATCAATAGAAAAAGAATGCTTCGTCACTGCACTCCTTTCTCTTGACGTGAAGTTGCGAAACGACAAGGGTAGGCACCGCTTTATTAATCATTAATTAATTAATAATAAATTTTTATAACACAAAAATAGTGGGTAATCTTTGTTGTGAGCATTTGAAGGTTTTTCATAAAAAACAAATCACTATAAAACGTCATAGATTCAAGTTGATAGCTTCAAATGTAAAACAAAAAAGGTGGATCTATAACAGACAAATAGAAATGAAATTACAGACAAACAGAAATGAAATTGAGAAGAAATGAAGATTAGTGGCCTACCATAGCAAGAAACGTCAAAGATAAACGGTGGAGATCGTTTAAATGCTTGTGATGAAAGTCGATTACAAGCAGATTTACCCCCGTCTTGTAAATCCAACGGGAATTAATCCCCAGCCTACAATCTATTGAAATCAAAAAAGCAAGAGACTATGATCTTTCTCTCAAAACTAGGGTAGAGAGGCGAGCGGAGCAAAAGAACCAAAAAAGGAAGAAAAAGGCAGCAATATTTATACCTAGGGTATTCCAAAAATAGCAACGAAAATTAATTTCGTTGCTAAAATAGCAACGGAATTAATTTTCGTTGCTATTTTTGAAAAATATTCCGATGTGGGTCCAAAAATAGCAACGGAAATATATTCCATTTCTATTTTAGCAACGAAATTTAATTTTTGTTGCTATTTTTGGACATAATTTTTTCACTTCTTTGAGACCAAATTACCAACGGAATTTGTTTTTCGTTGCTAATTTAGCAACGAAAATCAATTTTCATTGTTATTTTTTACCCTTGTTTTTCATCTCTCTATGACCAATTTACCAACGGACTCTATTTTTGTTGCTAAAATAGCATGCAGAATTTTTTGCCGCCATTTTTAACAACAAAAAAAGGTTTTCGTTGCTATTTTTTGTGTCCATATTATGGTGGTAAAATTTTCCTCTCTTTTTAGTAAAGGAATACCACCATTTTTGTTCCATTGCTAAACAAAAAAAAAATTAACCAAATTTAGCAACGAAAATTAATTTTTAGCAACGAAAAATGAATTCCATTACTAAATTAGCAACGGATTAAATTCCGTTGCTATTTTTTCGTTTCTATTTGCAGATTTTCTTGTAGTGACTCTAGTAACCCATACCCCACTATAAATACTGGCGGTGGCATAGCATTGTAAGCTTCCTTCTTTTTGGCTCTCTTCTTCAGGTTAGGAATCTTTCAAGAGTCAATTAAATCATGGATACAATCCCTTAGGGTATGACATAGATCAATCTCGTGGCCCATATGCTGATGAAAGGCACAATGCCAATTAGATCTATGACCCAATTGACCTTGACTCCTTATGGGTCTTGGTGGCATTGGATATAATTTTCCTTCTTTCATCAAATGGCTAAGACACTAGTATAGTGAGTAACCTAACTTTGAGTAACAGCACTGGTTAGTCCATATAGCTGACATGTCGGCATTCCTTCCATTATTTCCCACACTATTACTACTATTACTAGCACTTTTCCTAAATCTTGAGTTCCCAAAACATCGTTTGTTGTTGCTATAACCTTCAGTATTCTCCCTCAAATTTGATGGCTATGTCCTTTAAGGACTCCCAATCCTTTAACCCTTTCATCTTAAGACCTTCTCTCAAATAAGGTCTGGCATATCGAATAAACAGGCAAATTTGTTCTTGTGTGTCTAGTTTCCTTTTAATCTCTATTACTCTATTCCTCTATCAGGTGAGGTACTCATGGAAAGACTATCTACATTTCTATTGCAATAACTCCAAATCCTTTAAGGTAACTTCAATATGTGTGCTACAGTTATATTGCCGAAAGAATTCCTCTATTAGCCTATCCTAATCTTCTTTTATCTTTTTATAAAAACTATTATACCAATCAACGGTGGGGCCCACAAGAATGAGATTGATAAGATCCACTTTCTTCCTCTTATTGGGGGTAGTCTTTTTCATAAGCAATACATACTACTTAATGTGAGCTAGTAGATCAAATATACCATCAAACTTCATTAGGTCAGGCATTTTAAATTGTCTAGGCAAAGCATCTTCACCATCTAAATCAATATCCTCAAGAATGCCTTTCTTCTCGACTGATAACATCCTAGTTAAAGCCTCCAATTTTTCCTCCACCTTTTTCATAGTAGAATTTTCTTCCTTAGGGATAAGATTTTTCAGTACTTAAAGGGCCTGTAATTCATCCTCCTCTTCATTTATAAAATCACATTCAGGACCACCTTGCATAACATCCCTTTCTACTTCCCATAGAGTTATATTTCTGACATCTACTGCTGGTAGGGGTGTCATGATAGAAGCTACTAGAATCTCCCAAGCAGGACCTAATTTAACTTAAACAATAGCTAACGCAATAGGTTAAGTAGCTGAGATTGAAGAAAATTGGCTATAAGACTAGCAAACATTGACATCATTTTTCTCTCAAGATCATCCATCCTCTTATCAACATTTTAGGAACTTGAGGAACCAATAGGAGGAGTGAGTTTAACCATGACTTCTCTTTTTGACTATTCTGAGTACCCTTTTGGTAACTTTTCTAAAACACTGTCTAAACCAGACTTTGATCCCAATTTTGAACTCTACCCTAATACCAACTCTTCTATCTATTCAACAAACCACTTCTTAACCAAATGATCTTCGGCACCTTAAAACCACCTTTGAAATGATGGCTTTATTATGGCTACCAAAATAGCAGTTATCGGCATGATGCATGACCGGATGTCGATGCATGATTATAAGATGCAACATCGATAACCACACATAATAATCCTCTCTACCTTATTTCTCCCACACATGTGGTCAATGTCCTTTTCCTAGGTAGGCTTAATTTATGGGTCAATAGGGGATCCTGATGAATACGTATGGTGCCAAGCAAAAATACAGCAGTATAACGCCTTTTGAGAAAAGTATATGAAAGTTTTTGATCAATGTGTATTTAGGGCTACCCAAAAAAAAAATCACAATAAACTTACTAAGGTATGGCAACCTTTGATAAGTAGACATACATATTTGTCTAGGTATGCTTAGTACATAAAGATCCATATCACAAGCAATACAAGATTATTACGAATATCCTAATGGAGATTTCTATGTCATTACATAGATTTTTGGTCCAGGTACTCGATTACAAGGCTAACCAAGCATGGTCCCTACCAATGGATCTAGCTCATCATAAGCATAATGATTGATTGGGTCACCATTCAATATACCATACTAGACTTGGGCTGGTGATTATCCCTAACACAACCCTCGATTGAGTGAATGATAAAGGAGTGCTTCGGAAATGCACCAAGGTTAAAAAATGGGGATGCCTAACTTATTCTAATTCTCTAGCATGATTTCAATGCAACTTCAAAAAGAGATAAAATTTCTTGATTGAAAGCCTTTCATGTCACATAAATCAAAAGTAGTTTTGAAGTAAAGTCTTGAATTGTCCCCAGTGGAGTTGCCATTGTCGATGAGCTCTCTCTCTTTTTTCCACCGACACTTGAATTCACCCCCAAAACCAAGGGATCATCAAGCTTGAGTGAGAAAAACTTTGGCCTATAGAGATTTGATCCCATTTTTAAGGTTCGAATCAGGTTAAGGTTCCCATCCCAAGTCAATGGTCACTTCACGATAGGAAAGAGACTTGACTCGACTAGCCAAATCTTAAGATTTGAAAGGCATGAGAAAACATGCCAAGATGTCCCTATCCCATCTCTAACAATCGATAACTAGGAGGCATCTTGTTGGGCACCACAATGCTAATAGTAAGCAATCGCACCCAATAGAACATTGGGAAAAAGGCATTCCAACCTCGTGAGGCTGAAAACCTAGAGATGGTTCGAAACTTCACTCTTATTTTTACCTTTAATAAAAGTGACATAATGGCTTCTAGATTAATTATGTTACCCTTTTCTTTCATATAAGATTAGAACAACTAATAAATATTAAAGGCATACTAAATCATGCAGGAAAACAGTAAATCATCTCATAGAATAAAGTGATAAAGGCATCCATAAATTAAGCAATTCATTGTGACCTTTTAGATGAGAACTTTGGTCCTTAAACGTGGATTATTGAATAAGCATTTCATTATGAGAGTTAGAAGATAAGGACTTGCCAGTCTAAGTTTTATTTAAGAAACATCCTGTGTTATTTAATTATATACAAAATCATTTACTTTATTAAAGCTAATATTTACATGTGATTTTTTTTGGGAAAAATGTGAACATTGATAAGATTTTAGTAATGAAACATCCCAATTCTTTACTATGAATATTTTTGTGATATTTTCTATTAATGGTCAAAAATATATTTTATAGTAAACATAAAGGTTCATAAACTTACTTGGAGCGCTTACCTAATTATGCATGCAAAAAACGTTATTTATAGGAACAATAATAACAATAATGATAATAAAAAAAATATTAGTAATAAAAAAATAAGAGAGAATATATTTAAAAAGAATCAATTTAAATAAATAAATAAAGATAGAAATTAGAATCCAGCGCGTATGTCAAAAATGCATGGGGGTACATTCGACGACATGCGATCGACTGTTTTACCTTAAAAAGTAAGAAAACATATTTTGAGCCATACATCACATAATGTATGGGTGTGTATTAAGCAATGCATGATTGTGTTGGCCTGATAATGGCTTGTTTTCTTTTTCCTTTTTAAAATAAAGTCCTTGTTAGCAACAGATCTAAAAGGGAGCAAAAAGGAATTAAAAAAGAACAAAAATAACTTTTGAAAATATAAGTTTCTAAAAACCGACTATAAAATTAAGAAAAGGTAATTTAAAATTAACAACCTAATAATTTCTTTAACACAGCAACAATACCCTTAAAAAGGGTTTAACAACCTAAATCTAAATGATGATATTTCTTTAACAATGACAGTTAATAAATTAGCAAATATAAATTATAACATTTACAATTATGAATATATATATTTTATACTATTGGAAACTGAATCGAGAAAAAGACTTTTTATATTACAAAAATACTTTTTATATTACTTTCAATGTACTTACTCAATCAAACTGTCGAACGTCCGATTCGTGGACCCTTTATTACATTGGAATAATCAAAAAATAGTTGAAAAATCAAGAACGAAATGGCAAATATTACCTTTTTGCTTAAAACTCTTTGAAAGATTTTGGAAGCTTTCAAAAAACGTTTAATGAAAGAAATCTAAGCTTTTGCACTCTAATTCCAAATTGAACAACCTCTGTAAAAGTTTTCAAGCAAAAGCTTATATAAGGGTGAGTGTGTGAGTGTACACATGGGTGTGTATGGGTGTACACTCAAGTGGTGTTCCACTTGCCCACTTGCATTATGGGAAATACCACATACTTTTAAGTGTATGGTCATACCTTCATAAGTGTATGGGTGTACACTCAAAAGTTAGACAACTTGCTTGAAAAGGCAAGATTCTTTGAAATGAACAGGTGTACACTCTTTATGCAACACTGTATAGTGCCAAAAATGGGTAAATTTTGACATTAGGTTAAATGATGAGATTTTTCTTAGTTTAAAAGGTTGTACAGACCATAAATGCATAAGTATACAAGGCACCGTAAACCTTGTGACTTGATTTTGGGTTCCCAATTAAGGATATTTCTCATCATTTAACCTTCTGTGCCACTTTACTTTTCAAATCAATTACTAAAATACCTTAAAACATTTTTCAAAACAAGTTTCCAACACAAAAAGGATCATTATCCTTGATTTGCTATCTTCAAAGGTGTAATTTTTCTCATTAGGTAATCCTAATAAAAGCCTTCGCAGAACCTAATGCTTACAAGGAGTAACTATATCTATCAAATCAATCAAATCCTGCTAACACTATGAATGCAAGATAATCATAACGAAGCAAAACCTCTAAATGGAGTCATGCAAGCCCATAAAAAAGATGTGTTCCAACCAATTTTGCATAATCCAATGTAGTGTTAAGACTGCCAATAAGATGGCATTCTCTCCACTACAAGGGGTTAGTGGCCATGCAATAGCTCAAATTTCAAATATACAATTGGCTCAAGTTCCAAGCACCCCTCAGTACATAGTAAATCTTTTCCTCTTTTTTACCCATTAGTCTTGAACACATAGATATTTTTGCTTACATCCCCAGCAATTCCAAGCATCTCCAACACAAGAAATTTTTGTTGGTATCCCCAGTGGATGACCTCCTAAATCTTTGTATCCAAATGTATCGCTCCCTAAGCTTTATATACATACTTAATGAGCCAACATGCTGACAGAAACGACATTAGCCACTCCACCTTCCAAGATCATTTAAGGTATAGCAGCAGAAGCAAAATCACCTTCAAATCAAAACATAATTATAGATAACAAGATTCTCTTCCAATCAAGGTATAGCCTTAGAAGCTAAATCGCCTTTAGATAAAACCATAACCATAAACAGTGGGGTTCTTTTTTTATCAAGGTATAGCTATAGATGTAAAATTGCCTTCCAATTAAGGTATAGCTGCAAAAATGAAATCTCCTTCAAATCAAGGTATAGCTATAAAAACAGAACCGCCTTCCAATCAAGGTATAGTTGTAGAAGCGAAACTTCCTTCTAATCAAGGTATAGCCACAGAAGTGGAATGGCCTTCAAAATAAGGTATAATCGTAGAAGTGGTATCACCTTCAAATCAAAGCATGGTCATAAATAGTAGGTTTCTTTTCCAATCAAGGTATAATCGCAGAAGCAAAATCACTTTATAATAAAAGAACAGTCGTAAATAGCAGAGTTTTTTTCAAATTAAGGTATGGCCATTAAAGCATAATCACCTTAGACCAAGGCATAGCTATAGATAGCGGGGTTCACCTCAGGTCCTTTTGACAAGAATTCAAGGTCTTTTAAAAGCACCAAATCCCCTTAAATAGTATTAAAATTCAAAATTCAAAAATCGGAGTCAAGACAAATGGAAAAGCTGGCATCAATTGCTCCATCCACCATTAATCCATAGGACCTTTTAAGAGGCAAATGGAGACTATATGATCCAATCACTGCTAACAAACTAGCCCTAATCACTCCACCCACCTCTTTTATAAGACTTCCTAAGAAGCAATCAAGAGGATACCCCTTCAGGTAAGTGTATCTTTGTTCACTCTAAACTTTGGCTTGCTTAGGCACTTAGTGTGCTAGCCTCCCCAAATTTGGAGGCAACTATAGACATCGGGTCTTAATAAGGCTTTTGTCAAGGTTACCTGATGAGAAAGACTGCTCTTTAAAGATAATAGATCGAGGATTCTAGGCTCTTTTCATGCATGCAAAACTTTTATAAAATATTTTAGTGTTTGGTACATGTCTTGGGCATTTTAAGGAGGTAGAAAGGGTTAAGTAATAAAGAATATTCTCATAAATACACTTAAAGGTCATTTTTATCCATTTCTAGGTTTGCACATCTATGCAAATAGGGAATATCTACATTATTGGCCTAATTTGTCAATTTTACTACCTTTTTAATTTGCACTCCCATTCAAACTCCTTATCACGAACAATAGGGAATATCTATATTATTGGCCTAATTTGCCAACTTCACTACCTTTCAATTTGTATTCCCATACAAACTCCTTTACACAATTACATAAGTTAGGGAATTTACTATTTTCAAATCAAATTGGTAACTTAACTGAAACACTTTATTTGTACACTCGTATAAAAAGCTTTGCATGCCACTACAAGTAAAACACCACTGACTTCACAGGATCAAATCGCCAATATGTCTGACCTACTTGATTTGCACACCCATGTATACTGGTTTACACACTTGTCTAACACTACTATAAATAATTTTTTATGGGTAACTTTTAAGAAGTGGTTAATTGGTTGGATAAGTTGATATTTGGATGGCTATAAAGGTTTTATTTAAGAATTATTCTTTAAAAGCTTGTTTTTAACTATTTTAACCCATAAAAGATCTAAAATCCAACATTTTACAATATATTTAAGTACACTAAAACTAATATAAAACTTTTGTTCCTTTTGATTTTAGTTTTTGACATTATAAGATTTACGTGTTGTTATTTAAATGTTATAAGTTTTATTCATTGGTTGATTTATAATAGTTTTTTTACTTTTATTATTTCTACTTAAATTGAGGTTGTGAAATCCTTTTTAAGGGCATTTTATAATGTGGTAGAAATAAATAGGATTATTGCATCATTATCCTTTTTTGTGGTTTATTTTGATTTTGTTTCTTTTGGAAAGTTATTTTGTGGTTTATTTTGATTTTGTTTCTTTTGGAAAGTTATTTTTAAATCATATTTTAGTTTTTATGGGTCATTATTTTTATCCTTTTTTGACCTATTTATTGGTAAGGACATTATTTAAAAGGGAAAAGTTACTCATTTAACAATGAGCATGACCTTACATCACCTGATGCACACTCGTGCATCACTTGATGCATGGCTAAAAATGTGAGTTTGTTTTCTTTTAAAAATAATTGAGTTGATCATATGTCATTGAGTGCATACTCATGCATTCCTTGACATATGTTCAAATTTATTTCCTTTTATTTTATTTTGTTATTATTATTTATTATCTTGTTGTGAGTAACCATTTTGTAGATACAATAGGGCAAACACTCAAGCTAAGTCCCTACCTCCTGTCTTTTATTACAAAAAGGTGTTTTCAGCAGTTGAAAGGAAAATACCACAAATAATAATTATATTAAGTAATTTTGATTTTTGTAAATAAACTAGACCAACATCCCTATAAAATTATTTTTATGTGTCTCAAGTTTACATAGAATAAAAAATCAAGTCATTTAGACGTCTACATCATGAGATATTCATAAAAACAACACAGGCTACCACAATGATAAGGCAACAATAGGTTATCAAATTCAAGTTACATTTGAAGGACCACAGAGATAAAAAAAAAATAGCCTTCAATTCCTTCTACAAAGTTATAGATATAGATCTTAAGTTTAATATCAAATTGGAATCACCCAATTTAGAAGTCTATAGGCTAAGTTATAGCCAAATCACCAAAATTGGTCTTAGTGCACCAATGACCAAATTTCACTAACCTTATCTCTCTTATTATACATACTTAATTCCATACAAAGTAATACTAAATCAACACTCCAACATCCATTTCATATCTAAATTTGTACATATATCATTTAAACCATGTTAAACACACATAAATGAAATAAGTGGGTTCCCATACCTTGTGTTTGGCCAATTCTTCCTCTAATCATCTTATTTCACCTCATCCTTTCCATTGTTGCATTTATCTACTATATAAACAATCAATTACCCATTTTAATCATAAATCATTCTCTACAATTAAGGCCTTCTTATATATAGACTAAAAAGATCATGCGAAAAAAATAAAATCCTATAAAAACTCACCATTATCACTTAAAATTTCACTTGGTTGCGTTGCTCCCTCTTAAATCTACCAAACAAGAGGGTTGTATGTATGTGTAGGAAGGAGAGATTTACAGAATTTTTCGCAAATGGATGACCATTTCACTTCTCTCTCTTTCCTTCTTTCCTTTTAAATACTTATTTCTAGCAAAAAATCTAGAATATAGCATATGTTACCCTTTTATTAGACTCATCTAACTTCTCTTCTTCTTTCAATTACACACATGTCCACTTTTATATGCATATTAATTCATATTTCATACTCATTTATGCATGTATTAGCCAATTCTGGAAAATTATTGAAATGTTTTTATCTTTTAAGTTAATGCCTATTGTATCCTTCACTACACTTTAACTCACTAAATTTTTCATGTTCATCTTTTAATCCCCCCTAGATATGCTCTAATGCTACTAGGGTGTAATTTAGGGTATTACATTTTTTTCCCTCTTAAAAGAATTTCATTCTCTAAATTTACACTTATATTCAATGTTCTCAATGTCAATATCTCACTTTTGAAGTATTGATTCACTTCACATTATAGACTCTCAACTTCAGTCACAATCTTATTCCTTCTTCCTACTCATATATTACATTCATAATTTTATTACATGTCAAATCTCACTAAACACTAGATAACCAACATAATCTTTAAACAAGGATAAACATCTACCATGGCCATAAAATCATATATGTACTTATCAAAGCTATTCATTCAACCAAACCTATCTAAACATATGCTCTGATACAACTAAATATAATATGCCCATATGCCCTAGAAGGGATTGGGTGTGCTACCCAAGGCAGCTAGCTATTCGTGAACATACTTGACTATAAATCTACTCATATGCTATTAAGACTTGTCTCTAACATTTAATATTCACATATCCAAAGCAATATTCAATGTTTAATATACATTTTGCATTTGCTAGGTTATAACTTAATAAGATACATCACTAGTCTACATCTTCTATGCAATCTCCATCTGCCAATCCCAATCTTCTCATCGAGTTAATTTTCAATTCCATACCTACGTTGCAAAAAGATAGCTTATATGTTAAGTTATACTTAATAATATACTACTCATGATATATGTAATGCTCTAATAATATACTACTCATGATATTTAATAACCATAAACTTCAAGCAGTAAATAGTACATTTTCAAGATAAAGTTTTACCATAAATTTTAAATAAAATGAATTTTTCATAAAGCTTATAGCCTAGAAAGTAAATTCGAACAACAAACTTATAGTAAATGGTACAATACTAATTAAAAGTCGTTATTAACCTGTAGTAGTCAACAAACAACATCAATCAAATAATTGAATTATGAATAATTTTACCTAAAGTGATTTGGTAAGATTGGTATTATTTATGATTATTGGTAAATTAAACTATGACTATTATTAAGGTCAGTGAATAAGAGAATTAAGTTTTTTTTAGGATTAGTTAATAAATTAAAAATTTTAATATAAAAATTAAAATTTACCTTAAAGGAGATTTTGAAGGAACATTATAAAAGATAATAGATTTTTCTAAAATTATTTATTAGAATAAGAAAATAAAAAGAATAATAAAAAAGAGGGAGAGGAGAACAGAAAGAAAGAGAATGTCAGAGAGATCGATGAAGGTAAAATGGCTCACTACCACTAATGACCCAACACCATTCCCTCACCGCAGTTGCTGATTAAGTCACCTCATCTCTTTTATCTTTTTACCCACTCCATTACCTGTTGTTGTATCGATTTTAACCTCTCTTACATCGAAAGTTTCTCTTTTAATTTTTGATCAACTCTTGTGGTATCAGACTATTTTGACAAGTGGTATCTATTTATTTCTCAGCTATTAAATTTCTCTAGCCATAATCTTTATTGGCTTTTTATCATATGATATGTCTAGTCGAAGCTAAACTTCCTTTGGGATTATGACGTGTGATGGATCTATTCAAATAAATTAAGACAAATTAGCAAATTAATGAATTAGGATTGAATAAATGATAAGTAGTCGAATGATGAACATAATGGTATTATTTGATAAATTGATAATTAATTGAATATTTGGGTTAATTTAGACAATTGGATGATAAAAGAACCTAATGGACATAATTAGAGCCTTGAAACACATTTGGATGTAATGTATGTATGGTAGACTTAATGATGTTCATTTGAATACTAAAGGGATACAAGTATAAATTAAACATGTAATTACATGTAAAGGTTAGAAAAAACTATAAAAACATGTGAGATATGGTATTACATTAAAAACCTCAATGTATGCTTGTCCACAACATGTGGCTGAATGTTATTTATAAGGAGAATAGCATGATTTCATCAAGTTTAAATGATGTTCACCATGTTTGTTATGATTTCATTTATGATAATGATAAAAAATAAGAAATGAGAAAGTATGGATGTTAAAATATAGTAATGTGATGTGTATTGTGATTATGGTTTATGATTTGTATTAGAAATATTGTGATTATCGTTGGAGTATTGGAAGGTGGAGGTTGTCTATTGAGAGTGTAAATTTGACAATTTGTAAGTTTAAATAGCATGACTTTATAGTTGTTATGCTGCTAAAATTTTTACTAAATAAATAGTAACCTTTCAACGCTAAAGCCAATTGAGATTTGAATGTGAAGTTAAATAACTAGCTATTATTACTAAAAGGACAAATAACTTAGTTAACCATGCAACGTCGCCAATAGTAGTTTACAATGAATGAGTTTATGAGCGAACATAGGGTGTCACAACTATGGCATTGGATGGCGACATGATTAGCATCGGTAAGCTCCTAATGGTGAGTCAAGTTTGATGACACCTTTCTTCAGCCACCACTCGTCAAAAATGAGCAAATCGGCAATGGATGTAAATACAGCTTTTAGCTTCAATGGAATGTGACCACCGATAATAAGTTATTAGTGCCCTGAGGTTTGTGTCGGCATCAGCTATGCGGCTCTGGTGACACCCTGATCACCATTGACCTATAAGACATATTTGACTACATACTAAATAAGCTAAATTTTAAAAGAAATTGATTTCAAATAGGCATATGAACTACCAAAATTATCTCTCCTTTATTTCTTTAAATAAAATGTGCAAATCAGGGAACATTTTACATAAAATTAAGTGAATTAATTTACTACTAGGATTACAGATTAAATGAATGTTGTATTAAAATTAAGTTAGCTTGGTTTGGTGACCTTTAGGTCAATGTTTTGGTATTAGACTTGCAATTTAAATCTAAATGTATACAATAACTATTCATTACTTTTTATTTTAATAAACTGGTTGATGTTGTGCTAGGAATATGAATTAATGGCCTCCTTCTATGATGTCCTTATCCATTATATCTATTTTTATAAAACAAAAATAGAATATTATGATGGAAGACAATGGTATCCAGTGAATATATATTAGATACTATTGCAACAACAAATTTTATTGGAAAAGATATGATATCTTTGTCAAAAATTAGCTTAAATAGAAGAATGTTATTATAGTAACCTCAACCATAAACTTGTTCACCTTTTCTCAATTAGAAATAAAATTTGGAGAAATTTCTCAATTTTACCATGAGTTTGAATAGTTTGTGTAATTATTGTGTTTCTTGGAATATATAATAGTGTTAATGAGGTTTTAGGGCCTATTGATGCATTGAGCTAATTGGGTGTCTATAAGAAAAATTTTTCATTTATTTAATTTAAAATTATAAAGGTTTGATTAGTGGTATAATTGATAACATAGAATTGCCTAATGAGTTGAATTGACATATAATCAAGTTTAGTCCAACATAGTAAGTATTTTTCTTTAGTCTTTCCTTAGGTGATTTTTATTCATAATATTAATTCTCTTACCTAACTTTATATATCTTGGTGAATGTCTTTCATTTTATTCTTGATATTGCAATTAGTTATAGGTGGTCTCAAGTTGGAAATTTTTGTAAACATTAGTTGACTTAATAAAAGTCTAGTAGTAGTATGCATATATATATATATATATATATATATATATATATATATATATATATATATATATATATATATATATATATATATATATATATATGAAATTTATATAATTTATAATTGTTAGATTAGGTCAAATGAGAGATAGTGATTAGCATGAAGCAAGGCATTTACTTCAATTTTTATAAGTTGTCAAACATTGTAAAGTTGACATATAAGCATTAAAGAAATAATATCTTTTGCAATATTGATTATCAAGTTGATGTATGATTTTTCTAAAGAACTATTATAACTAACTAGCCATTTCTTAAACACAACTAAAGTACCATGATATCATATAAGCTGCTTGATGCTTTGATTTTCATAAATAAAGGATGTGTATTGTGAATTAGAAATAGAATGAATAGCAATTTGAATTTGTTTACCAGTAAACATTATTTTTTCTCAATAAATGGTGGTCTTTTCATGAGAAAGTAATTTAATTTATTTTAAAGGCATGCATGTGGAAGAATGCATGCATTATTAGGCTTTCTAAAATCCTTAGAGTAATATGGTTATGACAGTAATTGATTATGAGATTTTGGTTGAAAGAATTATTTTATAATTGTAAAAAATGAGTTATGAAGTGGATCTAAATAGTTAGATAATGCATTCTTTAATACTAAATGATTTGAAATTTAAGAGATATGGATATGTCATGCAAGGCTGAGTCATAAATGCATTGGTTTAATAAATCTAATGCTAGTAAGTTGAAATGGCCTTGAAAAAATAATAATATTAACTTGTATTATATTTGAAAATACATATATAGATGAATTTTTCATGAATGATATGCATTAATTGGACCAGTGATGAATATAATTGATAATTGTACTTTTCAAGGTTATGACAACATGAAATCGATATGGAATTATAAGAAATGATTTATAGGCTTGAATATAACAATGTTTATGTGAAAGCTAGATAACATGAAAATATATAAAATATTTGTATTTTGATGATAAATGTGTACATTGTGAAACTTAAAAGAAAGACAAGATCTTTATTTCCCTTGGTAAACTAGTAGTGAAACCAGAAGTATTGGATGTAGTTGGCTAGCTATAAGACATCGAGATATACACCACGATAGCAAGTCATGGTGCCTCTTATTAATGGATCAATGATAGATCTACATCGACATACAATTGTTGATGTACATATAAGAATAGTGATTTGCACAAATATAGACCTTTGGGGTCCAAGTCTTGCACATCTGATTCATCGATGTGGTGTCCATTGGAAATACTATGTCAATACTAAATGAAAAAAAGACATCTAAGTAAAATAAAGGAAGATGTGAATTTTTTAAATTTGAATATTAAAGTGACTAATTAATCCACCAAGTTATTATTAGGAAATAAATTGACAATTTGAAGATAACATATTATTAATGAACAATCTAAGTATTAAATGATAATGGATTTACTTATATATGTTTATTGTTACCTATAAAATGATTGATGATGTGTAATGAACATTTAAATGATGTATTTATTACAATTCCATAATATGTTATTGTAGACATACGTTGTAAGTAATAGTATACATGTTAAATAATAAGAGGCATATTACTTGTTAATTTGAAAATCTTATGTGTCTCAAAGATTATGAATGCTTTACTAAACTAATTTGTTCTTGTATTAAAGTTTGAGTATATAGTATAAAATGTTACTTTATTTCATGATGTGTGTATTATGAGGTAGGTACCAAGGTATTTTATGTGTATAGTTATGTATAAAATTTGTATTTCTCTACAGAGAAATAATTTTGGTAGTCACCACTAAGCTTTAGCTTAGTGTGTGTTATTTTTTTCACATAGATTGAAGAAAAATGTTCTTAAGATTGGGAGAGTAATCAGATAAAGCTGCTTATATTTGGTGTCATATTAAAATTTGGCATAAAGGCTCTTCTATTATATGGTTCAAAATTCTATTTGGGTTTGACATGTACACTCAATAGACAGTTTTGGGACAATATTATTTAATGAGTTTTGTATCAAATAGTTGCAATAAGTATTTGATTTATAATGGTTAAATGTTGTTTATGTAGAAAATCTATGAATTATATGCAATTAATTTAGAAATAAGCATATTATGCTGCAAACAGGTATGGTAGTAAATCTTATATGTATTTATATAATGGAATTAAGTATTTGATGCTGATAGATATGTGAATATTTGAAACACATGGTCTGATTTATAACGGAGGTTGGAAAAAACTTATATTGGAGTTTATTTTAGAGCTTAGGAGTTGGGTATGTGATTTAGAAGTGCAATAAGAATTTTTCATTACAGGAGGATAGCCAAAATTATAGGGAAACTCTGCTAAAATTTTGTAAAAATGAATAGTAACAACCTTAAGAATTATTAATTTTAAAAGGTATTTTGTTATCTATATATTTATTGAACCTAGAATAGTTTGTAATGTCTTTATCTGGATTGCTTAATGGTTTGAATATAGTGAGTGTGTGTGTGTGGTGTAAACAAATATTTATCCAAACCTTCTTTTGTGTTATAAAACAAGTTTATCGCTTAGTTACACAAACATAACTTTATCTTTAACCTTTCACTAACAATCTTTTATATGATCTTGAGACTGGTCACCCTTACATATAACTATGCATTAAGTTATCATTAACATTGGTGCACTTATCACTTTATCAAGGATTTGGTTCAAACTTAGAATTGAAATCAATTGGCTAAAATAACTAAAACTTGGAGTTTAACTTTTCAGTAAGTAAAACTTGCCATTTGGCTAAAATAGGGCAATATGCAATGGAATTGAAATCAATCTTGTTATTTAAGTTATATTCTATCTAGATAGAAGGAATGTAACATGACTGGGTTGAATTCAATCCAGATGTGTAAATGCTTTACTACCAGATTTCTAAAGATAGCTTCCTAAACCTATTTTATGTAGTTATTTTATCATAGTAAAAGATGTTTTTAGGAAAAAATTTCTCTAGATAAAATTTACCCAATTTCTATAGTTTCTATAGAATTAAAAATTAAGTTATTTAAACTTCTATATCATGATGATATGCAATAAATAACACAAGATGCTCCAAATGACAAGGTTGCTGCCACAACTTAACTTCAACAAAGATTTCGATTATCTTAAATGCAAAATCAAATTTTGGTTTTTTCATAAAAAATTTATATCTATATCTCTAGTTTAATTTTAATTAGAATCATTCAATTTGGATGTCTACAACTCATCTTATACCCAAAATAATCCCACTAGGTTTAGTGAATTTTGTATTAGAGTTTTGTTAAAATTATTTATCTTCTTATATCTTATCATTTACGCATAATTGAGCATCACAACAACACTACCATATCATTTACACCATTAATACAACATATACACATCAAGAACACAATTCAAGTACATGCATAAAATTAAAATGTTCCCAAACCTCAAAAATTGCCAAATAACTTCTTTTATATCCCTAGCTTATCCTTCTCCTTGTTTTTGCTCGTTTCTCCTACTAATCATAACCAAATACACATATAAACTTCAATTTCATCCTTAAATTCCATTTTTCTTAATTTAGTATATGAAAGAGATGAGGAAAGAGTATTAATCTTGTATAAACTTACCCAAATTCACTCCTCCTCCTTCAATATCTCTTAAGCAATCAATTGAACTATCTTTTTAAGAAAGAATATGGTGAAAAAAAGTGCAAAATTTCAATGTGTTTTTGGAACCCAAGTTGGCCGGCCCTCTCTCTCTAAATACTATACAATTTTTTAGTTTTCTAGAGATACACAAGTCATAAGTCTAATGGTCCATTTGTTAATCCTAGAAAAAATTGCACTTTACTCCTTTAACTTAATTTATTCTATCAATTTCATATAATTTCTACATCTATGTATATATTAATTAATATATTTTATTTATCTATGCACGTATGCCTCCTCGCAAACAAAATTACCAATTTACCCTATCTTTTAGGTTAATTCCTTCTATATCCTTCTCTACATTTCAACCAAACTCTTCATGTTATTTTTCTAACACACCCTAAACATATCCAATTCCTACTAGGTGGTATGCTAAGGCCTTACATAAGCTATCTCACATTTTGGCCTTATAAGGTTCAAACTTATTTCCACAATGTTTTATTAGATGGCAACTCTATGATACCCACCTTGTGGTGCCCATTAGATGCCCTGATAGATTGATTGCCCACCATGGAATAGGGGTACTCCAAGATGTTATCTTATGCCTTTTTGAAGCTTGAGGCTTTGTGTATTAGGTTGAACCCTTGTCCATTGTAAAATGACTAGCCTTTACGAGTTAAATAAACCTTTATCCGATCTTGAGCCTTAAAAGTGGACTTTTGAGAACAAATCCAATACCATCGCGGTTTAGCATATGTCAAAGGTCTATTATGCTTTGAGAATCTATATTCTAACTCACATATATTTATCTTTAATGTTTATTGGTAATGGAAATGCATATAATCACTTATAAAATGTAGTTTACCCTTAATAAATTTTGTTCAGTTCATATATTTCAATTTATAATCACACATTTCATGTTTATCAAGTCATATTTCGTCTCGATTAAATTTTAATATCATTCTCTAGCAAGATATGCATAATAAGATGAAATTAGTAGGTCATATTTGATGGATATTTAAGTAAAGAATGCATTATGCATGGCTATTTTGAACTCCAGACAGCCGCGTAAGTATGCATTTTCTAGATTTCTAAAGATAGATTTTTAGGTCCATATTGTACAAACATTAAGATATAACAAATAAAGTTTTTATAAAAATAATATTTTATAAAATTGGTTAAGTCATTTGAACTTCTACATCATGAGATATTAACAAAACAACATAAGTTGCTCTAATGATAGGACGACAATAGTTGTCAAGTTCAAGCAATATTCTGAGGACCTTAGAGATAAAAATAACCTTTAATTCCTTACAAAATTGTAGATGGCGATCTTAAGTTTAATATCTAATTAGAATCACCCAATTTAGAGTTTTATGGCCAAATTACCAAAACTGGTTTTAGTACACTTACGAAAGAATTTCACCAACCTGAACTTTCTTATCATAATTACTTAATTCTATGCAAAGTAATAATAAATAAACACTCTAGCATCTATTCCATATCTAAATTAACACATATATCATTAAAACCATATTAAACACACATAAATTAAATAAGTGGATTCTCATACCTTATTTTTGGCAAATTCCTCTAATCACCTTTGTAAGGATCCAATTTAGATCTCAGTAGAATTTATAATTGATTATTAGTAATTTTGACTAAAATATGTTTATTAGTTATTTTATGATTTAAAGAGTAGCAAGTTAATGTCTAGAGGATATATGGAAAATTCATTATATATGTTGTACTTATGGTTAATAAATGGACTAAAATAAGTTTAAGGGTAAAATATTATAATTGAAGGACTTGTGAGGTTAAACTATAACGATGGAGAATAGTGGGATAGAATTTTATAAGTTTTAGCATGCAAAGAGTTAAGGGTAATTTGCCCTTCACTTTGACTCGTTGGAAACAAAACCTCACATGATCTAGAGAGCAAAATTCATTCTCTTCTTCTTCATTTTCGTCTTTCTTGTTCTCTTTCTATAAAAAAAATCTGCAAATTCCCATTTTGCCTTTCTCTTTTCTCTTTTCAAGAATAAGCCTCTTTGTTCTTTTAGCACTCTTAAGTGGTTGTAAAATGTTTATGGGAAGAGCTTGATGAAGGATTTTTTACATTATAGAAGATAGCAAGATCAAGGAATAAGTAGTAGAAAGATAGAGAATTAAAGAAGGTTTTTGGGTTACAAACAGGTATGGGAATGTTTAAATTAAAGTAGTTAAATTTATATTTATGACTTAAGAATTAGTGATAATTAGAATTAGGAGAGTCTTAAGTTTAAGGATTTTTAGTAGATAATAGTTATATATAGATTTTAAAAGGAAATTGTAAGGACCCAATTATGGCCCTAATCGGATTATGGTTAATTAAGGAGGATTATGGTTAAATAAGATGAGATTTGATTTATTTGTATTGATAAAGTTGTTTCCCATGAAGGGTATTTTGGAAATTTCAGCTTGTATTTAAATTGAGTATGGCTAAATTATAATTAAAAAGAGGGATATCATAGAATCAAGTAAGAAGTTTAGGGTAATTTTGAGAGAAATATTAAGTTGGGGGTTTAAGTGTGTATAAGGGCATTATAGAAATTTTCCTTGGGGAGATATTTACCCCACTCACCTATTTAAGGTTCCTCGAGACTGAGGAGGTCGACATAAGGAGGTCTCTCTCTCTCTCTCTCTCCCTCTCTCTCCCTCTCTTTCTCTTTTCTCTCAGTTACGGGTTGAAGGAGATGAACTAAGGGTTGGTGAGTTAGCATATAAAGGTAATGTTTTCCCCTCTTACAATCTTTCTTCCTTCTTGGGTTCAATTTCTAGATTTAAGGTTTTAAAGGATTATGATTGTTGTCTATATGTCTAAGGAGAAGAAAGAAATCTTGAGTAAAGGGGAATAGATCAAGAGTAGGAAAGGAAGGAAAGGAACTAAAGGAGTTAAAGCACTAGTAATAGGTACGGGAATTATGTTTACGATACTGTTCATTGTTGATATAAGTTGTTACAGGAACTTTCCTTTCTTCTTTTATGTGAGTCCTATTTGATGAGGCTAAACGCTAAATCTAGCAATGTAGATGAGTTTGGAAAGATTTGAAACTAGGTTTCATGAATATAGTTGTGAGCTATTAGGTTGAACTTGGTTGAAATCTGGAAATTAAGTGCATAATCTAGAGGTAGGCCTAGGGCTTGCCGAGCTTCAGTGCACGACCACTTATGGTTTTTCCCCTTGCTTTGCACGACCACTTATGATTTCTCTTCTTGCTTTGAATGGCCACTTACAATTTCACTTCTTGCTTTGCACTGCCACTTATGGTTCTCTTCTTGCTTTGCACGGCCACTTATGGTTTTTCCCTTTGCTTTGCACATCCAAGCAAGGTTTCCCTTCTTACTTTGTACGGCCACTTATGTTTTATGACCTTTCCATGCGTGGCCACTCAGGCTTCTTGTTCTTCCCATGCACGGCCACTTATGGCCTTTCTCTTCTTATTGCACAGCCAATTATGGCTTATAGTTATTGATGCACGACCAAGTATGTTCTTCTCCTATCCATTATAATGCCATATGTACTCCTTTTATTCATCTGAGCCAGCCCTCACCCTAAGATTAAATCATGTATTTAGATATTGAACACAGTATTATATGGTTCATAAGATTATTAAGAGAACAAGAGTTGAGGTGAATTGACTATGGTAAGTAAAAATGATGATAAATGGTTATTAAGTGATGATTGTTATGCAAGTTGATATCAATGGATTAATAGACTATGAAGGTCTCTCTCTCTAACACTAAAGTCTATAAAGATATTGTTTAGAAAGGCATGAACATAAGATGAAGTAATATAGAAATTTAAAAGACATAAATGTTATTATAAGAGGAAGAAGATTGAATTAAGCTGCAAATTACCCAAAATCACTGGTAAGGTGAATAAAGCATGATCACTTAATTGGAGAAACCTATACCTATATATATATATGTGTGTGTGTGTGTGTGTGTGTGTGTGTGAAAAGCTTTAGGATAATAAACCTATAAAGTTATGATTTGGAGTCCATTTGAACTCTAAATTAGAGGGACTTACACATGATAATACTAAAATAATTAGTTTGCTAAAATGTGTTTTAGTGCCTAATTACATTGCCCAAAACTAAAAAGAGTAAGAAGAAATATAGTAATCACAAGATTATATGTTATTTATTATGCCTTATATAGTGTGGTATAAGGTATGTACTATTCCAAAGCAAATTATTTTACCCCAATGCTATACATTGATAATCCTTTGCAACGGCATGAAAATACTAAGATTTAGCCTAGTATTAACAAGAAGATAGTTGCAATGTTACATGTTTAAGTTAAAAGAGATTGAGTATTAATTGACACTTAATTATGGAGCTATAGAAGTTTGGTTAGGCTTTAAGCCATAATAGGAATTAATTATGAGCTTTGATGTAAGGAAACCTACTTACTTATCTGTTCATGCCCTATGACATATTATGAAAATCGCAAGTCCACAAGAAGTGTGCTAATGATTGCGATTAAATAACCTTATATAAATTTAATTAGGTTTAAAATGTTATAAGATAGAAAGTACAAGATGATCAGTGTATATTTGATAATATTAAGGAAGATCACCTTTTTTCTATAATCTAATAAACTATAAAAGTGCGCTAAAAGGATTAAAGATGCGCAAGTGTCGACCTTAATCAAAAGAGAACCTACTCTTATTCCTATATGGAGTATAAATTCATGAGTATTGTTCAAATTAATTATGCGTTATGATGTTATATGGAAGCTACTCATGGCCAACAACAACAAGGTACGCCATTGAGAACTATCGATGAGTTAAATAAGTCCAATATCTTATAATTGATACAACTATGCTAGGATAAGTAGTCTAATTCAGTATATGGGCAAGTATGCATAATGAAAGCATGTATTGCCATGAATTAAGCTACATAAATATGTATATGTGTATGTGGACTCACACAATGTTGATTATGAAATATTACATGTTATTATTGTTTGCATAAACATGTAACTATTATGATATGAATGAATAAAAGTTGATGTAACTATATGATCATATTATAGCATCCATGTGTATTAAAGCCTAGTGCTCAATATTAAAGTATGATAAGAATAACGTGCATTCTTATGTGAATTATGGCATTAGGAAAAGATGCTATATTAAGTAAAGAAAGATATGTTGAATCAAAATATGCCTAAGAATGGTAAAGCTTGCGGGTCTTAGTTTAGTTGTGGATTAGATAGGCATGCCAGAAGGGATATAGTCGCAGCTGCCATAGTTGACCCTGTTTAGGTCTTGTTCCTTAATGGAACCACTCCCTGGGCCCTTATGGGTCCATTGTTTGTTCCTTGCTAGAACCACTGTTCGGCCCCATTTAGGTCTATTGCTTGATATCTTCAGATATGCATTGTTTAATACCTTCGGGTATCCATTACTCCCATTATCCACCCTTCGAACTAATACTTAGGTAGGGTACTAAGGATGATAAAATGTACACAAGATAAAATAAAACATGCATTAATTGCTTCACTTATGTAAAGTAAGCATGATTAATTGCCTATTATGTTGTTTGTCTTAAATTCCTTTTAGATATAAACTCTCTATGAAATGAAATGCTATGTTCATTATGACATGATTGTGATATCTCACATCTATTATGAGGACTACTCCCATGTGAGGGCCGGTGCGAGTTAGTTCCACTAATAGGTCCCACACGGTGAATAAATGGGCAACTTAGGCCACAAGCTTGCAACATTGTATTAAACGTTATACGAACTGTGACATACTTAATGATCTTCATGTATGTGGAAGTTATGAAATGTTTACATGTGGTATGAAGACCTTGTTGGTTAATCATGATGTGTAATACCTATTCTTTAAAATGGCATGCAAATTCGTTAGTATGTATATGAACATTTACACATGTATGTGCATATGTATAATTCTAACATAAGCAATCCCTTATGAGTTGAATTAATGTTGAATGTCTACATTATGTAACCAATGAGATTTAATGCATTAAATGAAAGTTTAATATTGTTAATAATCTTAATAATTGTATCCTTCAAATAAAAGGGCTATAAGGTGTATAAACTAGGCTAGTTATTAAAGAAAGTGATTATATGATGATACTGAAGTGACAAGTATCTAGGAACAAGATAAGTTAAGTAATACTCTAGATTATGATAAACAGGGTATTTATTGTTAAAGATGAGGACTCCCCTGAATGCCCATTGAGAAATGATCCATATGATAGACATATATGTTCTCCTATGTTATAGTAGAAGTTATGTATGATAAGATGTAATTGTAAGACGATTGTCTTTAGAGTTTTGTTTCCCACTAAGCTTTATAGCTTAGCACGGGTTTGTTGTCTATGTAGGTTTCAGGATAAGCTTTAGTGAATAGATATCTATAATGGCTGGACAACCATTGAAGAGAAGATCTAGCATATTGCAGTTGCCTTTAAAGATTTCATTATGTATCATTGGCCAATTATGTTAGGTCTTCTTATTTATAAGTTTGATTTAATTTATTGTGGCATATAATTATAGCCTGTATCATTATTATTATTATTATTATTATTATTATTATTATTATTATTATTATTATTACCTGACCTTTACTATGTTTATGATTAAGAGTGATGATTATCCATGGTTAGTGGATTAGAGTGTTAAAGTTAGTTGTATTAGAGCACCCAAGTTTAGTCTTTTATGGGCAATAAGAAATTAAGAAATTATTTTTAGAGGTTGAGATGAATTGGTCTAGACCAAATAGCCATATTCAGTGTTATTGTTATTGGGATACATATTTTGATGATTGCGAGAGATGATTGACTTACGATTGATAGATATTGGAGTACTAGTATGATTTTGATACAAAGATTGTGAGTTGATATCTAAAGAATTATCTATATCTCTCACTTCCTGATATTGGAAGTGCTTAAAAGCCTTCATGTTCTATGATTGAAGTATAGCATAAGTTTGATTATAAGTATGTCTAGATTGTTTATTAAGATGTTTGAGGAAAAATTTATATAATAAGAAGAGAATTTGAGTTTTGGCATTGCTAAGCATGCAAGATGTTGAGGTTATTAAGATGCTCTATATATAATTATCAGAATTTTTTCTAATCAGCATGGGTAAATGAACATGTTTCATGGTATTGGGAGAGGATAAAGCATGAACAATATATGTGAATACGCATGGGTATTCATTGCATACATGAAAACATTGATGCATTGCATAGCATCCTATATCATTTCATAACGCATGAATAACATTGCATCATATTCAGGCCCAGCTGAAAGGAAAAATTGATATAAGATATAACGAGCATAAGAGTATCTAGTTATAGTTGCTTATAGCTAAAGCAGAGCTTGGATAATTGCCAGCAATATAGATAAAGACTATAGGTTTGAATTTCGAGGACGAAATTATTTTAAGGAGGAGAGATTTGTAAGGACACAATCATGGCCCTAAACGGATTATGGTTAATTAAGGAGGATTGTGGTTAAATGAGATGAGACTTGATTTCTTTGTATTGATAAAGTTGTTTCCCATTAAGTCACTACAAAAAAAATACAGAATAGCGATGAAAATTAGCGAGGACAATAAAATTTGTTGCTAAATGCACAATTTAGCGACAATATTGCGACGAAAATTAATTTTTGTCGCAAATATTGTTAGATGTGAGTGGGAAACAGATTTTGCGACGATTTAGCGAGAAATAATTTTTCTTGTAGCTAATTTTGGGCGCCAAAATTTTGGCGCAAAAAATAGAGACGATTTTGCGACCAAAGGCCCCTCGCTAAATCTTAATTCACGGCTAGAATGATAAATTAACCGTCTAGCGAGGACATATTAACATTCAGCGAGGACTTAATCCTCGCTAATTTTGCGAGGAACAAATCCTCGCTAAATTAGCGAGGACAATTTCGTCGCTAACAGTTAAATATTTTAGCAATTGATATATTAACCATTTAGCGTGGAATTTTGCGAGGAATAAATTCTCGCTAAATTAGCGAGGACAAAACCCTCGCTAATGGATAAATAGATTGTCATTTGACATATAAACTGTTTAGTGAGGACTTAATCCTCGCTAAATTAGCGAGGAAAAGTCCCTCGCTAACGGTTAAATAGTTTAGCATTCTACATATTAACCATTTAGCGAGGACTTATTCCTCACTAATTTTGCGAGGAATAAATCCTCGCTAAATTAGCGAGGACAGTTCCCTCGCTAACGGTTATATAGTTTAGCATTTGATAATTAACCATTTAGCGAGGACAATTTCCTCGCTAACGGTTAAATAGTTTAGCATTTGATATATTAACCATTTTGCAAGGAATAAATCCTCGCTAATTTTGCGAGGAATAAATCCTCGCTAAATTAGCGAGGACAATTTCCTCGCTAACGGTTAAATAGTTTAGCATTTGATAATTAACCATTTAGCGAGGACTTAATCCTCGCTAATTTTGCGAGGAATAAATCCTCGCTAAATTAGCGAGGACAATTTCGTCGCTAACAGTTAAATATTTTAGCATTTGATATATTAACCATTTAGCGTGGAATTTTGCGAGGAATAAATTCTCGCTAAATTAGCGAGGACAAAACTCTCGCTAATGGATAAATAGATTGTCATTTGACATATAAACTGTTTAGCGAGGACTTAATCCTCGCTAAATTAGCGAGGAAAAGTCCCTCGCTAACGGTTAAATAGTTTAGCATTCTACATATTAACCATTTAGCGAGGACTTATTCCTTACTAATTTTGCGAGGAATAAATCCTCGCTAAATTTGCGAGGACAGTTCCCTCGCTAACGGTTAAATGGTTTAGCATTTGATAATTAACCATTTAGTGAGGACAATTTCCTCGCTAACGGTTAAATAGTTTAGCATTTGATATATTAACCATTTTGCAAGGAATAAATCCTCGCTAATTTTGCGAGGAATAAATCCTCGCTAAATTTGCGAGGAATAAATCCTCGCTAAATTAGCGAGGACAATTCCCTCGCTAACGGTTAAATAGTTTAGCATTTGATAATTAACCATTTAGCGAGGACAATTTCCTCGCTAACGGTTAAATAGTTTAGCATTTGATATATTAACCATTTTGCGAGGAATAAATCCTCGCTAATTTTGCGAGGAATAAATCCTCGCTAAATTAGCGAGGACAATTTCCTCGCTAACGGTTAAATAGTTTAGCATTTGATATATTAATCATTTAGCGAGGACTTAATCCTCGCTAATTTTGCGAGAAAATTTTCCTCGCAAAATTAGCGAGGACAAAACCCTCGCTAACGGGTAAATAAATTGGCATTTTATGAACCGTTTTACTAGAACTTAATCCTCGCTAATTTAGCAAAAATTAGATAATTATATTTTAACTATTTTTATATAATTTAAATTATATTTATATTTAATTTAGTAAATTTAGTTAACATATTTTTTAGAAAAAAATTGAAATAAACTAAATTATTGTTATTTAAATTAAATTAAATTATTATTTTTATATTTAATAATATTAATTATTATTAATTATATAATAAAAACTTAGACAAACTAAATTATTTTTATTGAAATTAACTAAATTAAATTATTGTATTTATATTTATTTATTAATATTAATTCTTATTAATTTTATAATAAAACAAATAAATTCTGAGAATATACCCAAAATTAGCTAGGACAAAAGCTCTCGCCAAATTTGCGAGGCCCATGTCCTAGCTAATTACCCAAATATTTTGGCGGGATAAAATAGATGTTTAGCGGGCTTTATGTTTTCTAAATCCAAAATATCTTATTCCCTTTTGTTTCACCACCCACTTTTCCCTCTCTGTTTCTTTACTCATCGCCTGCGTTTATTGGCCTCAACTCCTCGAGTAAGATTTTTAAGCACTTGACTATGGCCACGTTTGGTTCGCTTATTAGTGTACACTCCAGCTGATTTGTCCCCATCTCCGGCGTCGCCTTCATCTCCGGCGGGGATTGATTACTTTTTTTTTCTTTTTCTATCTCCTGCTTTTGGGCTACGCCAACCTCTCTAAAAGGTATTTTATCTCTTTGGGTTTTCGCTCATCCGTTTAATACAGAAATTTAAGTTTGTTTTCAGTTTCCTTTGTCTCTGGTTCTTTTATCTATTTCTCTGATGAATATAGGTGAGGAAGTTGGATTTTTTTTGTATGATTTTGGTATTGATTCGGTTTTTTTTTTCTTATTTTCTTGGTTTAGGATCTGGAATATTTTTTTATGATTTCTACTGATGATTGGTATTTGTTCTCTCGATAATTTTTCCTATATATATAAAATTAGAGAAATAAAAGAAATCTTGAAATTTATTAGAATTTATGAACAAGAAAAATTCATATCTTTTTTGCATCTAAAATTAAATTAGAGTAATGATTCCTTTCACCTAGCTTCCATCGAAGTTAAACTTTTACCGCATAATAGCTGGAATACTAACTCCACCCCACAAGAATAAGTATGTATTCTGTTTTGGTATTACAACTTAAGTAAATAAATAAATGGCCAGTTCTCTCTCTCTATCTCTGTGTGTGTGTGTGTGTGTGTGTGTGTGTACATATATATATCACTAATTGAGTAGTTAATCTTGTTTTCCTATATCAGGCTTCAGAACTGCAGACAACCATGATGGAAATAATGGATGCTGTTTAAGTTGAAAAAGCAGAAACATAACAATACTAGGATGAAAGCCCTTTCTCGTTTAGCAATTCTGGAGGTATATCAGCCTTTTTCTTATGGTCTTTATAAATTTTGATTCATGCTTATTATTTTTTCTGACCTTTAGGTTTCTTTATGGAATTAAATTCAAATATTTATTGTTATTTTAGTCGTTTCTGAAGATCAATGCAATTAAATTCAAATATTTATTGTTATTTTTTTTAATTATATACCAAGAAATAATTATATGGTAATTATAGTTTATAATTATTTTGTGGTTTTTGTTTTTGATAATCAGGTGAATGTGCCAAGCAATATGATGCTGAATGCAGGTAGTTGTCGTTACTGTTGCTTATCTTTGTCTTAGGTTATCTCTACGATACATTTAGTTGACATTTAATTTCTGAAGGGTCTTTATCTTTTTTCATATAATAATTTCTTTGAAGCAAATAATTTAAGAGTTAGTGAGTAGTTTATAGATTTGGATTTGCTTTGGGAATTAAAAGTTCAATTTGTTCCAGCTCTGGTTAATGCAGGGTCTCAAACTTTGTGGCAATTTTAATTCACGAATGGTCTGGGAGTTTATCTTTTGAGTGCTTTGTTTAAGTTTAGATATTAATTTTAAACTTGAGTCAATAGTTTTTATTTTATCAGGATTCTGTTGATATTAATATTTCTTTCTACTTCCCAGTTAAAACCTTCCCCGTGATTCATGTTTATTAGTTATTCTGTATTAGTGTTTGTGGATCTGGGAGTTATTACATCTTTCGCTATTCTAATTGGATATTGTACAAAATTCTGTATTCATTTAATTTTAGGTGATGCAAATGTTTATTTCTTTCATTAAAGATCTAAAATTGTTCTTTGGGTTATTTAGGTTGTTGATAATTTGCTTCACGATCCCACTAGCAATGTTGAAACCTTAATCTTTTCTTCTCAAACTCTTAGAAGCAAGGTAATCTTCATTGCTTTTTTGTATTCTTTCTTTTGAATAGTTCTCTATGTTTTTGTTCATTTAGTACATTCTTGATCCCTATTTTGACATGCTGCTATATTATCTCTCTTTCTATGTGATTTTATGTTTGAGTGAGTGAAGCTCGTATATATTTTGTCTTCCACCTCTTCAAATTCTGCATATTCACGTTTTCGAAAAAATTCTACATATTCATGCATCTATTTGAACAATGTATAAGTTTTTATTGTCTTGTATGTTTCTTTTTAAAGGAAAAATAAATCTGAAACAGTGTCATGCTTAAGCCATTGGTGGATTGTTGAGTCCTTAAGATACGATTATGAATATGGGTAACAATATAATTTGAAGCTTTCTAACAACTTTTGGTTGCTTTATGAATTCAAATTCATAAAAATGCTAGATGCTATTTTTCCATATGATTTGTGTCACCAGCCATTGTCCTCATATATACATTAAATTTATGTATGCAGCCATTTCTGGCCCTCACATTCTGCTCCTCACATTCTCGTTTCTTTTGTGTGATTTTTAGCTGCACATGTTTCGTAGAATTACTTAAGTGGGATATGATTGATGACTATGCTTTAGGCCTGTATTTTTGCTGCTTGTGTAAAGTCAGTAGCCGAAGTTAAAAGAGTGTTTTACTATGATAACTGACTTTTACTTTCAACGTAGGGGGAAGATGTGGAATCCATATTGTACAAGCTACTTATATAGTCAGCATGGTTAGCTTTTGGAGCTCGAACCATGCATCCTTTTAGACTATCAAAGCATTATATATATATATATATATATAGGTGCCATGTTATTGACCTGAAACCATAAAATCACTTGGACTCCTGCCCAATAAATTATGGATTATAACATCGACTTAAAATCCTGCTTTAAGTAACCAATAGAACTGAAACTATTTTAAATCCTACTTAAATGAAGAGTTCATCTCGAATAAATCCCCAGCCGGTGGATTTGATTTTACCTCTGGTAGAATAATTGAGCAGAAACTGCATGATTACAACCAAGAAGCAGAGCGATTTGGAGGTATTAAGACAATATTTCCTTATTTAAAAAATAAAAAATTTAGGTTAGTGTTTGATTTTTAATTTTGAAATTTAAACTTGTTTATAGGCTATGCTTATGAAGAATTATCAGAAGTCTCACCTAATCATCGATTTCTAGCATATACTATGTATGATAAGGACAATGACTGGTTCAAATTGTCAGTAAGGAATCTGAACTCTGGCGCATTATGCAGTAAGCCTCAAGCGGATAGGGTTTCGAGCTTGGCTTGGGCCAAGGATGGCCAGACGCTGCTTTACGTTGTTACTGACCAATATAAAAGGCCTTGCCTGTAAGTATCATGTGAATTTTGTACTTTCAATGCGCTTTATTAAATCTTTTTGGTGTGCCATACTCTTTTGTTTATTGCCCTCTCCTTTAGCATTATGTATATATATATAGCGCCTTGTTTGCATTTCAAAATCTTCACTGAATATTCTTGTCTAACAAATTTCACATCATTTCCTTCAGGCATCGTCATTTTTAATATCCTCTGCCTCTTTCCTTTTTGAGTCTTAAGCTTGATAAGAAACTAACCAGCTTCTGGGATTTTAGGATATATAGTTTGAATTTGTATTTTACCTTTGATGGTTTCTATCTTATTCTTGTTCTGCACGGCTGAATTTGTAGTTTAGCTTTGACAGTTTGTAACTCTTAGTTGTTCATATACAATTTTTGGTGGTTTGCTTTTCCTATGCTTATATGTTTCTTGGTCACTTGCACAGACGTTGTTGCAGCAGCTGTGCTTTCTGGGAATCGCAATTTTGAAGGCCATTTTCATTTATTGACAAGAGCTAACTACCTTGCTTCACCTCCGTTACTGATCGCCTATGCACTTGCCAGCACGGTATGTCTATAGTCTCTAAGTGGTGATACGGGAAACTTTAATTATTGAACATTTTGAATGCTTTGGTACCCGAGTACCAAATTTAATTTCATAAATGAAATATGTCATAATACAAGTTAAAACCATTTAGAGAGCATTGATATAATTGTATCTTCGTGTCTATTGCTTTAATCCTTTTTTTTTCCTTGAACTTATATATCTATAGATGTGAGAATTTCAAGACCTGTGGCAAGCTGCCTATTTTATATTTATATGGGCAAATGTTTCGAATATCTAACACTATATATAGACACGCAGATATAATTTTTTGTATATATATTTTTGTTTTTCTTGACATAATCAATGCTAGAAATTTATGAATTGTTTTTCTTGTATGAAATTCTTTCTAACTGCAAAGTTTGCTTTAACTTTCTTCTATACCTTCATATAAATGAGTTCTCTTTTGCTGATATGTAGAAGCCAGCAAATTCTATTGTGGAAGGAGTTCTTGGCTATCTGCAATCAATCAATACATAACTATACGAACTAGAAGCAACTGACATTTTATGAGCTGTTTATGATTTTTCATTGTTATTGTTATATATGCATGTATCATTTTAGATATATTATTAGCAATGTTATAAATTTGTAAATAACAATTTATTTATTAATATATATATATTTTTTATATTAAATATTGAGTAAATATAAATTTGTTATTTTTTAGTATATTGTTTAAATAATGAAATTTTCATATTAAATTAATAAAAATAAATTAATATCAATATTTAGCAAAGATAAATCTTATGATAAATCTCATATTTGTAACAAAAAGTCATCCTAGCTGAATTTAGCGAGGATATCAGTTCTCGCTAATTTTTGCGAGGTCTAAGTCCTTGCTAATTTTTTGCGATGATTTAGTCCTCGCTATATTTTGTGAGGATTTAATCCTCTCTAAATTTTGCAAGGAAAAGTTAGCGAGGGCTAATTCCTCGCAAAAGATTGCGAGGACTAAATCCTCGCAAAATTAGTGAGGATTTAGGCCTCGCAAAATTAGCGAGGATTTAGTCCTCGCTAATTTCCTCGCTAAATTCAGCTAGGATGACTTTTGTTACAAAATTTTTGTCCTCGCTAAACTGATTTAGCGACGAAAAATCATCATTTAGCGAGGATTTTTGTCCTCGCTATTTTGCGTTTTTCTTGTAGTGAGTGTATTTTGGTAATTTCAGCTTATATGTAAATTGAGTATGGTTAAATTATAATTAAAAAAAGGGATATCATAGAATCAATTAAGAAGTTTGGGGCAATTTTGAGAGAAATATTAACTTAGGGTTTAAGTGTGTATAAAGGCATTATAGGAATTTTCCTTGGGGAGATACTTGCCCCACTCACCTATTTAGGGTTCCTAGAGACTAAGGAGAATAGCATAAGGAGGTCTCTCTCTCTCTTTCTCTCTCTCTCTTTCTCTCTCTCTCTCTCTCTCTCTCTCTCTCTTTCTCTCTTCTTTCAGTTACGGGTTGAAGGAGATGAAGCTAAGGGTTGGTGAGTTAGCATATAAAGGTAATGTTTTCCCTTCTTGCAATTTTTCTTCCTTCTTGGGTTCAATTTCCAGATTTAAAGGTTTAAAGGATTATGATTGTTGTTTATATGTCTAAGGGGAAGAAAGAAATCTTAAGTAAAGGGGAATAGATCAAGAGTAGGAAAGGAAGGAAAGGAACTAGAATTTAAAGCACCAGTAATTAGTACGGGAGTTATGTTTACTATACTGTCTATTGTTCATATAAGTTGTTACAGGAACTTTCCTTTCTTCTTGTATGTGAGTCCTATTTGATGATGCTAAAGGCTAAATCTAGTAATGTAGATGAGTTTGGAAAGATTTGAAACCAGGTTTCATGAATATTGTTGTGAGCTATTAGGTTGAACTTGGTGAAATCTGGAAATTAAGTGCATAATCTGAAGGTGGGCCTAGGGCTTGCCAAGCTTTAGTGCACGGCCACTTATGGTTTTTCCCCTTGCTTTGCACGGCCACTTATGATTTCTCTTCTTGCTTTGCATGGCCACTTATGGTTTCTCTTCTTGCTTTGCATGACCACTTACGGTTTCTCTTCTTGCTTTGCACAACCACTTACGGTTTTTCCCTTTGCTTTTCATGGCCGAGAAAGGTTTCCTTTCTTGCTTTGCACGACCACTTATGTTTTATGTTCTTTCTATGCATAGCTACTCAGGCTTCTTGTTCTTCCCATGCACACTTATGGCATTTCACCTCTCCTTACATGACCAAGTAGGCCTATGGTTATTGATACATGGCCCAGCATTTTCTTTTCCTCTTCACTGCATGGCCATATGTACTCCTTTTATTCATCTGAGCCAGCCTTCACCCTAAGATTAAGTCATGTATTTAGATATTGAACACAATATTTGTTATGCTTTTTCTAAAAGCCTAAATATCGCAAGTATACGGTGTATCAATTATAGTACTTCAGATATCAATCGCACGAGGAATGTTGATTAACATTGTACACTATTACTACTTGATTTTAATCTTGTTTACAATCCTCATTAATTTGTAAGTTAAAACTATTATTAACACTACACTACACTAAATTAAATATTATTCTACTTTAATTGATGATCGGAGAAGACTTATGAGTATGATGAATGGTAACATATGCATAAATATGGAATTTTGATATTTTTCTCTTATTTATAATTCAATCTTTATCATGTAAGCCAAGTTGGAATAATATTCTATGTCGTAGCTCTCGCATCTAGACTAGATTATGCCTTAAATATGCATCTATGGTTCTAAATTGCAGCTCTCACATTTACACTAGAATGACATAAACACACATATAAAGAATAAAAACCAACCTATAACAACTATCTCCATATGCGATCTCTCAAACTATGCTTTGATAATGATTTTTCTATTAACTTTTAGAAAGATGTTGATCTCGCTAACTCTCTTACTTAAAACCACTGTGATGATTTTCAAAGAAGAAATTGCCATCTAAGGTCGTCTTCCTTAACTTATAATGATACTAATAAAGTTTTAATAGCAAATCCTACATATAAAGATAAATGAAAGAGAAATGATTAAATATGAATAATAACATTCAAGTTCCTAAAAAAAATTCATAATAATAACAAAAAAGAAGTAAAAATTAGAAATAAAAGAAGGGGATCTTTCAACCCTTCTTTCTTTCACCAAGTGTAACCTTCTTCCTTGTATTTTCCTTCTCTTCAAGCCATAAAAGTAAAACTAAAACCTACAATATTGCTCTCTAATTACACTTTAAATAATAATAATAAAAATAATCCCTCCTTCTTTTGATTATAACTTCCAGGGTATTTATAGATTTTCAAGCATCAAGGCCCTTCAAGTGCCTCTCCATAGGTATGCAACCCTTGGTGAACCTTGGTGTCCTTTTAGGTGACTTTTCAAGCTTAACTGCCTATAACCGCCTCCTGTTGCACTCGCGACAGGACACGCTTCCTCTTTGCACCTTTCATTTCCTCATCTCTTGCCCTAGACATGCGTCCCTTGTCGCGCTCATCTGTCGTACTCGCGACAGGGCTTCTTCTTCACTCCTTCATTAGTGCTTCCAAATTTGCCCATTTAAGCTCTAAATTGATTCCTTAACTCCTATAAAACAAATAAAACACACACAAACACATAAAAAGCAAAAAAATACACATAAAATACCAAAATATTAAATACTATAATTAATAAAAATAAACACATATACACACTATTTATGAGCTTTTCAAGCTCATATCAGTATTGTATGGTTCATAAGATTATTAAGCGAACAAGAGTTGAGGTGAATTTACTATAGCAAGTAAAACTGATGATAAATGGTTATTAAGTGATGATTGTTATGCGAGTTGATATCAATGGATTAATAGACTATGAAGATCTCTCTCTCTCTAATGCTAAAGTCCATAAAGATATGGTTTAGAAAGGCATGAACATAAGATGAAGTAGTATACAAATTTAAAAGACATAAATGCTATTATAAGAGGAAGAGCATTGAATTAAGCTGTAAATTAGCCAAAATCACCGATAAGGTGAATAAAGCATGATCACTTAATTAGAGAAACTTATATGTATATATATATATATATATATTATGATATGTATGTATGTATGTACGTATGTATGTATATATATACACATAGTAGAGTGAAAAGTTTTATGATAATAAACCTATAAAGTTATGATTTGGAGTCCGTTTGAACTCTAAATTAGAGGGACTTGCATATGGTAATGATAAAATAATTAGTTTGCTAAAATGTATTTTAATGCCTAATAGCCCAAAACTAAAAAGAGTAAGAAGAAATATTGTAATCACAAGATTATATGTTATTTATTATGCCTTATATAGTATGGTATAAGGTATGTACTATGCCAAAGCAAATTGTTTTACCCCAATGCTATACATTGATAATCCTTTGCAACGGTATGAAATTACTATGATTTAGCATAGTATTAACAAAAAGATATATAGTTGTAATGTTACATGTTTAGGTTAAAAGAGATGGAATATTAATTGACACTTAATTATAAAGCTACAGAAGTTTGGTTAGGCTTTAAGCCATAATAGGAATTAATGATGAGCTTTGATGTAAGGAAACCTACTTACTTATTTGTTCATGCCCTATGACATATTATGAAAACGAATTTGATCTCATTTTCAGTCCAAATTACATTCTTGGACTCCTACTAATCTTCTCTTTCCAATGATTTAATAAAATATTTTTCGACTTCAGAAGATACTATTCACCCCTGTGTCACTATTCACCATCGAAAAATAGTATTTCTGATCAACCCGGTATTTGGACCATTACAGACCATCAGTGTAATTTGAGTTGATATAGTTTTGTACATATGTTACCTTTGTAGCAAATATTTTGGACTGTAATCGGAACATAGCATATTTGATGTTTAAGTTTCTTCATATTTTTAAATTAAGGTTATCAACTGAGATTTTGTTCTGATTATTGACTTAAGTACAATTGTGGAATGGTTTATCATATTAGGGTGTTACAACCTTGTTTCGACTCCTTCTTTCCATTGCTACTTTTCTCTGCTTTATAAACAATAAATTACCCATTTTAATCACAATTCAATCTCTACAATCTAGGCTTCTTATAGATAGAGCAAGAAGATGATGAGAAAAGAGCAAAATCCTATAGAAACTCACCTTTATTACCTAGAATTTCACTTGGTTACCTTGCTTCCTCTTAAATCCACTTCACAAGAGCTGTATGTGTGTACATGTAGAGAGAAGAGATTTGCAGAATTTTCTGCAAATGGATGACCATCTCATGTCTCTCTCTCTCCCTTCCCTTTAAATACTTGTTTCTAGCAAAAATCTAAAATGTAGCATATTTTGCATTTGTAATGTTCCACTTGTTGGACCAATGAAAGTTCTATTATACTCCTCTAACTTCTCTTCTTCTTTCAATTACACACATTTCCACTTCTACATGCATATTAATTCATGTCTCATACTCATCTATACATGTGTTAGCCAATTTGGGCAAATTACCAAATTTTCGTTATCTTTTAAGTTAATGTCCATTGCATCCTTCACTATACTTTAACTCATCAACTTTTCATGTTCATCTTCTAATCCTCTCTAAACATGCTCTAATGCTATTAGGGTGTAATTTGAGACATTATAGGGGGAGTCTTTGGATGTTTTCTTGAGAGAACCAACGCGTCTTTTCTTGAACCTTGATAAAATAAGGTTTTTGGTTAATGAGGTAGAGGTAGTTTTACACACAAGTGGGGTTTTATGAGCATCAATACAATAGTGTAAATATATCTAGTTAATGAATTGAAAGAAAAGTTCATTTCGTTATCTAATTTCCAAAGCTTCGGTGGAAGTTATTTTTATTCATCTTAAGGACTAAAATACAAATTTAGTTTATAGGAAACTATAAAGAAAAATGATTTATTCAATAGACCATCCTAGTAAAGTAAGAAAAAATCCAAAAATGCCATTATTGAGAAGACCCTTCATTAACTTTTGCTTTTGGGGAGTGTAAGGTGGGTAGCGTATAGAAGCATCTCCATTGAAACTCCTGTATAAAACTGACTTCTTGTGGCTGAATGCATCAAAAGAATATTTTCCATGGTATGATCCCATTCCACTCTCCCCAACTCCACCAAAAGGTAAACTATCTACTGTAACCTGCAAAGTTTTGTCACAAAAAAATAAGTGCATAAATAAATGAAACTACATTTCTTGAAAGTGCAACTATGGTGCGTGGCGCTTTAAAAAATAATGTTTTATATATTAATTTTTTATTTGATCCAACAGTGCATACCGTAAACATGTACACACGGTAGCATGCTTCCTTTTCTTAACAAAGAAAATTGAATTTTAGTTAAAGAGGAGAGAATAATTAATACATGTAGAATTGTGTCATTGATGAGCATTCCTCCGGATGATACATTTTGCACAAAGTCTTCCTTTAGCTTTTCATCATTAGTGAAGAGATATGCTGCGAGGGGCTTTGGTTTTGAATTTATCACATCAAAGCTGTCTTTTATATTTTCCACCTATATCAAAACAAACATGAAATTAAGATATGTTAGTTCTAAACTACTACTAAAATCTCAATTTAAAGAAATTTGACAAAAAAAAAATTAAGACGACCCACATATAATGAACCACTAAAGGAGTAATTAAATGAGAAAATAATTAAGAAAAATGCATTATGGGGTTCTTGAAATATAAAGTTTTTCTAAATTAAATTTTTGTATTTTATCTTTTCATATCTCTCACATTATATCCAATTTAGACGGAATAGGCGGAATTAAAATGTACAATCTGTTAATCTTGCATGAGATTAACTTAAAATAACCGACAGATCTATCAAAATATAAAGAAATTGAATAAATATATATACAAACATTTTAAACATTTAAAATCTGATGAGTTGACTTTTTTCAATTTTTTATATTTTGGTAGATCCCATAGTCACTATAAGTTAAACACATGCGAAATTAACATAGCGTGCAATTTAATTTTGGTAGCACTACTGAATTCATAAAATAATTAAGAAATATCCAATCTAGGGGTCCTTCAAATATAATGTTTTTTTTACATTAAATTTTTATATTTTCAACAGTTTATATTAGATCTCTGTATTTTTCAAATCTCTCGCATCAGATCCAATTTAAAAAGAACTAGCAGGATTGAAATGTACAATATATTAATCTCCCGAGATTAACTTAAAATGATTATGGGAGCCACCACAATATAAACAAATTGAATAAATAGACAATAATTTTAGATATCTAAAAGGTGATGAGTTACATTTTTCTTCAATTTTTATATCTTGGTGGGTCCTCCGGTCATTATAAGTAGATCTCATGCAAGATCAACAGAGTGTGCATTTCAATTTTATCAGCATCACAAAAGGAGTAATTCAATGAGAAAATAATTAGAAAAAATTGCATTATGGGATCCCTAAATTCTAATATTTTTCTATATTAGATTATATATTTTTAGAAGTTGACATTGGATTAATGTACTTTTTAATCATCCATATTAGATCCAATTTATATGGAATTGGCAGAATTGAAATGCATCTTTTATTAATATTGCATACAACCAATTTAAAATAATTGAGAATTTCACTAAAATAAAAAAAAAACTAAATAAATATACAATCATTTTAGTTATCCAAAAAGTGATGAGTTATTTTTTTTTCTTTAATTTTTTATATTTTGGTAAGTTTAACAGCCATTTTAAATTAATATCACGCGAAATTAATAGAGAGTGTATTTAAATTTTATCAGCACCACTAAAAGAGTAACTAAATGAGAATATAATTAAAAAAATATGCATTTTGGGGATTTCTAAATTTTAATTTTCTTTTACATTAAATTATGTATTTTTGTAATAGTAAATTTACTATAGATAATGTTTAAATTCAAATATTTCAGGTTGTATTTTTCCAAAATAATTATGCAATGGAATTTTGTCATGTGCACCTACCGTAATAATAGGAAGTAATGGGCCGAATATTTCTTCTTGCATTATGCGAGTGTCTGGAGGAACATTCAATAATATGGTGGGTGCTATTTTTCTGCAATCCAATTCAGGTATCATAATAAGTATAGCAATATATATGCAACAGAAAAACAAATGCAAATAACTTTTTTTTATAGAAAAGAAACTCACAATTTGGCCTCATCTGTTTCGCCACCAAACACAATTTTGTCAGAGACTCCATCCTCATTTAAAAGCTTTAGTAGACGAGTGAAATGGTTTAAGCTGGCGATACGAGATATATCTTTGGATTCCATCGGATTTTTCCCAAAGAAATTTTCAATTTCTTTTTTCAGACCATCTATCTACAAAAACACATACAAATCTATAAATTACTAACTAAAAACTCCTTTATTTTCCAAATAAAATTAGAATGATCCTACCAATTGTGGAGCAAAATATTTTGTAGTTATAATATGATCAACACCAATGCAAGCTTGTCCATTATTGCATTGCCATTTGCCAGCTATAACTCTCCTCATTGCTACCTTCATATTAGATTGTATAAATTAAGTTAACATAAAGTAAATTAAGTATGACTAATCAAATTAGTTCTCTTACTTGTAGATTGATATTTGAATCAACAACGGCTGGGCATTTTCCTCCAAGTTCTAAAATAACAGGAGTAAGATGCTTTGCTGCAGCACTCATCACAATCCGTCCTACTCTTGAACTACCTGTAATTTTGATTTATTTACAGAGGAATAATTGCAGAGATTGTTGTGGTTTAAAAAGATCTTAAAGTGCAAATTTACCCATAATGTTTGACAAATTGGACAATTCTATCCCTAATATTTTGTCCTTCCATTTTATAAATTTAGGAAAATTTTGCCCTTCTTGTGCGACCATATGCCATGTATCGGCTTGTTCAAATGTCACACGTCAAAATATTGATAAAATTCTTCAAATTTTAAAATATAAAAGACAATATTATATCAATTAAAATATTAAAATTAAAATTGAGCATTTTATCAAATATTAAGAACAAATTGCAACATTATACTTGACGAAAATGGTAAGAACCTGTGTAAAGTATTTTGTCCCAATGCTGTTCTAATAAAGCAGTGGTTTCAGGAACAGCACCTTCAACAACTCTAATAGCAGAAGAATCAAGATATTCCTGAAATAATTTTGAAAGAAGAGAAGATGTAGCTGGTGCTATTTCTGATGGTTTTAGGACCACAGCATTCCCTGCTGATATTGCTCCTATTACTGGATCAACTGATAACACTGCAATTTTTATATTTATTAATAAAGATTACACAGCAAAGAAAAACACTGTGATCCTAATATAAAATGAAATGACTTTGTCACTTACAAAAAGGAAAATTCCAAGTAGATATCACCAACACAGTCCCCAGCGGTTCTGACACAATTTCTGCTGAAGAAGGATATGTTGCAATTGAAGTTTTAGCCTGAAATTAATTAAGTTTAATTATCATCAAATTTTAATTCCAAAAGATAGCTAATTTCATTTTTCGTAAAATCAACATCAATCATTTCCCTTAACAAAATTTCAAGTTTAATCCATATTTCGTATATGGAGCATACATCATTAAAAGAGCCGCTTAATTTCAATTATAAATTCGATAATATATGATTTTGAATTAACCGATATTATATGAGTTTAAAAATATTGAATTGGATATCTAAAAATCACAACTTGAATTCTATAGATACGTACCTTTTCTGGCTTCATCCAGTGTTTCAATTCTTCAAGAGCCAGTTTACAAGAGGACTTGGCGGTAGAAATCTGTAATGGAAGCAGATAATAATTTAATCTTGCAAACAAAATATTCAATTATTTTAACGTTTATATACACATAATTTATATAAAAATCTAGAATGGCCTAGAAATCATGGAATGTATTAGACATAAGTTATGGACTGATAGTGAAGAAAGAAATGAACCTCAGCAATGAAGGCTTCAAGTGGAGGCTTGCATAAATCTTCATAGATAGCATCACAAATCTCTTTTTCGTTTTCCTCTATCATTTTTAATATGCTCTTCAACTGCGAAACTCTCCATTCATAAGTTTTTGTGTTGTTTGATTTGAAGTTTTGCCTAAGTTCCTTCACAAGACAAGCTGCTTCTTTTTCGCCAAAATATTTTTTCTCTTTCTCCCCCGTTGTCGTCATTGTTGCATGACAACTTTTCAAGATTAGAGTATTAAATAAAGGACATAATGTAACACAAATACTAGAAATTAATGGAACCGTGCATATATGTACATTATTATAAGTCCAATGCATATCAATACTTATATTTGAGTACCGATATATATAATATTGAGGTACAGATTAGTGCACATAAATTAAATCAGTTTCAAATTAAATTAAAATGAGAAAAAGTACAAAAATATCCAGTGGCACAGCCACATGGTTAGGAAGGGGGGCAATTGCCACCCTTATTTTTAAAATTTTTTTGTTATATATATATATATATATATATATATATATATATATATATATATATATATATATATATATATATATATATATATATATATATTTGGATGCTCTTTTTTTCTCGTTAAATTGTTTTTAATTAGATAAGATGTCATTCTAAGAGATATAAAGATTTTTAGCACCATTTTTTATAACTATAAGATGTTTGTGCATGCATAAGTATATCGACTCCTCGCAGATCAGTACTTTTCATATTTGCTACTTTTACATTTGAAATAAAATTTCACTGATAAATTATTGTGTTAAAAGCTGGAATGGAATAAAAATGTTTGATTTTAACAAAATAATTGTGATTTTACAATACAAGTAACAATTGAATATTTCAAAACCTTTCATAGTTCATTTAAAAGTGTCTTGAATTGTATATTACTAATCAGCTATACTTGCTTTTTCCCTCAGAAAAAAAAAAAGAAAAAAAAAGAAAAAGGTTCTTTATTTAATTAGGGAAAAAAAAGTATACAGATTAGAAAATTAAAATTAAGTTATTTTCCAATTCTATATCAAGAAATTAAATTTTTTTATCTCTAAAAAAAAGTAAATATATATAGATACATGCTCGATAGTCCCTATAACATATAAATATGATTCTCTTCCATCAAAGTCTTATACATGAATTTCAGTGTAGTATTTACAGTTAATCATGTTCATAATAATTTTTAAGACAAATTAAATTAAGAAATTAAATATGATTCTTATTTTTATAAACTAAGAATTTAAATTGCTAAATAATTATAGATTGTTTTATTTTCAATCATTTTTGTCTAAAGTTATTTAACCAAACAAAAAAAATTGAAAAATCATCATCAATGAAAGTTGTTTTGACATGCTAAATTGGAAAATTATAATTTTTAAAATATGTTTTTAAATTTGTTCTGAAACTATTTTCAATGGAAAAAATAACAAAAATCCATAAATAAACACACATATACACACTACAGCATGGTTCAGTTATAACTGAAAATCAAATCAAATTAATTCAATTATTTCAGTTTTGATTTATAATTTTGATTTTTGGTTCCTTCATTTATTTGAGTTAATAACAAATTTTTGAAAACATCCACCAAAAAGAGAGAGACTTACAAACACGATGAAGAGAATGTGGAAACGTGGCGAAATATGGAGAGAATGGACGGTTGTTTCGTATCGATCTTTTGCATGTGATGGTAACTGAAGGTACTTGTCCCCTCAACAGTAACCCCGCTGTTCAATCTGCAAGTAATTTATAAGAATTGAGAAAGAAAATATAGATTGTTTACAATATATGTTATCAACTTCAGCCATACTCTTTGAACTTCATTTATTTGCAAATAGGTTTTTTTTTTTTTATTAATATTCTGTTATAGTTTTAGTAGCATATGTGTGTCAAAAAATAATTAGCATTTTAGGATTTTTCAAAAATGCATTTATGTGTTGCAGTTTTAGACAGTGAGACCCATGGACTATAAATGTGATTTACACTGAAAAAGCAACATATTGCTGCAGTTTTAGACTCTTAAATCACGGCAACATGTGTTTTTCAGATATACGGATCCCACCACCAAATTACAATTAATAAATTCAATATAAATTTTAAATACAAGTCACAAGTGCACTTACATTTACGTTCATTTATCATAAATCATGGGTTCAAATCCTGAAATAATAATGAACAATCATTTTTCATTTTAATATTTTTATTATTTTAACTTGTATTTTAATAGTACAATTGCACTTTCATTTTTCCTCACTCACATTTTTATCCTGGAACAATCATTTTTCATATTAATATTTTTAATATTCTAACTTGTATTTTAATAGCACAATTGCAGTATCATTTCTAGCTCACAGGTTCGATCTTTAAATTTATTATTATTTATTATTTTCAATATTTGATTTTATAATTAACTTTCTTACATTAATTTTCATATTTTAATTAATTTCATTTTTTTATTGTTTTTCATTATTTTTTTATATTAATGTATTGAATATAAATTTTAGATGCCAATTTGTATTTTAGTAGCACAATTATACTTTCATTTCTTTTAGCTTGCAGGTTCAAATCTTGTGACATGTCATTTTTTACTATTTTTATTTTTTTTCCACATTAGATTTTTCAATTAATTTGTTACATTAATTTTTTACATTTTAATTAATTAAAATTTATAAATATTTTTTAAAAAATAAAAATAAATATAGTATATTCAAAAATGAACATGGTGAATTTTGATAAATTTTGAATATAAAATCATTGTAAATGAAAAAAATTGATTAATGATTTTCAATTAGATATAAAATATGAAGAAAAAATTATTAAAATATTGAACTGAGGTTTATAATAGTGAAAAATTAGTTATAAGTTTTAATTAATTGAAATATAAAAATTGATATAAAAATAAATATAAATTTTAATGTGAAAAATAATAAAAAAATGACATGTTTCAAAATTTGAACCTGCAAGTTAGAAGAAATACGAGTGCAATTGGGCTATTAAAATACAAGTTGGAGTACCAAAAATAGTAATATAAAAAATAATTGTTTTTCATTATGAAAGGATTTGAACCCAAATATGAATGAATGTAAGTGCACTTGTGCCATTAAGATACAAGTTGGTATCTAAAAATATATATTGAATATATTAATTATATTTTGATGATGGGATCTGTGCATATGAAAACGTAGTAGGCTGAAACTGTAACAATTTTACTGCATTTTCAATGTAACTAACATCTGCAGTTTATGTGTTACACCCTCCGAAACTGCAATATGTTATTGCATTTTTTAAAAAGATCACAAAATTTTAAATTTTTTCTGACACTATTTTTTTAACTTTTTTTAAAAAAATATTATTTTAAAAAATTCCCTATATAAAGATGGATGCATATACGGCACGTGCATATTTAGACCGTCGGATTAAATGAATGTGTGTGATATGACATTTCAGATGCACATGAACTGAATTAATACTTAGATCCCATTTGGTTTAGCTGATGAACGCAACTGGTAGTAAATATTTGTTGCCGGTAGCCGATACCTATTGGTGACCGATTAGTGATTAATGTTTAAGTATTCAGTAAGATTATACGAAACACTTTAAGAGGTGTTGGAATAGAAAAGGCCACCTGCCTTCCAACTGCTAAACCAAATACCCTCTTAGTGATGGAGCCAGTTTTGCAATTTAATTTATAAGTGATAGAAGAAGAAGTGAATAATAAGTCATATTAGCCTATTGATAGTGATAAATGTGCTTTCGTTTTTGAACTTCATTAAAAATTAATTACATTTTTCAATTTATAAGGTTACATTTAGCATGAATTAGGATTAGTAACCCACTAATTATACTAGTTCACTCTTTGACGGACTCTATTGATTTCTTAAGTCAACTCAACTAACATCATTAACAACGCCACTAACTATACTTAATGACAATTAGAAGCATTAAAAATAGTGGATATGAATAGAAAGGAGAAGTAGAAGAAAAAGGAAGTAAAACAATGGGTATGCAGGAGATAAAGAGAAAGTACCTGAAATTTGGAAGGAGCCCCAAGGAGAGGCCTTTCATTATAACAGATAATGGAGCCTCAGCGTTGCGTTTGTTAGGTAGATGAAGTTAAGCGAAATGGAGTTGGGATCATTGCAATGTCTTCTGAATTTAAAAATAATGATTAATAAGAAAATAAAGATGAAAAAAACATGTTGTATGTCCACTTTTGATGAAAACGAGTTTTCCTTTTTGGAGACTTCTGAGCCATTAAATGAAAGAAGATAATGTTGAAGACTGTTGAGTAAACTGAGCCACACATTTTCTTAACGACTGTCAAAATCTCCATTCGATACCAAATGCTAAAGGATGTTTCCCAGCGTTGCCCTTCCTTGGGTGCCCCCGTCATTTCTCAACCTGTTCAATTTTTTTTTGTTTCTCTAACATTTTCTTAATTAAATGCATCGAAATAGATAAGGGTATGCAAAATCGAATCAAAATCAAAAATTAAATCGAATCAAATGAATTTTAATTTATTTAATTCGGTTAATTCGGATTTGAATCAAAATATACTCGATTTAATTGATTCGGTTCGGTACTTAAAATTGAAAAATCGAATGCATCGAACCAACTAAAGTTTTAAACATATATATTTTATAGTATGATAATATCAAAATAGATATTCTGGCTTAATAGTGGTATGAAACTTTATTAAGACCATCAAATCTTGAGTTCAAATATCAATAGGCATAGATTTTTGGTTTTTCAATTTATTTACTTTAATTTTTTTTTTGCAAGTGAATTAAAATTAACATTTAGAAGTGAATTAAAATATAAATTTAAATCCTTAATTTATTAAATTGAGTAGTAGAATCAATTTTTTTTTACTTTAATTTTTTTACAAGTAAATTAAAATTAAAATTTAGAAGTAAATTAAAATATAAATTTAAATCCTTAATTTATTAAATTGACTAGTATAGTATTAGTTTTAGAAGTGAATTAAAATATAAATTTAAATTCTTAATTTATTAAATTGAGTAGTAGAGTATTAGTATTCTCAATTTTTTTACTTTCATTTTTTTACAAGTAAATTAAAATTAAAATTTAGAAGTGAATTAAAATATGAATTTAAATCATTAGTTTATTAAATTGAGTAGTAGAGTATTAGTGTTCTCAATTTTTTTACTTTAATTTTTTTTACAAGTGAATTAAAATTAAAATTTAAAAGTAAATTAAAATATAAATTTAAATCTTTAATTTATTAAATTGAGTAGTAAAGTATTAGTGATTAAATTGAAAATTAAATTTGCTGTATAATTGATAAATCAATTTGCTATGTATAAAATTAAAATTTAGAAGTTAATTAAAATATAAATTTATATCCTTAATTTATTAAATTGAGTAATAAAATATTAGTGATTAAATTAAAAATTAAATTTGCTGTATAATTGATAATTGACAATAAATATTCCTTTGGTACAAATATGAATATTTAGATTAAAATATAAATTTTTTTATTTTTATTTAATAATTTATATTTAATATATTTAATGTTAATAAAAAATAAATAAATATTCATTTGATATTACTTTTATATATTTTTTTTACTTTTATCTTTTTTACTGTAGCAATGAAACTAGATTAAATCAGAGCTCATAAAAAAAATAATAGGCAGGCCTGAAACTGAGCCTGGTCTGTTTTCCTAAACATCTAATGCTCAAACAGCCTATATTAACTTAGAATCGGTTGGATCGAATCGATCAAAATTCTTTCGATCCATTCAATTTTCGGTTCAATATATTTTAGTTTCGATTCGGTTCGGTTTTTATATTTCTCAAATTTTGATTTTTGGTTCTTTTGATTCGGTCCAAAATCGAACCGACCATTAGCACACTCCTAAAAATAGATACCAATTAAAATTAAATTATACACTAAATATTAAGTTAAAATTTGTGGGTCTATTTAATATTTTGAATATTTGCTACAGTTTGCTAGTTATTTGCTACGATATCCGTTGAATCACTTACGGGGACTACTCCGAAAATTACACGCCTATTCTTTTAAAGTTTTTGTTGGGGGAAAAAATACAACCATTTGCATTAACTTTAAATGGAAATAATATACACTTCTAAAAAAATAATATACATGAATTCAAAATTTGGAAACAGAACACTTGAATTTATCGCAAGAATATGCCCTCTGAAATGCAAAAATGTAAGAATATGCATGCGAAGCGAATCAACATAATAATTATTAAAAAACAAAATAACAAGAGCATAAAAATAAAATTTAAACAATTGGCAGGAAGCAATCAATTTACTTCATCTACCAAAGTTGATTAAATATCAGGATATCAATCGATAAATTATTTAAAATATATGTAACTTTTTTACAATTAGCTTTTGCACCATGTTATAACAGAGTGGGAACTTTAATATTCTAATTCCTAACAATTGTTCACCATGCTAGGGGAATCCAAACACAAAGAGAAGATAGGGTGAAAACTGTTTTTTTTTTTTTCATTTATTGAACCCTAAACTAGCTTGGCATGAAATATAAACCCTAAATTAGCATGGCATGCAAATACATCAAAACGGGCTATTTATTGAATTTAGTTGGGTGAGAATATTAGTCCTCTTATGCACTTGTAAAGAATCATTTAGTGTGAGTTTTATTGGCAACAATTGAGATATTGGTCTCGTTTTATTAAAAAGACCAAATTAATTAGTTATATACGGAATTTTTTACATTATTAAAACTTTCTATTTTCATGTGATATTTGGACATAAAATAGAAAATAGGTCCCGTTTTATCAACAAAAATCCCGATTATGCAATATAGGTTAATTGCAATATTTTCTGACAATCGAATGAAATCCTTTAGTTATATTATACAAACTTGGAGCAACAAACAATAACAAAGAATTAGAACTACTCTATTCCATTGGCCACATAGCACTTACAGGGGCACAAACCATGCACGGAAGGATCTAGAATTGCAAAAAAAAAAAAAAGAGGAAATTGAAATCTGGGCCATGACTAGTTAGTCATGCTTGGAAAATCGAGTCTTGTGACTCACACCCGTGACTAGCATGTCGCGGATATAACTCAACTGGGCTCACAATTTTGAAGGAAAGACTACATTGTGGACATGACTCATTAAGTCACGACTGTGAGTTACTTCAAAACAATGACTCTTTTTGTCATTCTCTGTTTTGCTCACTACTCTTTGTGGGTCTCAAACCCAAGAAACATGATATACCAAAGAAGAAAACAAACACATTCAAAACCTTTAAAAGAATAATTTTTACAAGTTTTAATTTGAAAACAACTCAATAACAAAAAAAAAAAAAACCCAACTTTCAATATAAAGCCTATATGCTTCTATCACATGGCAACTACCTGAGCTGGGTTTTACAATTTAAATCTATCTAGGACATAAAGGAATTGACAGAAAACACTTAAAGGGATGAATTTAATTGCTGCATTCAAGGATAAATGTCTATACTTATCTCGAAAGAGAACTAGGCTAAGAGGAAGGAAAGATTTATAATATTATTTTCAGTGTGTTTTTCTCTCACAAATAATGAAACTTTAAGCTCCAAGATCCCTCATTCGCTGGATGGTTGAAAATCTAAGCTTGAAAGTTGGTGCTTAGAGCTTTAAAACTATTAAAAACTAGAAAGAGTGAGACCAAGGGTTGTATGTGTTAAGGAAATAGCTACACTCTGTTTCGTTGGTTATCTTTTATCTTTATGTATTCTTGTTGTAATTATCTTTTCCTATAATATTGCTATTGTAAATATCATGTTGAGCTGTCATATCTGCAATATAAAAGTAGAGCTGTAAACATGGTAGAATACGGGAGAAATACAAGTATATTTTCAGTCAATTACTCTTCTATTCTGTCTCTGTTTTCACATGGTATCAGAGCCTATTCTTAACATGGCAAATTCAGTTGTTCCTTTCAATTCATCTGCCTCTACTACCGTTTCCACAAGTCACTCTTTCTCTATCAAACTAAACTCCAAAAACTACCTAGCCTGAAAAACACAATTTCTTCCTATTCTCAACTATCAAGACCTACACGGTTTCATTGATAACTCTACCATTCCACCATCAAAAACCTTAGTTTCAGTTGATGACAACACAGTCCAGATTCCCAATCTAGAATACACTACCTGGTTCAAAAAGGACCAGATGCTTCTCTCTTGGTTATTCTCCTCTCTCACCGAAGACATCTTTCCCTATGTCATTGGTCTCACAACCTCACGTGAAGTATGGCAAACCTTTGAAATTGCATTTGGCTCAATCTCTTAAAATAGACAATTGCAACTCCATATTGAACTCCAGGAACTGAAGAAAAATGACCTTTCAGTCTCTCAATATTTACAAAAAGCAAAGGCCCTTGCTGATGAATTAAAAGCTGCTGGAAAGCCACTCTCACCTGCTAAGTTTAATGCGATTATTTATCACAGCATTGGTTCTGAGTTTCATAGTATCATATCTGCTCTTAATCTGCGGTCTGAACCTGTATCTTTTTATGAATTACATGGACAGCTGGTGGCCCATGAGATTCTCATTCAAAGTGCTTTTCTTCCCCAAGCCAATATGGTGCTTAAAAAGAACCATCCAATACTTCCCACCCCGTCTATCAATCCCCTGCAACCACAGGGTTACAATGGTTCCAATATATGCCCTCACAATGGATACAATCAGCGTCGTGGTGGCCCTTGTCAGATATGTAGTTATCGTAACCATATAGCCATGACTTGTCGACAGAGATTTGCTCCAAAGAATCATTCTCATGACGGCAACCAATCTACTCAGCCTTTGCTGCACGATCCTGTAATCCCATGGCCAACTACACTGTTCTGGATCCACCTCAAAATACCTCCATGCCTTGGTTTCCTGACACAGCAACCAACTATCACATTACACCCGATGTTCAGTCCTTCAGTAGCACATCTGATTATACTGGTCATAATCTCCTCCATGTAGGTAATGGTCAAGGTTTGAAAATCTCTCACACTGGTACTACTTCTTTCCCTTCTTCTAAAGGCCCCTTAAAATTAAACAATGTCTTATGTGTTCCTTCTATTATTAAGAATCTTCTTTCTATTCAAAAATTTTCTTCTGATAACTCATACTTCTTTAAATTTTGGCCTAATTTTTTCTTGATTAAGGATCAACAAATAAGGAAGGTGTTGATGCGAGGGCCCAGTGAGTCGGGCATGTACACATTATGTTCTCCCAAGCAAGCTTTGACTGCTCAATCTTTCACTTTTGATGACTGGCATGTATGGCTTGGACACCCAAATATAAAAAGCTTTAGTTTCTTTCTAAGAATAAATTTATTTCTAGTTCCACTAGCTCTCTTTCTCCTTCTTCTAGTTGTTTTTTAGGCAAGTTAGCTAGAATTCCACTTGCCATTGTTGAACATAAAAGCTGTGCTCCATTTGATATTAATCATTCTGATGTCTGGGGTCCTGCCCTAATCCTTTCTCATTTTGGTCATTGATATTTCATTTTATTTGTTGATGATTTTACTCGCTTTACTTGGGTATATTTAATGAAAAACAAAAGTGATGTTTATTCTTCGTTTATACACTTTGAGAAATTAGTCGAAAGACAATTTGTAAACAAAATTCGCGCCTTTCATTCAGACTGGGGTGGGGAATACCAAAAATTGTACAAATATTTTCAATCTAATGGTGTTCAACATCGTATTGTTTGTCCCTATACCCATGAACAAAATGGTACGGCTGAACGAAAAAATTCGTCACCTTGTTGACACCACCTTATCCTTGTTAGCTCATGTTCATCTTCCATTAAAATTATGGACCTTTGCCTTAGAACAAAGTGTTCAGTTAATTAATGTCTTACCAAGTGATGTTCTTAAACAAAAGTCACCATTTCAATTACTACATCACAAAGATCTTAACTTTCTTGATATCAAACCCTTTGGGTGTGCTATCTTTCCTCTACTTCGCCCTTATAACTCCCACAAGTTTTCCTTTCGCACTACACCATGCATTAATCTTGGTCTTAGTCCCTCCCATGCCACCTATAGGTGCTTTGACAAATCTTTCGATAGAATTTATTTAACTTGTCATGTTTGTATCCTTGATAAGGTATTTTCGTACTCTACACCATGCCGCCTATAGGTTCTTAGAGCTTTAAAACTATTAAAAACTAGAAAGAGTGAGACCAAGGGTTGTATGTGTTAAGGAAACAGCTACACTCTATTTCGTTGGTTATCTTTTATCTCTATGTATTCTTGTTGTAATTATCTTTTCCTATAATATTGCTATTGTAAATATCATGTTGAGCTGTCATATCTGCAATATAAAAGCAAAGTTGTAAACATGGTAGAATACGGGAGAAATACAAGTATATTTTTAGTCAATTACTCTTCTATTTTGTCTCTATTTTAACATTATGAAGTTTTTCCAAACACTTTTTCCTTATCTCTCTTAGCATTTTATAGCTTTTTTGGGAAAAGACCATAATTTGTCAAGTTAAAAAATAAATCCAGCTAATTAAGGTAATTACACAGCTAATTAAGGTACAATATATTAATTCACTTATACTCACAATTAAATATATGAGTTAACGATTAAGAGTTAAAAAGACCATAAGTTAACGATTAAGAGTTAAAGATCAAATTAAGGTAATCACACAGCTAATTAAGGTGCACTATATTAATTCACTTATACTCACACTTAAATATGCCATGTTCACCTCATTTATCATAAATAAAATGACCCCAATAATTAGAACTACACAACATAGTTTAAACAATACACACACATGTACGAAGGAGTTTTCAAGCCTATTTGAGTTTAATTTGTGCATTATTCCTTCCAGCTTTACTCTTTACTAATCTCTTCCCTTTTTCTTCCTTCATGCATCAACAAAGTATAAACTGATAATCGATCCTCAGATAATAGAGGCAAAACACATGCTCATGAAGAATCCAAATTGAATTGCAATTAATGAAACTTATTCTCCCTTCACATACTTAACTCGTTCCAGTACTAATTAAATGTAGCTTCAATATTTACATGTCTTTACTAACGCGAAAATTCAAATTGAAACTTTATTAAAAGAGATGGTAGGAGAAAAATCAAAAGAAGGCATATATGAGAGTTCACTAGTTAGAAATTACCTTAATTTGATCTTTAACTCTTAATCGTTAACTCATGCCTTTACCTTGATTTTTGTTTCCCTAATTTTATTTATCTTCTCAACTTCTAGCTTGATAAAATCTTGAAAGATTAAAATCCTTAAGGAATCTGCAGCCACATTTAGGAGAAAATGAAAGTATGTGTTCTTGTCGTCTTTTTCCAATTTACACATTTTATTTGCATGAAAATTAGTTTGATGGCTTCCTCTTCCTACAACACCTAACTTCCACTAACTTATATTAATTAATAAGAAATATTGATTACTTTAATCAACCTTTATTAATACATAATCCAGGCATACTCCCAATTACTCACTAATATATTTATTTCTTTTAATCAAGTCTAACACTTCTATTATTATTATTTGATCCAATTTCCTAACTTCCTTCCACCATTCCCCATTATAAATTACATTTATTTGATCAATAACTCTAATTACAAACTCTGAAGCTTTACACTAAGAAAGTGTGTTTGCCATTATGTTCTCCTTGCCCTTCTTATAGCATATGACATAGAGAAATTGCTCTATGAATTCTACCTCACTTGATATGTCATTTGTTTAATATCTCTTGCACTTTCAAATGCTTAAGAGACTCATGATCACTATGAATCACAAATTCCTTCGGCAACAAATAATGCTCCCAAACGGCCAAAGCTCTTACGATTGCATATAATTCCTTGTCATAGGGAATACTTCAATTCAACTTCTCACTAAAATAGGCAATAAATCATTTTTCTTGCATCAAAACAACACCTATACCAATCTTGAAAGCATAACTTTCAAATTTAAGAGTTTTGTTAAAATCAGAAATACTTGAAATAGGAGCATTACACAATTCATCATTGGTGTTAAAAGCATTTTCTTGATCCTCTCCTTATATCAATATTTTAACTATAGTTTAATGACATAAGGCAACTTTCCTGACCAAACTCTATGTGTTTCTACTTCCTTCACCATGATGTTCTTCTTCCCTTTTCCTTTCTTTTTGTTATTATTTCTTTTTCTCTTTCTTTCCTTTATTTTTATTTCCTTTTTTTCTTTCTTCTCTTATTTTATTTTTCCTTTGTAGTCTCATATTTGCTTTGCAGTCCATTTAAATCCCATTTGCTCGATGTGTTGGTTAACTATTTGGAACTAGAGGAGCCATCGATTTAACCTAGTCTTGCCAAATAATCCTCCTTGAATTTTTGTAATTCAGCTAATTGCTTGTGATAGACTTATCCTTATACCAAGTTTAAATAATTGGATTGGCCTCTACTTGGCATCTATTTATGATCTTGTACTACATGAAGAAGTTTCTTGACTTGGATACCTTTCTCGGTTGTTATTTGATGCATTGAGCCAGATCTTTTACTTTGCATGCACTTATTCAAAAGATTGCATTTATGAGGACCATTGTGTACTTATACTTCCTATAGAAGCTTTTGGGTTAATCTTATCTTAACAGTCATGTATGTTTGAATGGCATGCTCTATTTTAAATCCAATGCAAAGACTCTTTTTATTTATTATTATATTTTCTTCACTCTCTCAAACTATCTTTTTCAAGATTTATTTCTGATGAAATCACAATCTCATTTAGGTGTAAAGATTAAATGGAGTGATAATTGTTAAATTATTGTCAATTTCATGTCATGATTATCACTATGCATAATGCAACCATATGAGACAATGCAAGATAAGAAAAATTATTCATATCATTAGTTGAAGGTAGGACCATTGTCTTAACAAAGCTTAGGGAATGGAAATGGCAATCCTAATTAGAGCAATAAATCATGATGCAGTCTCTATCTTGCTTTGGCATACCTTTTTATCTTTTGGTTCTGGAATTTGTCTATCATCTATGATATTTTGAATGGCCATGCGGAGAGTGTAGCAATCATTAGTAAAATGTCTGGTTTGTAGATGATATGTACAGTATTGGTCTTTCATATGCCTTGGTTTGTGTTCATCCTTGGCATGTTTTATTGGTAACGGCTGTAACTTTCCTTTAGTTTGTAGCTTCTTGAAATACCATCTCAAAGACCTTCCAAATTATAGTAATGTCTTCCACATCTGTAACTCCTCTTACTCTTGAGGGTACTTAAAGTGGCTTGGACATTTGTGGAGAAGGCTTAGTATTGGAGGGACACGCCGCCTGGCCATCATAATATACCTGGAAGACTTTCGATATAAGGCACCAAACACAAATCTCCAATCGCAAGGATGTATTAGGGCCTCCCACAGCTTATGTCCTTCCCTCAAATGATAATCCATTTGATCCATCGAATCATCTTGCACCACCGTTCTCAACCAACGGGACACACTGCTTGGCCACCACAATACCAGAAAGACTTTCGACGCATGGCACCAAACACGAATCTCCAATCGCACAAACAAACCGAGGACCTCCCACAAAACGCAATCCATCGTTGGCTCCATCTCCGAACCTGGGCTCTGAAACCACTTGTTGGGGACCGCCAAATATCCCCTTAACTCTACATTAGTATAATAGTGTCCGTTTTAGGCCAAGCCCACACGAATTTGTTTTTGGTAGGGGTGTGCATCGGTTGGGAGATACATAAAAAGTCTTGGTTCACACAAGCCCCCTATTAAGTCAAACAAACCAGTAATTTGTGAACAGGATTTTCCAAAAACCAAAAAGTATGAATGCAGTTGCATGGGATACATAACAACTCATCCATGCTTTTAGAAGGTAGCAATTGCATTGCCAGCTTTGAAACTTGTGCTTGTAATAGAGCCATCAGGAGTTGAATGGCATAATTTTTTGTTTCATCTCCCAAACTTCCACCCTTTGCAATCTTAAGAACATAAAAAGCTAATCTATGTAAATAAGAAAACTAATCTATGTAGAAAATTAGATTTAAAAATTTGAGTCTCTTTCATGACCAAATTAATCAACTCACCTAGGCCCTTTCGAGCACATTCCTCATTTTTGTCTTTCAGCAGATCATACACTCTAGTGAGCATTCCCAGGATCAAGCTATTAACCCAATCACTCGGTAAAGATCCTGACAACAAATACAATAACCGAGTCCCAGCCCCAAAGGTAACAACCTTTACATCGACATTTAGAGAAGCCAAGCACGCAAAAGCTCTCTTTGTAATATCCCAATGGTGATGCTACACTCAACAGGTATATTATAATTTCTAGATAAAAATTAATATATTTCAAAATTGGACAAAGGATTTTCTTTTTTATATTTTTTGAGAAAAGGAAGACAATGAACTGGTATTCAGAAACAGGCAGTAAGTATTCATAAACTAATCTGTAATATCAATGACAAACCTTTGGAATAAAACCAATGTGGCACAACTCTTTTGTTTTCCCTAATTTGACACCAGAAAAGAGTTCATAAATAAGACAGCCTATAATTAAAAACCCAAACAGTGGGGAATATTAGGTCCTATATGTAATCCACTCGGAAAAGACAGAAAAAGGATTAGTTGTTTCGTCTATAATTGCACTTAGCCAAAACAATTGTAAGATTCCTGGTGTTAAACCTCAATGAACAGTAATATAAGAATGACAGAGAGGCAACAGCAAAATGATTTTCAAGTTGTGAAACAGAAAGATAGAAGTTGTTTATTGCAATAAGCCATTCATATTGTTGATTGTTAATGGGGAAAAATAAAACAGTAATGAACATCAAGAGCAAAAAAATCAATTCTAATAACCGCAGATCCTGTATTGACCACATTTAAATAATAATTTAGCATTCACATCATAAAGTATGCTATACTTGAGGAGAAAAGCAATGTGATAAATATATATATTGATCTCAAGTGTTTTAACAGCATTGGTCCAGTAGCATTTTCGTTATTCCCATCAAATTCAGGTAGAACATCAAAAGCATGTAGCTTTCAGTCTCACAATGATACACTGTTGGACTGAATCTTTTAAATTAATATAAGAAAGAACTATACTTTTTAGTGATTATACCACAACAAGATAAGAAAATGAATGATGCAGCACTGAATGCCATCTAAAAGTAAAATCCAGCACTGAATGATCTTAAGGATTCAAAACAATAATATAATTAATTTTTACTTAGTCCACAAATAATCCTAATTTGCACACAAACTATTAATATTTCTTATTTTAGATTAAGAAAATTACTGGATAACATTAATTAACTCCAAATTCGGTAGAAGCTTTGCATTAAGCACTCACTAGACATTCCACATTCAGCTGTATATAAATAATGGATATTTTTATGACTTCATACATGTCTTGTTATGATGCATTACCAGTTGTAAAAGCATGAGAAGGTAATAAAAGGTTAAAAATCAATTCAGACATGAATTAGACATCTAAGGCTGCCTAATTACACCTTTATTTGGACTTAGGAACAAGGCCAAATTTTTAGTCCAAGCCATTAGCATATATATATGATATTCACTAACCAAAGGCTATTAAAAATCCATATATTTTGTTCTGTTTACAATCTGAGTCCATTTTTTTAATGCATATATTTTCAAATTTCCTTTCATTTTTCTAATACACAGCATCAAAGGCTATTAAAAATAATCGCTATTTCTGTTATTAATCTCACATCTCCTTTTTTCAATTGAGCTCATATCACCAGCTTACAAAGTTAAGTAACTTCATATGCCTATTAATTTTAAATTCACCTAGATTGATAGATTAGTAGTAATTTCCTAATAATGTATTTTGTTTGTCCACTAGTGACAATTTTTGAATTCGTCTAGAGCTGACCTTAACTAAACTGTTGCCCGAAAAGCTAAGATTGCCTAAAATTCAAAGTTAAACAAATTCAAATTTTATTTTCTTACATTGTGGGCTAAAAATCTCAGCTCATTTTCTTTCCTCTAAACTAAAAAGGAAACAAACATGAAAAACCAGCTCCTTGTTATCCCTCAGATCTAATCTCGTCAAAAATCAAACGCACTAAAATATTTCTAAGAAAAACCCAGTTTAAAGTTCGTGAATTTACGAGCTCCCCCGAATATCCAATTCAAAAAATAAGAACAACACTAACCAAACACAAATTAAGAAAACAAAAATATTCAAGGAAAGAAAGAAATAACTTTTTTTAAATGAGTACCTACCAAGCATTAGGAGAGTAGATAAATGAATCTCCTTCCAAAGCAATGAAAATCAACAGTGGTAAACAGTTCTCATCGGAGGAAACAAAGTCACCAGAGATGCACCACCCCTGCCTAACTGGAGTTGGGGCCATCGGTGATCTCTTGGGAGCATTCATGCGCTCCAACGCATCATGGTATGGTCGAAATCCATGCGGGAGCAGTCAGTTTACCACTTTTTCGATCTACCCATTGTCGACGAGTGAGGAGGAATAGAAGACATCGGGATGATCGCCTCGCTCTTAGGGTCTCGTAGGTACTGCTCGTGTCGTCTTCGAAAGCTAGAGGAGCCCAAAATCTCAAGTAGAAGCTTTCGGGTGAAAGAGAACCCGAAGCTCTTATCTCTCTGCCTCACTTTTCTTTTTCCTTCTATCATAAGAAGAAAGGGCCAAAAAGAAAAGGGGTAGTTAGGGTTTATTAAAAGACAAAAATACCCTTAATTTCATAAGTATAATATCTATTAAATAGGGGATAATTTTGTAAAATAATTTATATAAAGTTTTTTATTTGTATCCATAAATATAATATGTACACATAATAAATACACATAATAAATACATACTAACCATAAAAATTACTTTTATAATTAATATATATCCATTATTATTAAAAATGTAAAGAAACAAAATTTTATTAAATTTTACATGGAATGATTTAGAAATCAAAAACAGCTCGGAGGTAGTCAATTGTTTAACAAACAGGATGGAGGAATATCACCATTTTTCTGACCTAGTTTTTGACATTGATGAGCTGGTCAATCGAACCTGGCAAGTGCAATTTTTACACATCAAAAGGGAGTCAAACGTAGTGGCAGATACCTTGATCAAATCTGGAGTTGCCTCCAACGAACACTATACTTGGTTTGGAACTCCACCTTTATGTGTTAAAGAGCTGATAGCTCAGGACCACAGGGGTCTAAGCTCCTCAGGACTACTTGATCATTCTAAATATTTTATACATATATTTGTTTAGGAAAAACATATTATGGGGTCCTAAATTTTAATGTTTTTCTATGTTATATTCATATACTTTTAAAAGTTGACATTAAATTTATGTATCTTTTAGATCACTCATGTTATATGTCTAATTTAGATTGTACCAAAATACATTTTATTAATCTCCTATGAAGTCATTTGAAATGACCGAAAACCACCAAAATATAAATAAAAAAAAGAGTTAACTTGTAACTTTTTTTCATGTATAAAATGATTGTATATTTTTTCAAAATTTTTAAATTTAGTTGGTTATACGGGTATTTTAAATTAATCTTATACGATATTAACAAACTATATATATATATATATTAACAAACTGTATATATAACCTCAACTTTGAAATTACATGAATATAATATATCAAAAGTTAAAGTTAAAAAATCTAAAAAAATGTATTTTTTTGTTATTATATTTCTACTTCATGTCATAATCAAAAGTTTAACCTCGTACAATTTTAAGTAGTGAATGCATGACTAGACATTTCAATTATAAAAAAGTGAAGTTAATTCAATTAATTAATTCTTATTCAATTAAATAATAAATTAACTTTAAAATCATATACGCATTAAATTGAAATAGTGGAGAGAGGTGAGGGAAGAGAAAATATTATTTTAATATGTAGGGTAAATTTTTGAAATTACTAAAATGCTCCTACCAAATTTCATTATTTTATCCTTGTATTCAAGGATAATTTTATAAATATATATAACTAAAGCTTTTTAATAATTTAAAATTTGCTCAAAATTTTAACAAAATAAAAATAAATTATAAATTTTTCATAATCATTTTAAATGAAATAATAAACTTATTATTATTATTATTATTATTATTATTATTATTATTATTATTATTATTATTATTATTATTATTATTATTATTATATAAATATTTATATTTATTATTTTTCATAATATGACTATATAATAATTACTAAAGTTTATATTTTAAATAAATAAGTTTATATTTGGGGATAATTGATGAAGAAATCAATATAATTCCTAATAATTTAATATTTGATTTAAATTTTATAAAATAAAAATTAATTACAAATTTTTTTATTATTATTTTAAATGAAATAATAAATTTATATTACTATTTTATAAATATTTATTTTTATTAATCTTGAACATACAAATATATAATAATCGTAACAATTAGTTTATTATTATTATTATTATTATTATTATTATTATTAAAAATAAAAATTTTCTAAATAAATAACTTTAAATTTTGGTATAATTGATAAAAAATTATTATCAACTTATAAAATAATTTATAATTTTCTGTTACAAAATAAAATATTCATTTCATATGGTCTATATTAAAATTACTTGAAACTATACATAAATCATGTGAATTTTTTTCATTTATTTGCGATGGATTAGCGACTAAATTCTTCCGTTGCTAATTATATCGCTGTAACAAATTACTATTAGCAACATAAACTTTTTATCGCAAAAAGTTGCTATATTTTCCCTCAAAAATTAGCAGCTAAAATGTTCGTCGCTAAATTTTCTGTAACTAATTTCATTAATAAAAAATTATAAAATTTAGCGACGAATATTCTGACGTAAAACCTGACACGTATAATTCGCGCCAATAATTAGCGATTGTTTATTGATTTCGTCGCAAAAAAATAGAAAATATCTTCCCCATGATAGAATTGTAAAACAGTTGCGAATCCGTCGCAAAATTTGCTACGAAAATAAGGCCGTCGCTAATTTTAGTCACTAACTGTCAGTTTTTTTTGTAGTGATAATAGAATACTAGGGGAAAACATCCACAAATTAGTACCGAAGTAGCTAAACTCAGTGTACATTATGGATATATTAATTGTTATTATTAGGTCTGAACTGACCAGACCTATATGTTCACGGAGTCATTTCTCATAAAAAGTGGAACACGACATGAATTGCTTGCTACTTATAGAGCAACTTCATGAATTCTTTAAATTATAGTGGTTAAGGAAAGTGAAGATTTAAATTTCCTCACCTCAGGGTAATAATCTTCACGTACGATTGTCTGATTGGTTGTATTCACATACACCTCAGATGACACTCTTCCCTGGAACATTTACAAGGACATATATTAGAATCAGTAAGGCAGATGATACATAATCTACCAAGCAAAGTAAGGAAAATCCAAGAGAGTAATGGATACTAACAAAGGTGTAATTTCAATGCTCACAACTATATTATAATGCTACCAAAAGATCAGCTACTTAACAAAGTCACTTAAATTGAAGCTACTGATTCAATCAGTTAATTTTTCTAGGTTTTTTTTTTAAATCAAAGCTGCTCTTAAAAAATTAACACGAATTAAACTAGAATTAATAATCTCATTTAGATACTTATAAAATTTAAGCAAACATATATTCTTCAATTAATATATCATAATTATATTTAAGCAAACACTGACGTAAACCACAAATTTCACTTAGGAATTCATAGAAACAGTTATGAGTTTTGCAAATTGTTCTTTCTTTGTTAAATTTGTACATATAGGCCTGACTTACAGAGTAAACAATATGCTATTTTTATGTGTAAATATTACTCTTTACCTCTATCCACTGCTTATTCAAAAATTGAATTTGAAGTGATAAAATCCAACTTTGACTGTTATACATTATCAATGCACTTTTAAAATTACAAGATCTAGGTACTACCAATAGAGACGAATATGATGTGAAAACTTGGAACTTTTTCTTTTCTTTTTGGCAGTGCATATGCATGCAATTGATTTTTTCAAGGTTTGTTTTATTTATATTTAGATATTTAGCATCCCCGAAAAAAAGATGAACATTGTTCTCATAATGTTGTCGATGTCGGCCTTTTCTTGCTAGTAGAGGAGACACGATTGTTGTTTCTGTAACTAAACATAAAGAAAACATGAAAAAGATAGAATTTAATTTTATGGAAACAGCTATGGAAATTGATAACTATGGAAAATACATCTTCAAAAGGCCCAATCAGGCTGGTCCAACAACGCTTAACACGGCCCAAACCCAATAAAAAAAAGACAAAATGTGAGTTGGAAGATAAGACAGGAAGGCTTGATGTCCGATTGGACTGATGGGACAATACGTCCTGTCAATCCACTGACACAAGCCAACGCCCATACTCTCCACTTGCTCCTTGTCACATCGCCGCTCACCTACTCCAACTGCCAAGTTATCACACCCCAAGGTACCCAAGTAGCCCTCCAAATAATTCCTATAAATAGTCAAAAACATGATGGCTCCAGGGATTGAATATCTGAGACTATTTCTCTCTCTAAGCACTCTTTCTCTAAAAGCTACTAACTTAAGCTTCGAAGTGATAACGCTTGGGTCTGATCGGGCACTCCTTGTTGCAGGTCCAACTGTTTGATCGGCCTTCCAACTAGTGGCTCTCTTTCTTATAAGTAAAGCCAAATCTTGCTTTATCATTTGGTGCTTTCATTGAGAGCTATGGCAGATTCAAGATTCAATGAGCACACAGCTCTTAGAAAATGTCATTGCAACAAACAAGAAAGATTTAAATCCTCCGAGATAAGAGAGAGACCTTTCAGATCTTCAGTCAGGGGTAATTCCTCCCCAAATGTCGACGATATAGTTGTAAGACAACCGAAGGATGTCCCTGTTACTATCAGTGACATGCGTGCCATTCTTAGTGACTTCACTAAAAATATTGTCCGAACACTAAAAAAGGATTTCATAGTTGAAAAGCTGGAATCAAAAACCCAGACAGATATGATAAGGGAAAAGGGACAATATCCTCGAGCAGAGATTCACCGTATATCCCCAGTAGATCCTTAACCCCATCCATTGGAGATGATCTATCCTTTACGTGAATGCCACATTGCAGACGCACTAAGGGGTAAAAAGATGAGTTTGCCTCAACAACCATGAGCAGGGAGGACAAATGGTTCAAGGAGAAACTCAAGCAGTTTGGCTTGGTGGGCCCCAAAAAAGGCATGTTTGAGAAAAACACTTGTAGCAACACAGCCTCCCCAGTTTGCAAGGAAACCACAGAGTCAGAGCTACCTCCTAGGTGGAGAGGCATCATAATGAACAGGTATACAGGTAAAACTAACCATGCCCCTCATCTTGCAAAATATCTAACAAAAGTGCAGGTGTACACCTACGGTGAGAAAGTTGTCTGCAGGATTTTTCCTACCACTTTGGGAGGAGAAGCACCCAACTGGTTTCACGAACTCCCACACGAGTCGATCACCTCATTTCGACAGCTCAAGGAGCTATTCATCACACGATTCATTGTGCAAACATGAGCACCAAAATCTATAAGCGATTTATGCAATCTCTATCAGAGGAACAACAAAAGTCTTTGAGACTACGTCGATAGGTTTCAAGCCACAATGTCGATGGTGAGGAATATAAGCGTGGAGATGGCATCAAATGCTATGGTCAATGGCACCACTGATTAGCCATTGTTTGAGTCAATCACAACAAGACCCCCGATTAACTTTTTCGATCTAATGGAAATAGCTAAGCAGTATATCCAGATAGATGATGTTTTGAGGTCCAGCCATGGCAGAAGGAGCAGTGTCATGAGCAAGCTCTAGTACCCAGATGGACGGATACTTAACCGACTCCCCGCATCCGATCAAATTGCAAGGAGTCCTAAAAGAGCCTCTAATTTGAGGAATTTAGGAAAAAGAAAAGAGGTTGATCGATTTGGATCCAATCGGGGAAGCGGCCAGCAGGCTCAAATCTTCGCTCTGCTCAATGCCAGCCCAACCCAGGTGTTGATGTGGATCAAGGGAAAACACCCAAAGGTGAATTAGCCCAGAAGGCTAAATAAAAAGAGTAAAAACACTCGAAACCACAACAAGTATTGCAGGTTCCACAAAGATATTGGTCACACAACTGACGAGTGTTCCCAGCTGAAGGAAGAGATCAAGTGACTCCTATAAAGAGGGTACCTCAAAAGGTTTATGGGTCCGACTAGAGGGGCAAACCCCCGTAGACAGTCGGATCCAAAGAAGGATAATTCCGATGACAAAGATGACAACGAACGAAGAAAATAAAGGGATGTGGATTCTTATCGCTCGTATGTCGGGGTTATAAATATGATCGCTGGCAAGTCATCTTGTGGAGAGGATCTCTCCAGAAATAGAAAGGGGAGGGGCATTTATACCTCCCATACATCCGAATGGACAGCTCTATTTGCCATATCCAGTGAGGATACACGAGATGTGATGTTCCCTCACGAAGATGCCCTTATTGTTAGGGCACGGATCCAAAATTTTGGTGTAAAAAGGATATTGGTGGATAATGGGAGTGTTTTGAATGTGCTTACATTGCAAGCCTACAAAAGCAATGGGGCTGCCAATCGAAGAGCTCAAGCCGAACACCATGCCACTGATCGGATTAGGCAATGCCACAGTGCTAGTGGTGGGGACGATTGATTTGATCGTTGAGCTCGGCCAGGAGGCTCTAGCCCATGCCTGCAAGGTAACTTTTATGGTTATTGATATGATCTTTGCCTATAATGCCATTTTTGGCAGGCCTCTACTCTTTCAAATTGGAGCCGTCACTAGTATAAGATACATGGTGATGAAGATCCCAACCAAAGGAGGTATCTCCATTCTAAAAGGTGACCAAAAAGCATCTAAGGAAGCCTATGTCACCATTATAAAGCACCAAAAAGAGGCCATGATGGTAGGACGATCCGAACAGGCGTAGGGCCAGAAAATGAATCCTACAAAAAAAATCAAGACAAAGACACTTGCAAAAGGGAAAAATGTTCAAATAGACATCTGACATGGGTGAGGAGGTCGAGAAGGCTTCAATTCAGGTTTTGGTGATCCATCGGACATTCTCTGCCTGAAAGACGAAAGACATCACCAAATTCGTCTCCAACATGATCACCCACCAGCTTAATAAGGACCCAGCTCATAAGCTGATCAGGCATAGGTTGCGATGGCATGCTCCCAATTGACATATCTTGTATGTTCGATCAAGACAAGCGAGGTTTTTCCTTATCACCAATGACCACTACTCCAAATGGATTGGGTAAAAATAACGATGATGATGATGGCAAGTGGTTCAACACTTCGATCTTCAGAAACCTTTGCCAAAATCTCAGCATCAACCTTGAGTTCACCTTCTTCGCTCAGAGCAACGGGATGGCCGAGGATTCTAATCAAACACTCTTGGAAGGCTTAAAGAAACGACAGGGTAAGGCAAAAGGGCAACTGGGCTCAAGAACTACAAATCATCTTATGGTTGTACAGGATCTCTTTAAGAGCCAGCACCCATAAAGTGCCATCATCTTTTACCTACGGCTCCAAAGAAATCATACTTATAAAAATCAGCCTCTCGTTCTATCGTTCCATACACTATTTTGAACAAACGAGCATCTGAGATAGATCCCAAGATTTGGATTTGATAAAAGAAAGGAGAGAAAATGCCTATGTCATGACCGTTGTCTACGAACAGAGAGTTACCAAATATCACAACATAAAAGTATAAGAACCCTCAACATGGTTAATGAATTTCTCAGAAAGGCAAAAAATCTCTTAAGTTCTCAGCTCCAATGCTTATAGACTCAGGACCCTTTAAGGATCTGACATCCCTGGAAGCTAGAATATTGAAATACTGAAGAAATACTAAGTATAATCATGTAAAGATTATCATTCAATAAAGAAAATATTCTCCATTTTTCTCTATCTTTGGAAAAAAGGTATGTTTTCATTTATTTGTTTGTTAGGTTTGATGTCTATTTGCAAGATATTTGTTTGGTTCCATTCGACAAAATTTTTGATTGTCAATCGTAGATAATCCGATCGAAATCAGGGATGACTATTCACTAGGCTCAACGTTCATCCAAAGCCCAAAATGTGAAGGCTTTTCTCCATTTCAAATTTATCTGCCTAGGTTTGATATTATTCCAAACCAAAAATGCAAGATGCTTTCATTTGATCTCCATGGACTCATTCGCTAGGTTTGATGGCTATCCCGAATCAAAAATACAAAATTCTACAAGTAAATGCAAAATCACCAAATCTCCATAAAGCTATTGATTGGCCAAAATATCTCCTAGCGGATAATCTCCATAAAGCCATTGATTGGCCAAAATATCTCCTAACAGATAATCTCCACAAAGGCATTGATTGGACAAAATATCTCCTAAAAATATCCACATAGTCCGATCGGATCCCCCACCATTAAGTATGCGAGACGAGGGCCCTAGCACTCAAATGCCTCCTACCCAATCGGTGAGTGAGTGATCCGTCATATGGTGCAACTTATCTGCTAGGCTTAACGTAGCCACCAATGATAAAGTTAAAGTCCAGTCATTTGAGATAATGTCCCTCCATTAGGCTCGATGTTCATACCGAGCCCAAGACAATGCGAGACAGAAAGATCATTCACCATACATGATTCTCCGACTAATATCCGATCGGATAATACTTCAATTAAGTTAAAGACTGAAAAGTTGCCTATTGTGCTTAAGGCAATAAGTCTGAATCACAGCACTAGCAATGCCTAAAAGGCATATTAAATCCGATCAGATTAAGCGATCGTCGACCCAAAATGGTCGTGTCTTACAATGCTTGAAAATCACATTAAAATTTAGGAAGTATTCTCCTTAGTCAATTTTACGCATTCTCCATGTCTGATTTCATACACTTTTCATGGTTGATAATGCTTATTTTTCTTAACTATTATTATGACAAAATTTTGTCCAAAATGAGAATTGCAGTACGAAGGCACAATTGAAAGGAAAATCGGCTTTTATATATGAAGAGTTCTTACAAGTTACAAAACAAAGAAGGCAACCACTAAAAAAAAGCTACATTTCGAAAACTTATTCGAAACCCGATCAGATCCCTCACCATCGAAATGCGAGACAAGATCTCCTACCAGTCGGTGAGTGAGAGATCCATCATTTTTCGATTGGTGAGCAAGAGAATAGGACCACACACTACAAGAAAAATCCAATTTAGCAATGGAAAATAGCAACGGAAAATACCAATTTTTCGTTGCTAAAAAAATAGCAACGGAAATAAGCAACGGCAAATTCTGTTGCTAATCTGGCAGTTGCTATTTTTAGCAACGGAATGGCAACGGATTTCATATTCTGTTGCTAAATTCAACCAACTCATTTTTGGTTAATTGGTAAATTTTAGCAACGAAATTACATTTTCCGCTAATTTAAGTCTCCATTGCTAATTTTAGCAACGGAAAATGTAATTCCGTTGCTATTATTAGCAACGAAAATCACTTTTCGTTGCTAATTTCACCCACCAGCATAAAAATTAATGACGGTAATATCCTCTGTTAATCCGTCGCTAACAATTATTACAATTTTTTAATATTAACTTGCCTATATAGAACTAACAACAGTAAAAGACCTTGTAATGAAAATGAAGAAAAACAAATACTACAAAGGGCACAACAGAAAATATAAAATAACAACTCAAAATGATGAAAGTTTATTTAATAATCTAATAACCATTTCATTTTTAATTACCTTTTCAACAACAACTTCCATGATTTAATTAAGAATGGCTACAAGATGTTAGATGCCAAAAAAAAATATGGAACACTATAGCAAGAAGATGTTGTAGGGTATGAAAAAAATATAATAATAACTGATAAATATGTAATTAACTGCTAAAACAATTACCTGCCAATGGAAGAACACCAGCTAACACCTCACAATTTTGACTTTCGAACCTAGACAGGCAAGAAATATGGAGTATTTGGTTGAGAAAGAATATCATACCAACTAAACAGGAATTTTGATTACAACTCCATAGCAAACATTTTTGCACCAAATACACTCTTTACCTAAAGATGAGTCTTCATCAGATAACAGTATAAAGCAAGCATCCGCTGAAAGGAGCCTGAATATGCAAAAATAAAATTGCAAACCTTAACATTTACTTCCATCCATGTTCGACCAAGTTCCTTGATTGTAACTTTTAGGAAGACAACACGTTTGGACCATTACACCATGAGTGTTTACATGCGACTTACGTAAACTATAAAATATAATAAGCATTTCTGTGGTAAACCACTGCGAAAATGGAATGATTCGACACTCTTCCTCAATTTTTGTATCCATTTCTGTGGCTAGAATTTTAAGCTTATATACATGTTTGGGTCTTCTAATTCCAGTTAGATGCAACACTATTAGTGAAACAAATATTAATTAAATACAAGAAAATGAATATTAATAAATTCACTGCAAACCGAGTTGTGATTAATTTATAAAAAATAGAAATAAATTGCCAACTGACGTTTGTAATTCCAGCGCTTTGCTTCATTCCAGTAGTTCTATTGAGATTTTTAACTTGCATGTTCAGTCCAACATATGGCAGGGTTTAATTTCTTAAGGGAAGTTTGAAATTATAAGGTTATCAAATCAAAATTTTAAAAGAAATATTTTTGTGGTTTAATCACTCAACCAGCAAAGAACAGATGTTATACTTAATTCCACAAGAAATAAGATTTTGGGTAAAGAATATAAATAATTACCTTCTCTGCAATGAACATAAGCTGGAGTAGATGCAATGTTGGTATTAGAAACTCTTTTGTCCATTAAAAGTTGTAGAAACGCATGTCAGTAAGATTACAACTCTTCATTAAGATGAAGTTATAAAAAGTACAAGCAACTTTTCATTAGAAACTCATATCAGTAAGCTATTTTCTATTCCAATTCTTTCAGATTCAGAAAAAAAAACAATAAAATCCAAGACAAAAAACTTAAAACCCACGAAAGTATCCCAACTTAAATTGACTTTCTAAATGTTTACTTTTAGAACATTAGAGAACATAACATATTCTTGATTGCAGTTAGAAGATTACAGCAGGTCAGCCTTGAAGATATGACATGCTTAATAATAATAATAATAATAATAATAATAATAATAATAATAATAATAATAATAATAATAATAATAATAATAATAATAATAATAATAATAATAATAATAATAATAATAATAATAATAATAATAATAATAATAATAATAATTCATAGCAACCATATTGCACTTAAAACCAGTAAGAAGGGGAAATCAAATATAACGAAGACTGCCATCTTCAATTCCTAGATTGAAGATACTACTGTACTTTCTTGAAAACAGATGCACGCACGTGGGTTGTAGCAACAGGTCAATATAAATAAACAGAGCAAAGACCTTACCTCCATAGTCCTTGTTCTTAACATCCAAAAAGTAACATCAAATGGCATAATTAGCACTGTACACTAGCATGAAAGCAAGTGTTAATTTACAAATACTGCATAAGGACATGAAATAAAATAAGAATTTTCAGGATTAAGTAGCATAAAATGTTTAGAAGTAGTGGAGAACATAAGAACTAGAGTATAACCATGTCTCAAAAACCTCATAATCAAACAGATCAATCAATAGATTAAGCTAAATCAATCTTACAAATTACTTCTAGTTGATCATTTATAAAATATTGTTCGACACTAATAATAATATAAAGCATATAGCTCATAAAATAATTTTAAGATTGCATAAATAATAATATTTAATTATTTGTGAGATCATGATATATATATATATATATATATTAAACTCCATGACTATTTGAGCGATACACATTAGGAGTTTTTGAAAAATGAAAAGAAGAGATTAAGAAAATTAAACTCCATGACTAGTAAGAAAAGAAGAAACCAAAATGGGAAAAAAGTAAGCACCTTCAATCCTCTATAAAAGCTTCTTCACCTTCTGCTTACAACCATCACAATGTATGTTCAATATGAGAAAACAGGTTTGCAACTTTGTCTTAAGCCATCTTCCAAGGAAATATCAGTAACAAGCCCTAACAACTGTAGAGACAAAAAAAAAAGAAAGAAAGACATTAGAAAAAAGAACTCGTAAGAATACTTCCTAGCAAAGAAACAATACAAAACTTTGACAGAAATGGAAACACATGCATGTCTATGGCATCATAAAACTTGGAGATTGCCCTGGAAAGCAATCAATTCATTTTAACATAGATTTTGTTGCCCCACACTTACTAGCAGCAAATGTGCACATGAATTCTAAAAGTAATCAGCATATTTTCTAGTTCTAACAATCCATGAAAGAAAAAAAGAGCACCATTTCATCCCTGACAATTTTACACATGAAAAACTGGGTGCACATTGTCATTTCTAAAAAAATAGAAATCTCACCTTCATCGGTGACTTGATTCATCTTCGGAACTAACGTTTAACCATCTCAAACTAACTGGTCAAATTACTATAAGCTAATTAAATAAGGAGAAATCTCACATTCACTGGTGACTTGATTCATCTTCGAAACAAGTTCTCTCACCTCCAAAAGCCACTAGCTGGTTAAGTTGAAAGCTGCCACATATACAAAATTAGTTAAGAATTGATTCTACGTGTTAGTCTCTCAATTTTATCTTATTTTCTTGGTTTTTACCCCATAAAAAATTATAATAATTGATGGTATATGTGATAATGTCTTGAATTTATTATTTTATCCTATGCTTGATAGCAATTTGTATAATTTGTAAATTAATGGGAATACTATTATCAACAGCAAGCTGTTAACTGCGATAACTATATAACCAAAATCTAAATCCATTCTCAATAAGCAAGTAGTTAAAGCAATCTACATATATGATCTCACAAGTTAAAAGGAGAAAATGCGTTCAGCAATTAATAAAGCTTACCTTTTGTTTCAGAAAACCAAGCTTGATGCTAGCATAGCGAGGAGCCAATACACATTGTACAGAAGAATCCTTGAAAAATTTATCAGTTTCTTCATCATGTGTCTGCATCAATCCTTCATGCAGCCAATAATAACTCACATCAGTTACATGTAGCAGACATCTGTGTTTCAATTCAAAATTGCTCGAGTTTTAGCCTCTTCAATTTTGGAATTGAAAATAAATTTGTATAAAATCGCACAATGTCAAGATTGCCAATTACATACATACATTGTCCCCGACAAACAAAATTTAACATAACCAAATTTGTATGAGGGCATCCATTTATCTATATCTAATAAAAATAAAAATAAAAACATAATAGTAATTTGACCAGTAATTTGATCATAAGGTAGAGGAACTTATGTTCGGATTTCTAAAAAAATAGCTGAAAAAAAACTAGATTCTCAAGAACCAACCTCCTTGAAGTGAATTATGTTTGGATGGCGAAGTGATCTGTGATTTATGATCTCTGTGGCCACATTCGCATCAATCTAAACCCAAATTAGAAGGGGAAAAAAAGAAGCGAGTAAATTAACAAAATTGACAAATTCTCCACAAGAAAAATGAAAAACAAAAATTCCCCAACTTCCACTAAAAGATAGTTATTTTAGTCTCCATGCATCAGAATTCTGGACTTAAAAATATATAATATTAGATACAAAATATTAGATATAACAAGAACGGGAACCTTATGGCCGCGCTCGATGTACTTCATGGAGACGAGCTCTTTGGTCTCTTTTTTCCTTATAAGCCTAGCCACACCAAAATTCCCAGATCCTATGTCTTTCACTAGCTCATACTTCTCCATTTTCTCTTTCTCTTACTCCCTACCGCTTTGAAATAAAAATAAAAGAAAAGAAAAACCAAAAATTGAGCTAAAACTAAACCGCCTAATTGAAAACCCAAATGAACTAAAACTAAACCACCTAATCGAAAACCCAATTGAGCTGATCTCCGGAAATTTGAAGAGAATGAAGTGAGTTTTAGAGAAAGAAGGGTGAGAACAAAATTTACCAGTTAGTTTCAAATACTAGCACTCAAACATTCAATAGACCCAATTTAACAAAGACAATATATAACACAAAAAGGCAGCAATTCAGCAATAAAAAAAATCAAAGAAATCAAAGGTAAGTGAAAATAAAATATTGAGAAAAAGAGACATTACCTGGAACTTGGGATGGATATCTATCAAATGGAACAGAGCAACCTGCATGAAAAGTATGCAGAGAAGGAAAACAAATTAGGGATTTAGGGGTTTTTACGAATTTTTTAACAAAAAAATATAAAAGTTAAAGAAAATGAAAGAAAATAGAAACAACAATAGATCTTTCACTCTAATCAACAAAAGCGCTGAACCAGCAGCACATGGAGATTCGCCAGATCAAAGAGAGAGAATCCAGCTCGAAAGTGAGATAAAACCCTAAGTTAAGGTGAGGAGAGAGATTAAAATGATGAGAAGGCGAAGGAGGATGGAGGTGGTGGTTTAAGGTCTAGCTAATTTGATGAGGGAGAGAAGGAAATTTCATGAGAAACGAGGCAAAATGGGAAACGAGGGAGAGAAGGAAAGTTAAGAAAGTATTTATACCTAGGGCAAAAATAGCAACGGAATTCATTTTCCGTTGCTAAATTTAGCAACGAAATTTCATTTTCATTGCTAAATTTCACCCCAAATTATTAGCGCCATTGCTGGCACTTAATTTAGCAACGGAAATTAAATTTCGTTGCTAAATCTAATGCCTTCCTATAATTCAACAGTAAATAGCAACGGAATTTACATTCTGTTGCTAAATTTGATCCCAAATTTTTGGAGCCAGGTACTGCCGCCATATTTAACAACGAAAATTACATTCCGTTGCTATTTTTAGCCATAAAATTTTCCCCCCTTTTTTAGCAACGGAATACAACCATTTTGTATTCCGTTGCTAAATTCCTAAAGCTTCAACCAATTTTAGCAACGGAATTCATTTTCTGTTGCTAAATAGCAACAGAATTGGTATTTCGTTGCTATTTTTTCGTTGCTATTTTGATATTTTCTTGTAGTGACAGCGCCCAATGACCTCCTACCGACCTATCAGAGGCAAAATTTCGACGATAATCCAAATTTTGAGGCTAATACTGAGCAAAATCAGACATGTCGACAGCCTTGATGGTGATGGTTTCCGTCATATTGATGCCAGTTTACAGAATGACGATATAGTAATTGGAAAGTGCACAAAATCTGGCCAAGATCATAGTATAAAATTGAAGCACGCTGAAAGAGGCATGGTCCAAAAAGTTGTTGTGACTTCCAACAACATGAAAAAAAATATGTTATATTGTCTTTGAGACTGTGTTCGCAAATGGTGGATGAGCGGCTTACTGTTTTCACGCCCATGCACCCCTTCGTTCATCGCAGTAGAATTCGGCCAAGCCATCACAAAAATTTCGTCGAAAAGGTTGTATCGCGAAGGGATCTCAGCCACTTCATCCTCTGTGAGTTTAGAAGGGTGAGCCATGGGCTCACGATCTTTATAAACTTCGAGAAAACTTCTATCTATAGAATGGCTGTTACTTGAAGTCGTCTTCGATGGAAAAGAAGAAGTAAAAACTGGTATTATGAATGAAAAGAAAAATCAAAGGGCATGGCAAAATTTTTCTAAGGAATGAGGAAAATCACCCCAAAATTACCTATTTATAGGCTCAAAAACTTCTGAAACTCTCCAACCGCCTCTCTATTGGATAATCACCACGTGTCTCCAATTCATTAAATGCATAGCAGAGAATGAAGCGTCGCCCTTGGCATGTGCATAGGCGTTAAATGTATAGCAGAGAACGAAGCGTCGCCCTTGGCACGCGCACAGGCATTAAATGCATAATAGCTGTCTGAGCTGAACGGACGCGTCTCTTCAGTGGGCACCTCATAAAATCCAAAAATCTCGCCAAAAGGCTTAAATCGCCCGATCGGACCCTTTGGAGGGAGGACAAGTGATAACTATGGAAAATACATCTTCAAAATGCCCAATCAGGTTGGTCCAACAACGCTTGACATGGCCCAAGCCTAATAACAAAAAGACAAAACGTGAGCTGAAAGACAAGACAAGAAGACTTGATGTCCGATCGGACTGATGGGACAACACGTCCTGTCAATCCACTGACACAAGCCAGCGTCCATACTCTCCACTTGTTTCCTGTCACATCGTCGCTCACCTACTTCAACTGCCAAGTTATCACGCCCCAAGGTACTCAAGTACCCCTCCAAATATAACTCCTATAAATGGCCAAAAACACGATGGCTCTAGGTATTGAATATCTGAGACTCTCGCTCTCTAAGCACTCTTTCTCTAAAAGCTACTAACTTAAGCTTCGAAGTGCTAATGCCCGAGTTCGACCGAGCACTACTTGTTGCAGGTCCAGCCGTCCAATCGGCCCTCCAACTGCCGGCTCTTTTTCTTACAGTAAAGCCAAATCTTGCTTTAACAGGAATTAAAGATTAAAAAGAAAAAATAATAAATATCATACCAGTGTTATCCATTTTTGATGGGTATGAAAATAGCTGAAGAAGTTAAAGTTATAAATCCATAATTACCATGAAAAAGGAGCTCATCAAACAAGGAGAAAATCCCATCCATAACTGGGGAGGCTAAGATTGAGAAAGGAAAGTAATAGATTTATGTCTCTGTTTATAAATGAAATTGATAAGAAGAAGAGAAACCTCATTATTGGAGTAATGTTATGGCTAAATTTGCCCTTCCAAAGAATGACTAAATCCCCTTTTTCAATAATATATATATATATATATATATATATATATATATATATATATATATATATATATATATATATATATATATATATATATATATATACACACACACACCGAAAGCAACCATCTGCAGGGCCAATGTAATCTAAATCTATCTAATGAAATTTACAAATTATCAGCATAAGCTTATCCAATCTGTTCTTCAATGAAATTCATAGATCATATGGGCTCTTGATAATGATACTACCACCACTATGTCACCCCTGTCTTCCCAATGCAACAGTTATTAAATAGTAAATTTTTTTTCAGAAAAAATTCAAGTAAAAGAACACAATAAGAGTTCCTCAAGCATAAGTTATTTAGAAAGGAAACATAAAAGTTCATGATTTCTAAATTAAATGTCTTCGGTCCTAAAATTATCACAGTGGGCTTGTTTCTGACAACATATCTAAACAATCCACTAGTATAATGGAAAGGCCCAACATGTTTGTTCTGCTCATTTTGACCAAATTCTACATCATTATTGTTGAGACTAAACTGCATTCCTATAATACCATTATATGAATAGTATAAGAAAAAATTTTAGGGAAAACAAAAAGAAAGAAATGACAGAGAGAACCAACCTCAATAGGAATTGTGAAAAACAAAAGCCCAAGCCAGTGAATCCATAATCTTACCAAGCAACAGCCATTCAACTAGCCGGTGAAAGATCCACACTTCACAGAGACAGCAAATTTCCCCACTCTAATAACATTCATAACCTTCATCACGATAACTGGTTTTATCATATTTTACAGTTCAAAGAGATAAAATCTTTTTTTTTAAAGATGACATATGAAGAAAAGGAAATAGGAGAAATTGAAGAGCTGGGATGAAAGAACATAAAGAGGGGGATGAAAATGCACCTAGACTTGTAATGAGAGAGGGAGAGAGAGAGGGTAAGAGGGGGCAAGCATTGAAGGGTAAGGTTTAAGTAGATTTAGAAAAAATGAAACCCGCCAATTAGATTTTTTATCCCACTCAAAAAATTCAGGGAATTAGCTACATAATGCCTCTCGCAAAATTAGCTACAACATTTTTCCAAGCTAATTTTGTGAGAGCTATATTCTCCCAATTTAGTTATTTTATTGTATACTTTATAATAATTGTTTATAATTTATTATAATTGATATTATTGAATATAAATATAATAATTAGTTCAATTTACTTAATTAAGTAACAACAATTTAGTTTATTTAATTTTTGCTAATAAATAATGTATTAGTTAAATTTATTAAAATAAATAGTTTTACTATATAAAATTGAAATTTAAATATTAAAAATCAAAATTATAAAAATGGCGAAACGTAAAACATGAAATAAGATGTAATTATTGTTGTCATAAATTTTAGTCGCTATTCTGCATTTTTTTTTGTAGTGGCAAAATTGGCTACAACATTTTTCCAAGCTAATTTTGTGAGAGCTATATTCTCTCAATTTAATTATTTTATTATATAACTTATAATAATTGATCACAATTGATATTATTGAAAATAAATATAATAATAAGTTTAATTTAGTTAGTTAAATTTATTAAAATAAATGGTTTAATTAAATGTAAATGAAATTTAAATATTAAAAATCAAAATGCAAGTATACTGATGAATACATGCTTAATTGGACTGCCAAATAGCATGCCAATAATTTCAAATTTAGAAAAAAAAAAATCAATGGAGATAAAGTGTAATTTTACCTCTTAACTATGCTAAATATGGAATAGTATATTTTACTAAATTAGTGACAATATTGCTGTCGCCAGTTAGCTTCAATGATGTTGTCGCTAATTAGCTACAATAATGTTGTCACCAATAAAGCTATATGTATGAAATAGTATTTTACTAAATTAGTGTTGTTGCAAATTAGCAACAATGATGTTATCGCTAATTAGCTACAATAATGTTGTTGCTAATTAGCAGCAATAATGTTGTCACCAATAGAGCTATATGTACCGAATAGTATTTTGCTAAATTAGTGACAACATTATTATCGCCAATTAGCTACAACGATGTTGTCGTTAATTAGCTACAACAACGTTGTTGCCAATAAAGCAATATATAGAGAATAGTATTTAGCTAAATTAGCGATAACATTATTGTTGCCAATTAGCTACAATGATGTTGTCGCTAACTAGCTATAACAATATTGTCGACAATAGAGCCATATGAAGGGAACACTACAAGAAAAACGCAAAATAGCGAGGACAAAATTCGTCGCTAAATGATGATTTTTCGTCGCTAAATAAGTTTAGCGACGATTTAGCGAGGACAAAAATTTTGTAACAAAAGTCGTCCTAGCTGATTTTAGCGAGGACTTTAATCCTCGCTAACTTTAGCGAGGACTAAATCCTCGCTAACGTTAGCGAGGATTTAGTCCTCGCTAACGTTAGCGAGGATTAAAGTCCTCGCTAAGTTTTGCGAGGAGTTAGTCCTCGCTAAAGTTAGCGAGGATTAAAGTCCTCGCTAAGTTTTGCGAGGATTTAGTCCTCGCTAAAGTTAGCGAGGATTAAAGTCCTCGCTAAACTTTAGCTAGGACGAATTTCTTGCTAAAATTTAACATGCATTTTGTAACAAAAATTGTTCTTGCTAAATTTAGCATGAGATTTATCCTTGCTAAATGTTCATATGAAATTTTTTGTTTTCTTAATTTAATATGAAAATTTTATTATTTAAATAATAAACTGAAAAATAATAAATTTATATTCACTCAATATTTAATATAAAAACATATATATATTAATGAATAAATTGTTATTTACAAGTGTATATCATTGCTAATAATATATCCAAAATAATACATCCATATATAACAGTAACAATTAAAAATCATAAATAGCTCATAAAATGCCAATTGTTTTTAGTTCCTATAGTTGTCTAGTGATTGATTGCAGATAACGAAGAACTCCATCCAATGTCATTATTAGAACTTGATTTCCAATTGTTGATGTTGAACATCTGATCAATATTTGCATAACTTGACTAAATACAAAAAAGAAGTAAAATATGACCTATACAATAGTAACAATAAAGAATCATATATAAGTAGGTCTCATGACAAAAATTATCTATTTTTTTCAAGTTTTTGCAATTTTAGTTAAAATTTTGAATTTTGAAAGTTTTTTTCCAATTTCAAAAGTCACTCTCAATGTTATTTAAATAATAAAATTAGTCAGTTTCCAAACATTGAAATGGTTTTAATTCAACATATGTATTTCATGATCATCTTGCCTAGCATAAATCTTTGCCAAAAAGAAAAAGTAAGAAAATAGTACCAATTAAGTACCAAAACATAATAAAAAAAATGCCAAAATTAATTGATTTTACTGCATGGATTGAATTGCCACTAATTAATGAAGCTTGGATTGAATTGCAACTAATTAATGAAACTTGGATAGAATTGTGAAATTATTCAGTTTAATAAAATTACGATAATACAAAAAGGTTTTGATATTTTGCATAACTAAATATTACAGCAATATACTAGTTTCTCCACACGTCCAAGTATAAAAAGAAGAAAATAAACAATTGAACAAATGTTACCTCACTTCCATGTGCAGTATACACATCACTGAATTCAAGACCAATATAACCGCTTCCTACAATTGCAATCCAATCAGGAACAGATTCCAATTTGAGTGCATGGTCACTTGTAATTACAGTCTTCCCTGTCGGTCATTTATGCAGGAATCAGAACTCTATAAATAGAAGAAAACAAAAAGTTGCAGACAATTGCATACGAAGTGCGCACAAAATTAATCGCTAAGAAACAATAATTTTCAAAATTTCATTGGCTTCTAGGCTGCTTACGGGTGATTCTTAGAAGCTTATTCTTTTTTACTATTTAAGGTTATCATACCACACATCCATTCAGTATTGTTTGATGAAATACCTACAGCCTTTAATCAGATGGTATGCCTCTACGTAACCTCAAATAACTTCAAGCTTTGCTTATAAAACATCATATCTAGAAAAACCTTGGATATAAACAACTGAACAAGAAAATTTCTATCATTCTTATGTTAGAATCAGTTGCCACCTTACATAAAATGCTTAACTAACAGAAAATTGCACTCCACCTGATATAAATAAGAAATTAACTCCGTCCGTCCTTGCTGGTATAAATAATTTCTTATCGTGATTTACCAGAATATAAACATTTTGCATGCCCAAGTAGAGATTGACAAAGTAAAGAAATGCAGATGAGAGTAAATCCTTACCATCAACTTCAATGCCCTTAGGGACAAAAGGAACAGAACCAGTGGCTATAATTATATCCTTCGCTGTCAAGATATTGTCAGGAAAACCAGCTTTCCCATATTTCACCTTTTGTGGACCCTAAATGGATTAATGAACATCATTGTGATTAGTAATTATCAATGGCATACAATAGATTTCATTCTACAGCCATTCAAATCAAAAGAGATTTTATTTGCATTGAACGCAGGAAATTGTAAATTTTGGTGCAGCCAACTCCGTATTGAGCTTCTGAAGAAGGTTCAATAGGTGCATACCTAATTCATTCAATTGATTGACTCTTGTGACCGACCTAAGAAGCTCTGCATCCCTAAACCATTTAGGGATTATATTCATCTTTCTGAAAAAAAAAGAGGGGGGAAAGAGAGAAAGAAAAAAAAAGCTCTGTAAGAGAAAGAGAGAAAGAAAGAGGGGGGAAAAAGCTTGCAACATAGAAGGGAAAAAAGGTTTTAGGGATTATATTCATCTTTCTGAAAAAAAAAAACAATCTCAACATTAAACTCAAAACATTATCTACCAATTTCCTTTCAGTTGGCTTTTCCGCATATTCACCAATTACCAGATCATGGATGCCTTGACATAGAGAAGAAGAAAAGACAGGAAGCAAATTGTAAGCTAGAACCATGGTTCATTTATTTTCATTTGAATCAGCAGTACTTCATCGCCCAATTGCTCTCTCCAACTTCATCAGCAGTACTTCAGCAGATCATGGATGCCTTGACAACGCTCAGTTGCTCTCTCCAACTTGATGGCACAACGCCCAATGGCACGGACAGCTTTCCTAACAAAATCCACATCTACTTCTGTAGCATACGCTTTGAACTCCAACAAAACATGAAGAAGTGCTCATTAGAACTGACAAACTCAACAACTCCAAATTAACCAATGGCTGAAAATGCATATCAGACAAATGCATCAGAAATTAAAAAAACAAAATACTTGATCTATATTTCTGTCCGAAGCAAGCTTGATCATGATTTCTAGCTTCTCCATCTTCACATAAATTGGATCATTGTATTTGCAGAAAAACACCTGAAATTTAAAAAATAAAACAAGAGAAAGAAAATTAGAGAATGAGTTCCATTTGTTGGAGGATCATCTATAAAGGTGCAAATAGTAAAAAAGAAAAGAAAAAATAAGTAATAGCTGATTAAATGCAATAGGTCGATAACTGGCAAAGGCAGAACACCAAGATGATGGAGCAGAAAATTAGAAAAAAACTACTGCAGAAAATTAGAAAAATAAGTAATTAGAAAAACACTAACAACTTGTTACCTTAACAGCCGAGAGTACTACTGCACAATTAGCATGTTGCAGTCGTGGAGTCACTCGTTCCACTATAGTCTCAGCCTCACGAGCATCAGCTGCTTTGTATCTAGAAACAGCATCCAATATAAAAACTTGGCCCCACCTGAAAAAGGAACACAATAAACTTAGATAAACAAACCGATAGGTTTTCCAACAAAAGATCTTTCAGGGTATCGAGGCACCAGATTAATAGAAAAAAAATTAATGGTAACATAAACCAAAACAAGGAATCATTCAATTTCCAATGAAGTTCTAGCATCCAACCTAATAACTAGATACTATAATACTAACATGCAAGCAGCAAACCAAAGTCTACACCAAGAGCATTACAGCCAACAGACGGGGAAAAAGATTTAAAGAAGAGAGAAATGAGGTAAAGGTGAAAAATAATACAATAACAAGCATGCTGCATAAGCTTATCACATAGTTATTGCTTTAGTTACTTTCATTTTTCTTTTCTATTATAGACAGCTATCCCAGGATATTTTAAGTACAATAACCATGAAATAATCCAATGAAATTACATCATGCTTACAACCAGGAAGCTTAAAAAAAACTCTGGATTTACAACCATAATAATACAGTTTGCTTACTCTGTGCACTCATTTAGAGCAGTGAGCAGCTTTGAAAGTGTGTGACTAGTGATCTCAAAGATGGGTCTGGCACTATTCTCTTGAATCTATGCAAGGGCTGCAACGGCATTTGCCACAACCATTGGATTATTGTCAGAAATCAAATCCTTCAGAGATTCTAGAAAACCCCTATCTTCAACTAACTCAGCATTTATATCGTAAAGTTTTGCCACACAAATGGCTGCTGTCTTGCGAACATAACCCATGAATACAAACAACGAAAAATGACAGTGCTTAGGAAGTTAAAACACTGCATTCTAAGGAATTTGTTCTTTATTAATTATGTGCAAAAACTCTTAAGTTAACACAAGAACATGCTACGCCACAGCGCCAATAACATCCCACTATACTTAATTTCGGAACAAACCCATGAATACAAACATATGCTTTTATCACGTTATAGAACTGTCATATGGCCCATATCTTCTTTATTGATAATAATGAAGCCAAATAGCATAAGTACCGAAGTACTTTATCACCCAAATCAACATAAAGCCCACAACAAAACCAAACATCAAAATAAAAATAACTAATCTTTATTTATTTTTATGTTTTTTCAATATACAGTACACACTTACAAGCCCCAATTTTTCGTGTTAAGAAAAACAGCCTGTTTTAATTGAAATAGAAATAGACCTGAAGATTATGCTCCTTGATATGGGCCCAAATGAGCTTGAGAGCTTAGGTGCGAGGGATTTCAGAAGCACCAACGAGCTCGGCCATTTCAGAGGAGACAGGGCGGGGCTTCATGATTCCACGTGGTCGGCATTCTTGCTGCTTAGGGGATGAAGCGATGGCGCTTGTGACGGTGCTGACCATTCGCAGGGTGGGAAGGGGGGCAGAGATAAGAATGGAAGAGGAGAAAGAAGGCCTAAGAAATGACACCGTTTGAGGGAGCAAAATAGCGGAGTAGATCCCAGTAGAAATCTAGAGGCAGAGAGGGTTTAGTAGTGGCATCTTGTGAATCCTACATCAATGCAATAAGATTTTTTGGATTTAGAAAACATAAAGCCCGCTAAACATGTATTTTATCCCGCCAAAACATTTGGGTAATTAGCTAGGACTTGTTCCTCGCTAAATATTTAATATGTCTATTTAATCGTTAGCGAGAGAATTGTCCTCGCTAATTTAGCGAGGATTTATTCCTCGCAAAATTAGCGAGGATTAAGTCCTCGCTAAATGGTTAATATATCAAATGCTAAACTATTAAACCGTTAGCGAGGAAATTGTCCTCGCTAAATGGTTAATATATCACATGCTAAACTATTAAACCGTTAGCGAGGAAATTGTCCTCGCTAATTTAGCGAGGATTTATTCCTCGCAAAATTAGCGAGGATTAAGTCCTCGCTAAATGGTTAATATATCACATGCTAAACTATTAAACCGTTAGCGAGGAAATTGTCCTCGCTAATTTAGCGAGGATTTATTCCTCGCAAAATTAGCGAGGATTAAGTCCTCGCTAAATGGTTAATATATCACATGCTAAACTATTAAACCGTTAGCGAGGAAATTGTCCTCGCTAATTTAGCGAGGATTTATTCCTCGCAAAATTAGCGAGGATTATTTCCTCGCTAAATGGTTAATATATCACATGCTAAACTATTAAACCGTTAGCGAGGAAATTGTCCTCGCTAATTTAGCGAGGATTTGTTCCTCGCTAATTTAGCGAGGATTAAGTCCTCGCTAAATGGTTTATATGTCAAATGATAATCTATTTACCCGTTAGCGAGGATTTTTTCCTCGCTAAATTAGCGAGGATTTGTTCCTCGCCAAATTAGCGAGGATTAAGTCCTCGCAAAATCGTCTCTATTTTTTGCGCCAAAAATTTGGCGCCCAAAATTAGCTACAACAAAAATTATTGCTCGCTAAATCGTCGCAAAATCTGTTTCCCCACTCAAAGCTAACAGTATTTGCGACAAAAATCATTTTTCGTCGCAATGTTGTCGCTAAATTGTCCATTTAGCAACAAATTTTATTGTCCTCGCTAATTTTCATCGCTATTCTGTATTTTTTTTGTAGTGGAATAGTATATTTTGCCAAATTAGCGACAACTAGCTACGATGATGTTGTTGACAATTAGTTACAGCAATATTGTCGCCAATAGAGCCATTTGAAGGAAATAGTATATTTTGCCAAATTAGTGACAACATTATTGTCACCAATTAGCTACAACGATGTTTTTGCCAATTAGCTTCAATAATGTTGTCGCCAATAGAGCCATATGAAAGGAATAATGTATTTTGCCAAATTGGCGACAATAATAGCTACAACGATATTGTCACTAATTAGCTACAACAATGTTGTCGCCAATAGAGACATATGAAGGGAATAGTATGTTTTGCCAAATTGGCTACAACAATAGCTATAATGATGTTGTCGCTAATTAGCTACAATAATATTGTCACCAATAGAGCCACATGAAGGGAATAGTATATTTTGCCAAATTGGCGACAACATTGTTATCCCCAATTAGCTACAATGATGTTGTCGCCAATTAGTTACAATAATGTTGTTGCCAATAGAGCCATATAAAGTGAATAGTGTATTTTTCCTAATTGGAGACAAAAATTACCTACAACGATATAGTATATTTTGCCTAATGTTATTGCCAATTAGCTACAACGATGTTATCGCTAATTAGCTACAATAACATTGTTGGCAATAGAGCCATATGAAGGGAATAGTATATTTTGCCTAATGTTCACTAATTAGCTACAACGATGTTGTCGCTAATTAGCTACAACAATGTTGTTGCCAAATTTGATTTCATCATCGTAATTGTTTGTGCAAAAATTTTGGCACCTGATATTAGCAACAATAAGAATTTGTTGTTGCTAATTTGTCGTAATATTTGTTTTTCCACCAAATCTTTCAATATTTGCAATGAAAGTCATTTTTTGTCGCAATATTGTCGCTATAATGTGCATTTAGCAACAAATTTTATTGTTGTTACAAATTTTCGTTGTTATTCTGCATTTTTTTGTAATGAGAGGAGTAGGGATACCCATATATGATTTTTGTGGTAGGAGACACCCAGAAGAGTGTTAGAGGCATACATGAGCTTACCTTACATGTGGGTCAAGAGACCATGTGATGAGAGATTGTTCGAGAGCTCAGATAACTATTTCAGGACCTTAGTTAGTTGGGTCTCAAGCCACATCACAAAGAGGTAGAGGTAAAAGAGCAACCTTAGGGTCATTTGCTAGTAAAGGAGCTGGACGGGGGTCAGAGTGGATCAAAGAGTTGACCTGCAGTCCTAAATTATGTTGTGAGGGCCAGGGAGGATCAGGACACACCGAACATCATTATTGGTAAATTTTCTCTCTTTGGTACTTATATTTATGCTTTGGTAGACCCTGGGTCAACACACTCTTATATTAGTACAAAGATTACACAGATGAAAGGGTTAGTTGTTGCACAGCTTAAGCATGATATTCAGGTTAGTAATCCTCTAGGGCATAGTGTGGTAGTTGATACATTATACATAACTGCCCTATCAGTATTCGACAGTATACTTTTTTGCCAAACTGATTGCTTTTTCTTTTCAAGTGATGACCTATGATGGAACAAAAATAATAGTAGATGGGGAACGATCAGATTTCTTAACAAATATAATCTCAGCTACTGTAGTACGTCAATTAATAAGAAAAGGATGTGCGACATATTTGGCTTATTGAATTGAAACTGAGAAGAAAAGACTGTGTATTAGCGACATTCCTACAGTTTGTGATTTTTCAAATGTTTTTTCGGATGAATTACTTGGTTTGCCACATGACAGAGAGGTAAAATTTTCTATTGAGGTAATGCCTAGTACTGCACGTATCTCTATAGCTCCATACAGAATGGCATCTACTAAGTTGAAAGAACTCAAGGTTCAGTTACAGGAGCTATTAGAGAAAGGATTTATTAGGCCTAGTATTTTACCTTGGGGTGCACCAATACTATTTGTAAAGAAGAAGGATAGATCTCTATAGTTATGAATTGATTATAGGTAGTTGAACAAAGTCACTGTAAAGAATAAATATCCACTGTCTCGCATTGATGACTTGTTTGACCAGCTGAAAGGTGCAGGGATGTTCTCTAAGATTGATTTGCGATTAGGATACTACCAATTGGGAGTTAGGGAGGTTGATGTGCAGAAGATAGCTTTTCGTACTAGATATGGACATTATGAGTTCCTAGTGATGCCATTTGTATTGACAAATGCACCAGCAGCTTTTATGGATCTCAAAAACTGGATTTTTCATCCATTCCTGGACCATTTTGTGGTAGTCTTCATAGATGATATTATGGTGTATTCTAAGACTCCTGAAGAACATGAAAGACATCTTAGGATAGTACTTTAAATTTTGAGGGATAGGCAATTATATGCAAAGCTTAGTAAGTGTGAGTTTTGACTTTAGAAAGTTACTTTCTTAGGACATATAGTGTCTACACATAGAATATCAGTGGATCCCAAGAAAGTACAGGAGATATTGAAGTGGAAGACTCCTAAAAATGTGATAGAACTCAGAAGTTTTCTGGGTCTGGCTGGTTATTATAAAAGGTTCGTGAAAGGGTTTTCCACCATTGCTACTCCCTTGACTCGATTACTTCAGAAGAATACTAGATTTGTATGGTCAAAGAAGTATCATGAGAGTTTTGAACAGTTAAAAAAGATGTTGACAGAAGCACCTGTTTTGACCCAGCTAGTGTTAGGAAAAGATTTTGTGATTTACAACGATGCTTCTAGAAATAGGCTAGGTTTTGTTTTGATACAGGAATGTGAAGTGGTTGCTTATGCATCCAAGTAGCTGAAGATATATGAGAGGAATTATCCCACTCATAACTTAGAGTTAGTAGCAATTATATTTGCATTTAAAATTTAGAGGTATTATATATATGGTGAGAAATGTTTTATCTTCACTGACCATAAGAGTTTGAAATACCTGCTGACATAGAAGGAACTTAATTTGAGGTAGAGGCATTGGCTAGAATTGATTAAAGACTATGACTGTTACATTGACTATCATCCGGGTAAAGCCAATAGGGTAACTGATGCGCTCAGTAGGAAACATATGGCAGGTAATAAGTTAATTAAATATTTTGTATATTTACTTTCCATGTAGTATAAATGATAATCGAGTGATGTTATGTAACAACTTTAAAAGCCATGAATGTGAGATTGTCCCTTACAATAGATGGAGAACTTTTGGCTGAATTAAAACTCAAGCAAGACCTGTTACAACAAGTAAAAGCCACCCAGTTATAGGATAAGAGGTTGGCTAAGGCTATGATGGATACCAGTGAGAGTAGGGATACTGAGTTCACTTTAGCACAGATGATAGCTTATACTTCAAAGGAAGGCTGTGTGTACCCGCTGATAAAGAGTTAAAGAAAAAGATTTTGAAAGAGGTATATAGTAGCAGTTATACGATGCATCCAGGCAGTACTAAAATACACCAGGATTTGAAGACTCATTACTGAAGGCCTGGGATAAGGAGGGAGATTGTAGAGTTTATGTCCAAGTGTTTGACTTGTTAGCAAGTTAAGACTGAGCATCAGGTTCCTTCTGAATTACTCCAGCCTATTTCTATACCGAAATGAAAAAGGGATAGGATTACCATGGATTTTGTATCAAGTTTGCCACTCACCAAACATCAGCATGATACTGTTTGGGTGATAGTCGACAGACTGACTAAATTGCCCATTTTAGCTTGTGAGATCAGAATTTTCTCTGGTGAGATTAGCTGATATTTGTATTAATGAAATAGTACAAGTGCATGGTATTCCTATCTCCATAATTTTAGATCCAGATCCTCGATTTACTGCTAGATTCCAGGGGAGACTGCAAGATTCATTAGGCATAACATTACATTTTAGTATGGCTTTCCACCCACAGAAGGATGGATAATCCGAAAGAGTTATACAAATGCTTGAGGACATGTTGAGATGTTATGTTTTAGATTTTGATGGCAATTGGGTAAAATATCTCCCTTTAGCTAAGTTTGCATACAACAACAGCTACCAAGCCAGTATTAAAATGGCACCATATGAAGCATTGTACGGGAGGAGATGTAGGACTCCATTATGTTGGAACAAGCTGAGTGAGAATAAATTGGTTGAACCTAATCTAATTAAAGAAATTAAAGATAAGGTCCGATTGATTAGAGATAATTTGAAGGTAAAAATTGATAGACAGAAGTCCTATGCTAACTTAAAGAGGAAAAATATTGAGTATCAAGTGGGTGAGAAGGTATTCCTAAAAGTATCCCTGTGGAGGAAGATCGTAAGATTTGGTAGGAAAAGGAATTTGATTCCCAAGTTTATAGGCCCTTAAGAGATATTGGAGAGAGTAGGACCAATGGCTTATAGATTGAATTTGCTAGCAAAACTACAGAAAATTCATGATGTGTTTCATGTGTCTATGCTCAAAAGATATAAATCAGATCCATCGTACGTGATCACAACACAGGATATTTAGTTGAAGACAAATTTATCATATAATAAGGAACCGATGAGGATTCTGGATAAAGAAGTCAAACAGTTGAGGAATAAGAAGATACCGCTAATTAAAGTCTTTAGACTGGCCATAATGTTGAGGAAGTTACTTGGGAGCCAGAGAGACTATGCGATAGCAGTATACACAACTATTTTCATTAAGTAAATTTCGAGGATAAAATTTTTATTTAGTAGGGGAAAATGTAATGTTTCAAGAATCACCGATCATGTGAATAGTACTTTTCGAGGTGAATAGTGCCATCGAGGGTCCACCGGGCCCATAAAAGTTTTTCTTCACCATTGGAAAGTAATATTCATTATGAGTCTGGTGGTATAATTTGGATTGAAATTGAGATCAAGTAGGCCTCTAAAAGTGAAAAATAAACTAAATAACGGAATCGATATAGTTGATCGAAAATTTTGACTGACTTAAAAATATTCCATGGACTTTATAAAATTATTTTGATTACACCAAGTCACTAGAAATTATGTATATAAATATTTGGAAGGGAAAATGAATTTTTTGAAGACTTTGAAAATTTAGCTTTCGGACTGGTAAAATATGCATTCAGGCCAAGTTTGATATCGAAATGACCTCGAATTGATTTAAAATTTTAAACATGACCTAATTAATATGTTTAGGAATTTTTGGTCTAATTTTTATCAAAAATTGATAACTAAAAGTATTTTAGGCAATTAAATGGTGAAAAATGACATTGGATCCACTTAGGACTTAATTAATTTTGTCCTGAAGTGGATAAAGCCATATTTAATGAGAAATTTTGATTTTTATTCTTCATTTGGTTGACTTTTCCTCTCCTCTTTGCCACTGATGTAACTTCTTCTTCCTTCATTTTCTTTAGTTTTCAAGCTTTAATCTTTAGATTTCTACCCTAATTTCAACAAAATCACCACAAATTGTTTCTCTTTCATCTTTGGTTGCCTATAGTGGTGAAAGAAGCTAGAAATAATCCATTTCATCATGTGGGTATTTTGATAAGTTTAGAAAATTTGGGTTTTTCTTGATAATTTAATTAATTAAGTGTTGATTATGATATTGTATATATTATTTGGACTAAAATTTGTTGAAATCATGGTGAATTTGGGTATTTAGAAAATCAAGGTGAGGAAAATCAAGCAAACAAGGATAAAGGCAAAGGAAAATTATTGAGTGATTTGGAGTAAGATTTGGTAAGTGAATAACTCAAAACTCTTTAATTTTACATATATGTTGTATATATAATTAGAAAAAATATTTAGGTTAATTATTAATTAATTGTGAAATTGAACTTAGAATTGAGAAATTAGAAGCCAAATTAGTGGAATTGTGGCATTTAATTAAAATTTAGATATGGCTAATTTAAGGAGAAATTCGGCCATCATTGAATAATTAGAGATCAAAATATAATTTTGTAGACTAAATTGAAATAATTGAAAAATATGTGATTATATGATCATTGTGATTAAATTGAGTAGAAAATATAATTTAAAAGGAAATTGACATGATGTAACTGAATAAGGACCTTGAAGAAATTTATGTATATTTGAGAAATAAATCGGAATAAGTGCATAATAGGCTATAACTAAGCCATATGAATTGCAAGGAGCATGTATTAGAGAATAAAATAATAAATAGAATAAATAAATAAATAAGTGAAATAATTGTATTTAGACCAAATGGTTTTAATTGAAAAAATTTGTAGTTCTGAAACACTAAGACTATTTTTGATGATGTATATTAATTATTACCATGAATCGATAATGATGCATTGTTATAAACTGCATTAAATTGTAATTATGATTTGTCGTTAGTATTAGATATGAAATCAGGAATTATAATGTACATGGATAGCCATAGGAACATTATTGTAACCGCGATAGCAAGTCATAGAGACTTGCAAGGTAATAACCTTGATATGGTTTCATTGTTGTATTGCAGTGTTTAGGATAAAAAAAAAAGAAAAGAGAAAAATATTGATACTAGTATAGTATTGTGACCCACCTAGTCCATCGTTTCGCTCATCCTATTCAATGATATATTTTCTTGGTATACTAGGAAAAAAGGTGTCAAATACTGAAATGTAAGAAAAGTATAAAAGAACAAAAAATCAAAAAAAAATTGTATGAGCAAAAACATAAAAGTACTGAAATATAAGGCAAAAGCATAAAAATACTGAAATATACGAGAAAGCCATAAGAAAACTGATAAACATATAAATTAGGACAAAATTACATTTCTGAAACTTTAGGGACTAAAATAAAAATTTATCCCTATAGTGTGAAATCAGAATATAAAGTGACAAAAAATTTTCGAGAATAAAACTTGAAAAGTCATAATTGAGAATAAATTTCTCAAGTAAGGGCAAATTTGTAATTTTATTGATAAAAGTGAAATTTAGAATTTAATCGAAAAATTTATGTAAAAAGTAATTATAATGGAATTAACTGATGAAAAAGAAATAATGAAGTGTAAGTATGAATAACATAAATGAACCATAGTAAAATTCTAGGATTTAGTTTTAAGTTCACCACTAAGTACTTATGTACTTAGCATGTGGTTTTGTGTTGCATGCAAGAAACAAAGATTAAGCTTGTGCTGAAAAGGGATTAATGGAACAAGAATCTAGCATTTTGTATTTTCTTTGGTTGGTATGTACATATGAAAGATGCCTAGTAGGACGGCATGGCTAGTTTTTTTTGAGACTATATATAGTTTTGGACTTTAATATATATGTTATACACTTTAAATAAGTTTGATGAGATAAAATGAAGAGATTGTATTGTATGTATATATGTATGTTTATACATGCCATTATAGAAATAGCAGTTGTTCTGTATTGGCTGATCTTATGGAGTTTATATATATTGTCAGAGGTTGAGTAGGATGCTTGTGATTATTTAGGAGTATTTTTGTAGCTTTTGCAGAGAGGTAAAATTTGGATTTTAGCTGTTATGCTGCCCAAATTTTTCTAAATTAAATAATAATGTATTTAAAATATGGGACCCACGAATTAATGTTTTGGAATTTAAATGTTATAAAGAGGGATAATTTAATAATTCATGGACCACCATAGTGTATTGTGATGCCAGTACTAGAACCAATATCCAGTTATCAGGTGTTACAAGTACATAGTTAAAGAGAATATCCTGACAAAAGCTCATAAATAAGTTGTGCATCCAAACAATTATAAAATACATTAGACACTTTGGCAAGTAGAATTTGAACATCAGAATTGTCATTTGGATAAATTTCGAGGATGAAATTTTTAATAGAGGGGAAGAAATGTAACAGCCTAAAATTTTCCTTTGACATGCATGGCATGTATTAAGACATGAATAGTAACTTTAGGAAAGTTTTCAGAGTAATTGGAGTTGAGTAGGATAGAGAAATTTAAAAGTGTATAAGGATTAAATGTGCTCAGGCCAGGAAAATCCAAGGATGATGACTTAGTGGGTAATTTGACCTAACACCCAATTATAAAAATAGTTATTAAATGGATTTCGATGGCATAAGTTGAGATGAAATTGAGCTCAAATGCACATTCGAATCAGACAACGGAGTTTTTATTCGATATTATAAAAAAGGTTGATCAAAAGTTTTATCAAGACTCTAAAAATCACAAATAATCTCTAAAATTCATTGAACTTTCCAGATTTACCCTACATTGTATATAGACTATTTTGGTGTAAAAAATAAATTTTACGTTAACATAAAAACAATTGGCTAATTGGATCGATTTGAGTGAATAAGATCATAAATGAACTCTGATTGGCCCAAAAATTATCATAAATGCTTAAATTATTATTTTAAGATTTATGAAATTTATTTTAAATGAATTTGAGTGTGGAAAGGGAGAGAAAAATTTTTTGAGGACATAATAGGCTTAAAATAGAAATTAGGCTAAAAGTGGCTGGATCACCCTAGTTGGACTAGATTCGGCCCATCCAATCAACTATAAATAGCCTAAATATCTGAAGTCTCTAAAGAACTCAGCAATCATCTCCATTTCTCTCCCATTTTCGTGGTTGGCCAAATTGGCCATTCTTTCTCTATGGATTTCTTTATTTTCTCTCTCCAAACATCCCACCAAATTCCACTCTCCCAAGTAAACCAAGACTTTTCTTTCACATGGTGACCATATCTAAGCTTAATTTGGAGTTATTGAAGAGAAAAATATCAAGATTTTCAAGTTATGTATCAAAATAAGGTAAAAGAAATCAAGCTCTATAATTTTTTTAAAGGTTTATATAGATAGATTAAGGTATGTAAAGCTCATTTATGATGTTAGATTTAATTTTGGAGCAAAGGAAATGATGGTTCTATACCTTTGCATAGTTGGCCACTTAGGATTTATAGGGAAAATGATGATGATTTATGGAGAAAAGCTAAGAAGGGGAAGATTAAAGTGTGGAAAAAATGAATATAAGGTAAGTGGAAACAATCTACATTCTATTTCATTTAATTGCTTGAAATTTTCATAAAATTTACATTATCTAACTTTATCAAATTGGGTAAAAAGTTTAAATAAATTGAAATAACATGTTAGCATAGTACATAAAGATGATTTGAATATGAATCAATAGAGAAAATATCTTGGAAATGGGAAATTTAACATAGGCCAAATTATGCATAATGATGCATAATATGGAAAATTTATGTTAATTAACAATTTAGGGATAAAATCTGTCATATTAGGTTTAAGAAAGATATATAGAATAAACTAAGCTTGAATAGATGCATGGAAATAATGGTCACTATGTATACATAATAGTCATTATATAACATTATTTAATTATGTCATCTTAAGAAATAATGGCCCATAATTTAAGGTAACCTTATAAAATGTTAAATTAGCTCAAAATAAGCAATGAACTATGAGAAAATCAAGCATAAATAGAATGAATCCAATATGGTTGAATAGTGCTACAAAGAACATATTGTGAAGCTTTGAAGTTAAATAAGGTATTATGTATAAATTTTACACTACAATGATAATTAGAGGTCTTATGATTTATTAGAGTTATAAATAAGGCATGCATATAAGAATTGATATGGAAACATAGTGATATATTTATAAGTAAAAGTGGAATGTTAAGGTAAAATTTGCATAAGTTAGTATATATACACATAATTTAATATTGGAAACATAAATAACATGAAATAAAGTAAGAAAACAAATAGTATGTTGGGTAACTCAATAAGGCCAAATAGTATACTTATTGAAAATACCATAGTTACATTATATTTATATGTTATTTTCCATATATATTATGAATTTATTTGTATCTTGATTGGGCACATAAGGAATGAGTGGATGAGATAGGATACATAAGGACAATAACATAATGTATGGAATAAAAATATAGCATGATGTATAAAATTTAGTTGCCCCTAATGTATAGTGGGTAATCCAGGATCCTAGGATATAATGGCTAGCCATAAGAACCCATATACCACGGTAAAATTATACAATAAATCATACAGAAAGCTATCATCGAGGATCAACTACCTTTAGGTGGTCTCCTATTTCATACAGCCATACAGTACACTCATATAGCTCTGAGACCTCACATACAGTTAGATAGTACATTCAAACAGTCATACAGTTCTCATCCCGTATATTCGATTCGAGAATTTTTATTGGTCATTACTGGGGGCAAAATGGTAATTTTACAAAAAAATGAAAATTAAATAGTAAATTAAGCAAAAAAGAATATCATAAAGATAATATAACAAGAAATAATGTGAAAAATTAGAATAATAATTCCATAAAAGGCAAAACCGTAAATATATGAGAAAACTAAAATATACAAGGAAGATATCATCAGGTTGAATAAATAAAGAAATAAAGTAAAAAATATAGTTTATAATTCAAAAGGGGTAAAATTGTAATTACACAACAAAAATAGGGATTAGAAAGTAAATTATATATAGTGAAGTTATGAAGTTGAATAAACAAGAAACAGGGTGAAAAACTTTATTAATAGATGCAAAAAGGATAAAACATAATTATGAGATAAAGTAGGGGCTAACCAGTAATTTAGCATCAATAGGATGATTAAAAGGATTAAAATTGTCAAATAAGATAAAAGAGTAAAAATGTAAATAATGGAATGTGTAGGGACCAAAACGTAATTTTTTCACCTTATATGTAAATGTAAATACCGAAAAGGAAATTATCCACATAAGTTGAATTAAAAGTCAAAGTAAGTCAAAGAAGTCAAAATAAAAGTCAAATAAAGTCAAAAGTGATGAATAAAAAGTTTATAGGCTTAATTGTAATTTTACATGCAAATACGAATTATGTAAGATTTCATAAGAAAAGAATGAATGTAAAAATAATTAAAGAAAAAGGGACAAATTCAAAATTTGATTAAGTCAAAGATGAAAAATAAAAGTTCAAAGACTAAATTGTAATTTGTCATTTAAATAATAATTATGTGGAAATTAATAAGAAAAATAAGTATCAAAAGGATCAAATAAAAAATATGGATAATAAAAGATTAAATTGAATTAATTTGTCAGAAAGAATAAAAAAAGGTAAAATGGTAAAGTAAAAATGAAATAAAAGGGTACAATATAGTAAATAAGGGGAAAAGGGTCAATAGGTGATAAAACTTAGATAGAAAGGAGAAAGAGGGAAATTGGAACAAATTTAGTATATAAAGGGTAAAATCAAATTTTAGTCAAAAAGTTAAAGAAATAATTAATTATAATAAAGGAAGTAAATATAAGGGCTAAAATAAAAAAGGAAAGAAATTTTATGATAAAAATCGTTAAAAAGGAGTAATGAAGCGTAAAACAATACTTAGTGAAAAAGAGACAACAAAAAAGTCAATTAACTTAGAAAATGAATTTAAACATTAATTAAGTAAGATACAAAATTTAATTATCAGATAGAGGAAATTGAATAAACTTGAATATAATTTTGATGTAAACAAAAACTTAATTGAGAATGATACAGGCGAGGAAAATGATATGAGTAATTAAGAAATCAGATACAATAAAGTATTAAACAGTCAAGAAAGAAAGAAATTTATAATGACCCTAAAGTTAAATTATTTAAATATTATGCTCAACAAAGTTAAATTTATAAACTATGAGAAGACCAAAGCCAAATCTCAAATAAGGTGGAATAAATAAAATAGTTAAATTAATAGTGGACAAGGACTAGTGACAAAGTAAATAAAGATACAGGGGCATAAATGTAACTAAATGTTGAAATTAAAAGTATCAATGCTCAGACAATAAAAAAGCGAAAAAAGAAAGAACATAAAGTTAATAAGGATTAAATAGTATCTTGAAATACATATATAGATACAATTAGATAAGAAAAATAATAAACAAGATAAAAATATAAATAAATTATTTTAAATGAAATTTTGTGTAGTTGTATCCACCACTAAGCAACAAAGTTACTTAACGCGTGGTTGTTTGACTGCGTGCAAGGATAGGTATTGAGGATGCAATAGTGAAGGAACAAACGGCATGTACTTATGTCACGGATTCGGACTCAAAGATTAAATAACTGCTATATTAGATTATAGGTAATTGACTTGTAGTAATCAATATTGTAATTTGGTTGTAACTAAACCGAGAATCAATGACACCCATACATCCTTAAACATGTATGCATGAAACTTTGTTGTTTTGTTGCAATGTGAGTTGATGGTTGATTTAGAGGTGCAATGAATGTCTCGAGCATTAGAGGTGCAAGTTGCCTATTTAGGAGTGTTATTTTATCATTTGCAGGTTTGGGTAGCAAATTATAAGATGTTGTGCTGCCAAAATTTGTATTGAGTAAATAGTAATCATGTGATATCACTAAAAAAAGCATACAGTATATGTAAATCATGAATGAATGAGGGTGTTACAGTTCATATATCTAGAGATGTTGCTTATGAAAAACAATACCCATATAAGTCCTCAAATGAATCTATTTGCATTCCTATCCCAAATATTTCTCTATATTCATTTCTTATTTCCCAATATTTCTCTAAGTCTTATCTTGCACTTTTTGTCAATATATCCATAGTTTTTAAACCTAGATCCTATAAGCAAATGATCCAGCATAAAAGTGGGTTGAGGCTATGCAGAAAGAGGTGGATGCATTATAATGAAATCAAACTTGGGAGCTTACAGATTTGCTAGTAAGATAGCATACAACAATTGATCAATAGAGTGATACAAAAGCACAATGGCTATAGATAGATTATTATGAAACTTTTTCACTTGTGCTCAATCTTGTTACTATAAGTATGTTTGTTATCATTCAGACTACTAAAGGGTGCAATTCACAAATTAGATATAAATAATACTTTCCTTCATGGTTTCTTATATGAAAAGGTTCATCCCTCTTCACCTCTTGGGTATACCAAGGCAAAATCAAGGCAAGTTTGCAAATTTAAACGAAAAAAAATCGTATGCCCTGAGGGAAGCTTCAAGGCAATGCAAGAAATATTTCACTAAACAATTGCTCAGTTTTGGATTTATTCAGTCATTGAATGATGATTGCTGCTTTACAAAGAAAATAATTATGGTTTTTGAGATCTTCTTATGTATATAGATGATGTGTTAATAGTTAAACATAAGGAAGAAAACATTTTTTATGCTAAGTTCACTATTAAAGAATTAGGCTATGCCAAATATTTTATGTATGGGAATAGCTTATTTAACATCAGGCACATATATTTCACAAAGTAGGTATAAATTCTACATTTTAGAGGATGCAAGCCTATTGGGTGCAAAGCTAGCCTTTACATCATTACTAATAGGATCCAAATTTGGTGATAACTTATTGCTAGTGGAAGATCCCAAGCAATTTCGAAGACTAGGGACTAGCTTCCTTACGTATTAATATGACTACATCAGCTAGTTTGTTCAGCAGTTTTGCCTCCTCTTCCAAGCAAACACATTAGGAAGTAGCTTTACATGTCTTGAAATATTTAAAATTGCTCATTCAAAAGAATCTCTTTTATCCCAACAATTCTTCTCTTTAATTAGTTATTTATTCATGCATTTATTGTCTTCTTACCCTGAAACCATAAAAGCTTGACTAAATGCTAATTTTAGTTTATTTTTTGGCTGATGCATTTATTTCGTGGAAAACTAAGAAATAAAGCATGATTTCTAAGCTTTCTTGTGAAGCAGAATATAGAAGTTTAGCTAAGACAATGTGAGTTACAATGGAAATCTTATGTGCTTGTTGATTTCTAAATTTCACTTACGACACTAATTCCTTATGGTTTGAAAATTGATCCACCTTGCATATTGTTAGGTTTCGATAGGAAAAATAAAAACAAAAATGCAGCAAAAAAATAAAAACCCACCAAGATCCATGCGATTCAATTGATTCAATAAAAAGGATGTAATGATTACCAACCTCTTAAAGCACATTAAATTAATTCTTTAGGTATTGTCCCTACTGAAATGAATACACTCTTTTGGTATCCACACTCGAATAAATGATCGAAATCGCCTGGGGTGTTAGCTCTCTTCTTTGGTAGCTAGGGTTTAATTTTCTATTCTTTCCCAAAGTTACAGAAAAAAAAAGCAAAAATTTTTTGTCTTCTAAAATGACGGCTACCACTTTTAAAGTGTGTTTCATTAGGGTTTAAACTATACATATCAAGATATATATAGGTGACCTAACCTTAATTTAGAGAGAGAAAATTTTAAGCCCACATTTCTTATTAAAATAAAAAATATTTTATTTCAAATTTTGATTTATGATAAAATAAAATTTAAAATGTCCGAATGAACCCTTAGTCCATTCATCACATTCTATGTGTGCAACCCAATAGGTTCACATTATTTTGATAGTGGGCTCTAATTCCATTACGAGCCCATAAGTCATAAGTAGCTTCTAGTAAGATAATATAACTATCCAAATAATATGAATATCGATAATTCGATTTTAACTTAATAGAGCATGTTATAATCCATTTGTTACATGATATCTTATTTGAATATAAGTCATGATCTATGTCAAACTTATATAGTTCAAACATATAATTTCTCGATCACTAAGCACTACTAAAAAATGCAAATTAGCAACGACAAAAGTCATCGCTAACTGATGTTTTTTCGTCGCTAAATCAGTTTAGTGACAACCATCATTTTGAAGCAAAAGTCGTAGCAGAATTTAGCTACAACAATAAGTCGTCGCCAAATTTTAGCGAGAACTAAGTGTTGTCGCTAAATATTTGTCGCCATTTTGCTACAACATCGTCGCTAAATATTGCAACAACAATATTTTCATCGCCAATTAACTATGACAATGTTCACGCAAAATATTGCAACAACAATATTTTTGTTGCAATATTGCTACGATATTGATCATGCTAATTTTTGCAACAACAGTTCAATCGTCGTAAAATTGCTACGACAATGTTCTTATTAAATTTTGCGACGACAATATATTGTGCCTAAATAGCTATTGTTCTTATATTCTAATCCCTCGTTAAATTGAAATTATTTTTTAATTTATTAAATTAATATAGATAAACTAAAAATAACAAATTTATATTTATAGATTACTCAACATTCAATATAATAATATTTATATATATATATTATTGAAAAAATTTTATTTACAAGTGCATATCTAAATTAATTGTATATCTAAAATAATACATGCATATATTGTAATAACAAATGATATACAAAATGTCCTAAGCTCAGCATGAATATGAACTTGAAGCTCAATCCTCATAGCGTTTTCACAAAATTTACGGAGAGCCAAGGCACAAGCATCTAATGACCGAGGCTTCGAAATCCCAACAGCAAGAAACAATCTGAAAGTGGCAAGTCAGCCCAAAACAAAAACTTAAGCATAAGGCATAATGGTAAAACATGATGCATATAGACTAGATAGCAATGTAAAAAATAGCACCAGAGAAAAATGACAAAAGAGGCGATACTGAAAATGACAAGACAAGCAAAGATTTCACGTTTAAGTGGTCATATTAACACACACCATAAAGCACTAATAAAGGAGCATCCTTATAGTATGGGACTAGCAAATATTTAGGAAGAAACAAGCAATTCTTTTAGAACTTATTAATGAAGCCTAAAGTGTCCTCAACAACCAAATATAAAAACCATCAGTTCCAAACATTTTCCTAGCCACATTAAATATGATGTACTTATTTTTGTAAGCTAATTAAAAGCATAATTTTAATTCCATTTCAAGTACCAATAAATTACAATTTACTATAAATTATACTTACAGAGTGCTATATCCTGCATATAAGATCCTGTAATTCACCATTATTTGACTTCAACTCACATCAAACTCAAACTTTAGTTATAAAAGTCCACATAATTTTATGCTTTATTAGCATGTTAATTTAAATGAGATTCAAACTCTGGGATATTATAGCATTCAAAACATATGACCAGTACCTTTATGATAGTATTTGCTCATATTTATTACGGGCTAAAATAGAATTATTAAATATGAAAATGACACTCCAACCAACAATAAGTTTTTTATAGGAAAATGGAAGTTGAAATCTTACTTTGCCTGACTAAGAAAATCATCAGCGGAGAAAGTGTCCTTGTCCATAATTTTGAGAATGAGCTTATAGTCTCCACCTTGACCTGGATATTCTACTCTGAATGTTAGCTTTTGATTCCACACAGGACACCCACCTTCACCTGCACCATTTCCCATTCCACAAGAAATAAACCAAAACATAATACAAGGAATCAAAGAAGCCAAATCACAAATAAATTAAGGGACTTTTAATAAAAAAATTATATATCCCATTTAAATAAAATATATATTTTCCATTTGCATAATAATAATAATAATAATAATAATTTCATTTGTTATCATTTTTCATTTGTTAAGAATTTCACTATAAACTATTAATTTCTAGCCTCAACATGATAATTTTATCTTATCATAATAATAATAATGATAATTTACCTCTGGCTACATTGCTTTGGCGCTCTTGGCTTTTGTATTGTGCTAGATAGAATTGAATGGCAAAGAACTTTGGCAATCAGGTTATGAATAATATAGGATTTATGTTTTCAATCTTATGCACAAGTTATATCAACCCATAACTTAACAAAATATATGGACTTAATAATTCTAAATAGCATCATAATTCACGTCAAAGCTTGCTTTGAGGTTAAGAATAGATGAAGCTTATGAAAACATTCGAAAATTGCCCAAGTTGAGCAGAGTCTAATCTCGGCTAAAGGATCCACTCAAGTTCTATCCAGTATATTATAAAAATCAAATTATTAATTCAGAAATGTACAAAATCCACAAACCAAAGAAGAACTAGATGCAGGAATTGTTGTTCCTTCTTTCCACACAGTACAATTATATCAAATGCTCAATAATTTAGCAAGAAAAGAATCATAAAGCATAAGAATCGTTGTTCTTAACCTCAAAGCCAAAGAAGAAAAGAATGAGGAATTGTTGTTCCTTGCCGAAACAAACCAAATGAAGAATATATTTCAAAAAACAAAAGTAAAAGTCTAAGCAAAGACTCCAAGCAGGAGCAAAATCACCTAAACCCCAAAACCAACAAAAGCAACACAACTGTAGAGTATGACCATCATATTAAAACCAAAATGGTACCTGTGAGTTCCTTCGATGCCATAAATATAATCAAATTTGCAAATAAGGCATTAAGTAATGAATTTATTGTTAAAATAAAAAAATTGAACGAGGTACTCAGGTACAAAGCATCAATAAAAGCAGTTCAATTGACAATAAACTTGAAATTATCAGTCACATCTATCCTTTTGAATGCAAAAGAGAGAATCATAAAATCCAAAAGAAGAATAAAATAAATAAATAAAGCCAACACTTTGAAATTCCCAGGGAAAAGCAAAAGCTACACCAAACAAAACAGATTCATAAAGATTCAAGAAAGCCAGAAATCAGAGAAATAACCCAAATTTACGTAATATAGTCATAAATAATTTTCTCTTACAACTATGAAGAAAGAAAAAACTATATATTAAAAGAAATTAATCCCAAACATGAAATCCAATCTATATCAACAAATCACAATTTGTGTTTAAAGTTAGAAATCAACATGGTATTTGAGAAGTGAACCACTCTATAACATGAATAGGGGCCTTGATTAACTCCAATGCCAGCTCTAATAGTACGAAAGACATAAAAATGAAGTTCCGAGCTTACCTGGCTGATAAGCTTAATGACTTCAATGTTTTCAAGATTTGCCAAGTACCATGATGACCGAGCAAATATGAAGTCCCCAACCAGTACTGCAACCCTTATTTCGAATAGTTGATGAACAGTTTCTTTCCCTTCAAATCAGTAGCAGTGCATTCAAAGATGGGGAAGAACAATGGGATGATATAAAGAAACAAGAAAAAACAATACGATGAATAAGTTGAAGCATTTCAGTAATCTGTATACTCTAAGCATTGCCACTTAAAAGTAGGGAAAAAGAACCGCCCCAAATCGAAAAAAAATAAATGGTGTTTTCACTTATTCCTTTCCTCTCACAACAAGAAGTTGGAAGCATCAAAAGGTTCCAGACAAATTTTTGGCCACAACTTGCCACATGAAAGGCAAAAACTGTAGTGCATGCAAAAGCAGTAGAAACTCATCAAGTTTACTGCAAGAATTCTATATAGCAGCACCAATGAGAATTTTCAAGTCACTTCCAAGTGAGAACATACTACCTCTTCGCATGTCACTTTCATCTAATACATCATCATGTATTAAGCTGGTTGTATGGATCATCTCAATGATCTCTGTAAGATGCCAATGCTTCATTGTAAGTTCTCTGTAAGAAAGCATCCAAATATTAATATTACATTCCACTAATATTTATATAAATCACATAGGGAAAAAAATTACCTTAGGCCTGCTATTTCTACTGTGGCTCTTGACACTAGGAACACCAAAGGTGGCCGCATCCTCTTCCCACCAGCACCAAATCTCTGCTTAGCTGCAGACATTAAAATTGGGTTCCCTCACCAATAATCTACCAGATGATCTTTATCAGATAGATTGAAAATGGTTATGAACAAATTTACGAACAACTGTGATTCAACAATATGAAGTTCAAAGCAGTGTGAATACAAATTTGCACAGAGGTGCAGTAAGTTGCTGACTTAAGAAACTTTATACAACCCCAAGTACAGTAGGTTATTTACCAGCTTGGTGCATTTCATAATCCACATAATGCTAACTTAGGAAAGTACAAGGGTGAATGCAAATATCCAATGTTTACATGTATCCTAGAGTTAAACTTTGTATAGCTCCAGGTACAACCTAACTACTAGAGCTATAACATCAGAAAATAGCAGAGATCATTACCTGTATCTAAAATTCTAAGATATAATATCTATTTAAATTAAAATAAGTTTTCATCCTACAATATAAGGATCAACCAATAACCAATGCAATCCGGCGTAGCTTAAATATCCTACTCCAGACTTTAAGTCACACACAGAAGAAACTGAACAAAAATAATATTGAAAAGTATACTTAGTGTTCATAGATGGAGCTACAAACAAACATTTTACAAGATACATACAGGAAAAATCAACCAACGATTCTGTAGAAGCATTACCTTTCTTTCCTGCCTCCAATTTTGAGCAATTCACCATACAAATTCACATCCCATGCAACCCCTAATTCTTTCTGCAAAATAAGTTTAAATTGATATGACCTTATAAAATACATTAAGGCATCTAAAATAAGGCAATAATTATCCATCCTAATGAAATTAAACTTAAAGTCAATTTCTTACCCTCACTGCAAACAAAAAATTCAGTCAATTTCAGCAGGATCACACAAATATTCCTATCTTTTAACATTTTCTTTCTTATAAAAAAACGATGTCTTCTATTGTTGGTTTTTAAGAATGTAAAAAGTCAAATCAATTCGTTCAATTGGCAACCTAAGGCCTCATTGGATCAAAGGGGACTTGCTCCACAAAATCTGTATTTATCCTACTTCATAAAATTTTCATTACCCATCAAAGCAAACTACCTTCTTTGGTGTCAAATTCTCTATTATCCATCAAAGTAGTAAAGAACAATATGAAGCTAATTTGCTGGTGGAGAATTTTTTTCCCTCCAAGTCATAAGAAATGAAATTCAAACTCCTTTTTATGTTCTAATATGCAAAATTACTTCAAAGTCGAATCACAATCACTAAAAAAATGAAGGTATTTCGAACAAATAGTTATTATAAGAATCCCGTGAAAAATTTATTACCCTATACACATCAATTTATATTGACTGAAAGATTTATTTAAATCTTCTATTTCATGAAAATTCTAGTACAGTTTGATGACTGCAAAACTGTAAACCAATAAAAAACAATCACAATTTTTTCATTAAACTTTTTTCTTTTTTAAATAATAATATAGGACGGATAACTTTTCATTTCTTTTGTCTGTGTTTTTAGTTTCAACTTAAAACTCCAACTACAACTCAAGATATTAATTTTATATTTGTTAATTATTTGTTTCTGTTAGTTCTTATTTGTTAAAATATGATAAAAGTTTAAAACTAGCAAACAACATAACATCTTACCTAAGTTGTCAAAATAAATCATGTCTTGTAAAGCTTACTAATTATGATATTTCAAATTAAAATTCACATTCAAAAAAATTAAGAAATTTTAGTGGCCTTGCAATATAGAATTAGAAAGTTTCAATTATTGTTATTATAATTCAAAATTTTTTATTCATTAATGTTATTATAATTGACTATAAGGTTATCTTCAAATTAAAATAAGCATTGAAAGGGGAGAAAGAGATAGGGATAGAGGAAGTAGTGCCTGCACTCTGTTAAAAAGATCTAGGACTTTACTGAAAAAAAGTAACGAGCTGTTTATTTTGTAAAGGGTAACATTTTAGGTTTAAGGTGTCATCATCCCCTCTAAAAGTAATTTCATTGATTATTAACAATTAATTCAAAAGCTAAAAAGACAAATTGAGATAGAATTTACCCATAAAATCGAAGGCAGTACCTCTGCAATGAATGATTATAGGGAGCCACACGATTAGCAGTTGCATGGTTAGAAAAGGTAAGCTCCAAAAACTTTCCAAAAGAAAGTCCCCAAATAGCATCTGACATAATCACTTTTTGAGTTGCTGGTGGTACACCATCTATTTGAGCACACCTTAGGCACCTGTTCCACATCCATATCTTGACATCTCTTTCACCAGGTAACTTTATGGAGGAAAGGGATCTGACATTGATTGTAAGATTTCCCTGCTGGTGAGTGTAACAAAGTCATATGCTTCAGCTGTTGTCCTTTCTGGTATAGCAATCGAGGGTTTAAGTGTCATTTTGGGAAGACTTGCACCCTCGTCAGCAAGGAAGGAAGTCTCAAGGGACAAATGATAGGCTGTAAAAACCGCATATTGAACCACATGCTTGACCTTCTTCAGTTGTTCACGACATGTTCCTCTCAGTAGGACCTACAAAGAGGCCAGAACAACTTCATCAGATCTGGAACAAAGTTCTACACTTGGCTGTTCACTAAAAAATAAGGCAATGCAAAATCATGACGTCAAAAACTTTCAATAATGAGTGGTAGCTTCCAGCTCTCCACACAATAATCACCAAGAGTATCGGCAAGTGAAAATTAATATCCTAATGCTTTTGCCTTATATATCATCCTTTTGAGAAGTTATTCAAGTTCCCATCCTATTAGCTGTAACGACATAACACATAAAATTGTAAACAATATAAACATGTGAATATATTTCTATATGTTGTTTGCAACATATAGCATATTAACAGACAAAGTTTTCACAATTTAAACAAGTGCCAAGCATTTCTCAAGAGAAACTGCACATGTTACGTATAATGTTTAAGTAATCATTTGGTTTTTAAGGGCTTTATCTCAAATTACAAGAGAAAAGGGCTTTATCTCAAACTGCACATGTTATGTATAATGTTCTCAAACTGAACACGAACCGTATATTCAAATTTTAGAACTTTCCAATCAAATTACCTTCCATAGATAAATTGAGACCCTAAAATGGCCATTAAAAACACGAATTATAAATCTATGAAAAAGCAATCAATGAATTCAAGCTATCCATTCCTTCATTTTAATCTTCTCTCAGATATCTAAGTGAAAAAACGAACAGATAATTCCAATAAATATAAGAATGCAACAGAATTACAAGAGAAAAGGAAAAATAAAACCCTGACCTTACTAATTAGGGAATATCTCTGCGGGCAACTTCGTGTAATGCTTGATTGGCTGTCTTGAAAAGGACGACAGAGCTCTAATGGCTAATTATTAAACCACCACTATTACCGCCATCTTTATTGCACTGGTGCTTTCATGGCCACTAACAAGATAGCAGATCAGTATTTCGATGCCAAATTGATGCACCAACAAGAAGCAACCTCAACGATCTCCATATGTACAAGCCCTATTTTGAAGTAAAATGGGAGAGAGGAAGGGTAAGGTTTTAGGGATTTAGAAGAAACCCGCCAACATTTTTTCTATCTTGCTCAAAAATTCATGAATTTAGCTACAACATGGCTGTAGTAAAATTCACGCTGTAGCAAAATTGGCTACAACATTTTTTCAAGCTAAAAATTTTGTGAGTGCTATATTCTCTCAATTTAATTATTTTATTATATCTTATAATAATTTATTATAATTGATATTATTTAATATAAATATAATAATTATTTTAATTTAGTTATTTAAATTTATTAAAATAAATGGTTTAATTAAATATAAATAAAATTTAAATATTAAAAATCAAAATTATATAAAAATAGTTAAACGTAAAATATGAAATACATGCTCAATTAGACTGCCAAATAGCATGCCAACAATTTCAAATTTAGAAAAAAAATCAAAGGAGATAAAGTGTAATTTTACCTCTTAACTATGAAGAAAATAGTATTTTACAAATTGTTGTCGCCAATTAGCTACAATGGTGTTGTTGCTAATTTAGCTACAACATTGTTGTCACCAATAGAGGAATATGAAGAGAATAACATTTTGCAAAATTGGCGACAACAATAGCTACAACGATGTTGTCACTAATTTAGCTACAATATTGTTGTCGCCAATAGAGGGATATGAAAAGAATAGTATTTTGTAAAATTGGCGACAATATTATTAGATACAACGATGTTGTCGTTAATTTAGCTATAACAATGTTGTCGCCAATAGAGGGATATAAAAAGAATAATATTTTGCAAAATTGGCGACGACATTGTGGTTGCCAATTAGCTACAATGGTGTTGTCGCTAATTTAGCTACAACACTGTTGTCACCAACAAAGAGATATGAAGATAATAATATTTTGCTAAATATTGTCGCCAATTAGCTACAATGGTGTTGTCGCTAATTTGGCTACAACATTGTTGTCTCCAATAGAGGAATATGAAAAGAATAGTAGTTTACAAAATTGGCGACAACATTGCTGTAGCCAATTTAGCTACAATGATGTTGTCGCTAATTTAGCTACAACATTGTTGTCGCCAATAGAGGGATATGAAGAGAATAGTATTTTGCAAAATTGATGACAACATTGTTGTCGCCAATTAGCTACAACACTGTTGTCGCCAACAATGGGATATGAAGAGAATAGTATTTTGCAAAATTGGCAACAACAATTAGCTACAACGATGTTGTCACTAATTTAGCTACAAAGATGTTGTCGCTAATTTAGCTACAACATTATTGTCGCCAATAGAGGGATGTAAAGACAACAGTATTTTGCAAAATTTGCGACAACATTGTTGTTGCCAATAAAGAAATATGAAGAGAATAGTATTTTACAAAATTGGCGACAACAATAGCTACAACGATGTTGTCTCTAATTTAGCCATAATGGTGTTGTCGCTAATTAGCTACAACATTGTTGTCGCCAAAAGTATTTTGGTAAATTGGCGACAACATTCAATTAGCTACAACGGTATTGTCGCTAATTAGCTACAATATTATTGTCGCTAAATATGCTTTTGTCATCGCAATTATTTGCGCCAAAATTTTGGCGCCTGATATTAGGAACAATAAGAATTTGTTGTCACTAATTTGTCGCAATATTTATTTTCCCACCAAATCTTTCAATATTTGCAACGAAAGTCATTTTTATCGCAATGTTGTCGCTATATTATGCATTTAGCAACAAATTTTATTGTTGTCGCAAATTTTTGTCGCTATTCTGCATTTTTTTGTAGTGAAGACTGATTAATATCAAATGATATTGATCAATCCATAAATTCATTTGAGCATGGCTATGCATTTTTCAATCCTACTTATCGAGGGGCCCAATAGATATATATCTCATAAGAGAGAGACAAATTTCATCTTGATTATTCACTAGCATCTACATGATTTTAATCATGTCTAATTATAACCTTTATCGTTATCCAATTAAAGATAATGTTAATTATGTCAAAACATAATGTTCTCGTGTAGCATATTGTGATAATTTTAGGTCTAAGGATCGATAACACAAGTATTATGATATCATTAATGACATTAGCCCATGTAGTATCTCATAGCTGGCCTATCCAGTACCTTATTCTCCAACAAGTACTTATAAGTTTGATTTATATCACCATACATAATTATCTCATGAATATCAATCAAACCCATACTGGTCTTAATTTACCATTATTCCTTTAATGATAAATGACTAGAGATAGTTAAAGTAACATTTGATTGTTATTTATAAATATTATTATAATGTAATATGCCAACAATATAATAACATGAAGAAAATCCAATTTTATAAAATAAAATGTGACATTACATAAAGGACCATATGTTTGGCCTATAGCATAACCACTAACAATCTTTCACTTGTACTAGGCCTAATTAGATAATTGTCTAATACCCATGGACCTAGTATGACTATCATGTTTGGCTTGCCGAAGAGTTTTTGTAAGTGGATCAGCAATGTTGTCATCTATTGGTACTTTGCATATCTACATATCCTCTTTCAATGATTTTAAGAATGAGATGAAAATGCCTGAGTATATGTTTGGATCTCTGATAGGATCTGGGCTCTTTAGCCTGTGTTATAATACCATTATTGTCACAATAAAGGTTTACAGGATTTGTGATACTAGGAACTATTCCCAGTTTAGGAATGAATTTCTTGATCCATACTCCTTCCTTAACTGCATTTGATACTACTATTGATTCAGCTTTTATTGTAGAATCAGCGATAATGCTTTATTTAGAACTTTTCCAACTAACAGCACCTTTATTTAACACAAACACATATCCAAATTGCGATCTATAGTTATCTTTGTCAGATTGGATGCTTGCATTTATGTAACCATTTATACTAGCTCATCTTCCAATCTTCTATATACTCTGAATGCATCCTTGGTTCTTCTCAACTATTTAAGGATATTCTTAACGACAATCCAGTGACTTTCACCGAGGTAGGACAATATTTTCTTGTCATGCTCAATGCATATAAAACGTTCGATCTAGTATATAACATGGCATGCATGATAGATCCTATAGCCAAAGTATAAGGAATCATACTCATGCAGTTTCGCTCATCAAATGTCATAGGACATTAAGTCTTGGTAAGAGTAATTCTATGAGATATTTGCAAAAATATTCTTTTAGAATTTTGCATGCTAAACCTATTTAACACCTTATCTATATAAGTAATTTGACTCGAACCAATTATCCTTTTAGATCTATCCCAATAGATCTTAATCCCCAAGGATATAAAAGGCTTTACCTAGATCTTTCATTGAAAAAGATTTCCTTAACCAATATTTGGTCTTTTGCAATATAGGGATATCATTCCCAATAAGTAATATGCCATCGACATACAGGATGAAAAATATTACTGCATTGAAAAAGATTTCCTTAAACAATTTTTGGTTTTTTGTAGTATAGGGATATCATTCCCAATGAGTAATATGTCATCGACATACAAGATGAGAAACATTATTGCACTCCTACTAACCATCTTATATACACAAGGTTCATCTACATTTTTATGAATCCAAACTCTTTGACTATTTCATCAAAATGGAGGCTCCAGCTCCGAGAAGCTTGCTTTAATCCATAAATAGACCTTTGGAGCTTGCATACCTTCCTGGAATTTTCAGGATGGACAAAACCTTCAGGTTGTGTCATATACATCCTCAAGTAAGTTTCCATTAAGAAATGTTGTTATGACATCCATTTACTATATCTCGTAGTCATAATATGCAATAATGGCAATAAGAATTCTTATTGATTTAAGCATTATAACTAGTGAAAAAGTTTTATGATAGTCAATACCATGAGTTTGCTTGAAACCTTTTGCAACAAGTCTTGCTTTAAAGGTATGTACTTTTCCATCCATTTCAATTTTCTTCTTGAAAACCCATTTGCACCCAATGGTTTTAATTCCTTCAGGTGGATCAATCAAGTTCCAAACTTGATCGTCATACATGGATTGCATTTCAAATTTCATGGCCTCTAGCCATTTCTCAAAATCTGGACTTGGCATAGCATCTTGATAGACAGTAGGCTCATCTTGATCCATAAGCATTACTTGATGATTATCCATTATGAGAAATCCATATCTCTCGAGTTGATGTCGTTTCTTATTAGATCTATGCAGTTCTTTTGTAACTTGCACAGGTTCCAAAACTATTTGTGAAATTCGTTAAGTTTCCATTGATGGTCCTATGCCAACTTATGGTTCTCGAACTTCTTCAAGCTTTATTTTACTCCCATTGGTTCTTTTAGAAATAAAATATTTTTCTAGAGAGACACCATTTCAAGCAACAAACACTTTATTCTAAAAGGGATTATAAAAGTAATATCATTTAGTTTCTGTAAAATATCATATAAAAAGGCATTTATCAAATTTTGGTGTTAATTTATCCGAGACTTAACGTTTGACATAAGCCTCACAACCCTAAATCTTTAAAAAAGACAAACTAGGAATTCTCTAAGTCCATATCTCATATGGTGTCTTTTCAATCGCTTTAGATGGAACTCAATTCAGATTGAATGCAGTTGTTTCTAATGCATAGCCTCAAAAGGATAAAGGAAGATATGTTTGACTCATCATTGATCGAACCATATCTAATAAAGTTTGATTCCTTCTTTCAGAAACACCTTAAGTTCATTCATACTTCCGTACATTATGAAATATTATTAGTGATATTCTATAGTTACTTAATTTAGTTGTCGATTTACCATTTCGTTCTTAAGTCTAATTTGTAGTCGCTAAGTTACTATTCATTTGGTATAAATTTAGACAGTATGACGGTTTATAATTTATGCTATCCAAACCTGCAAATATGCAAAATTCACACTCCCAAATAGCAACCTCCACCTCCAATACTCCAACAACAATCACAGCACTCTAATATCAGCCCACACCTCATTCACATATCATGTATCACACAATTCATATAACATCAAATTTACTAAGATTTAGCATTCATTACATGTTATAATATTTACATCAAGTTTCCAATGACCTAAAGCATATATACACAAAAGTACATATCCAAAAGTCTTCACATGTACATGCCACATTGTCTTCCTTAGCTTAGCTTCAATTTACTTATCCTGTGTGTAGTCAAAACAAATCATATGCTAAGCAACATTGTTGCCTAGTGGTGGATACAACTATATAAAATTTCATATAATAAAACAACTTTAAGTAAAATTACGATTTTACCCTTAATTGTTACTTGTAATTAATTAACTTGAAATTTACTCTTTTAATGTCATAAATTCCACTTAATTCCTTTCTTATTTATTTTCTCACTTAAACTCAATTCCGCACTTAGGTGGTAAATTACAATTAAGTCCCTATACTTTCTTTTTATCATATTTTATCTTGTTCAACTCCAATCTTAATTATTTTTGCTTCCTTTACTTTATATTTTATCTTAAATGGTATATTTTAGTCCATATGTATAGCTATAAAGTGTAAACTTTTTTATTTATGATCTTACCCTTCTAGGCTTATTTGACTATTTTAACCTTCCTACCAACTTTTTAATGCCAAATTATGATTTTACCCCTACTTTATTATGTAATTACATTTTTACCCTTTTTAAATTTATTAATCACATTTTTCACATTATTTCCTATTCATTTACATTTATGACATCTTTTATGTAAAATTTACAATTTTATCCCTATTTTCTTACATAATTATAATTTTTCCCTAATAGTGATTAGTAAAATCCTCGAACAGGATATGCGAAATGAAGACTCTAATGATGCAAATGGACTAGACTGACCACTTGATGCGATCCTGCTGCTCCAGAATGGATGGAGGGACCACTTGATGCTATCTAACTATGCCACAGTATGTACCGACTCCTTCGTAATGTGTGCAATAAATCTAATGTCATGGTACTACTGCAGTATATGTATCCCTATGGCTAGCCATTATATCCTAAGATCCTGGATTACCCACTTTACACTAAGAGTAATCACATATTTTATTTTATATCATATTTCTATATAATTGTTCATACTAATCACATTATGTCAAAAATACCATATGCTTATTTAGTATCCATTCAAGCTAAAAATCATACATTCATCATGTATACATACAATATAATATAAAAATGATGGATACATGTCATTCACATCACATTCATCATTCAGCCTCATTATGTTTTTATATATATAATGTGATTCTTTCTTCATTTTACTTAACATATGTGTCTCTAAATTCATTTTAATCATCCATATGATAATATACATCTAATTTACATTAAAATTCCTAAGATACCTTTAATCACATCATTATGTTCACTTGTACATCATTGTGTCTACTTGTCATTTTTAGTTCTAATTAATTCTGTTGCATTCTTTAGGCATTATAATATGCATTTCATATTAAAAATGCCATTCATTATCAAATTACCTCATTTTGTCATTTAGTATATAATTCGGCCACTATGAGTTTTCTTATTCCCAATTGGTTTTCTTTACTAATTTACATTCATATCGTGTTAATTCATCATTTTATCAATTTATCTTAAATTATTTCACATTTTTACTCAAGTTTATATAGTTACATAATGTAAATTCTAGGTTAAATGCAAGGAAATAAATGAATTTAAGTGTAATTTGTATCCACTAACCTTAAATAGGCTTGAAAATCCTTTATTCTTCCTTTTATTCTCCTTTCTCTTCCTTGCTTTCCTCTTTTCTTTGGAATTCCTATTTAGGTTGAAATTAGGGAGAAGAAATTAATGATTTTATGCTATGAATTTAAGCATATAAAAGCTACTAAACAACTATACTAATAATGCTCTACTGGCCTATAACAAAATTCCTAATTAATTCAATCAAAAACTCAAGAATTTACCTAATTAGGTTACCTTTCTCTCACTATAAATTCTTATTTTTCAAGCTTCTTTTTGCTTTAATTCATTTTCTATGTTGAAGAGGATGTTTCTTAGTGTATTTGAGTGAAATTAAGGCTTAAGATTTAGTAGGAAAGAGCAAGAAGAAGAATGGTGGATGGCTAAAATGAGGGAGGTTCAGATTTCTCAAGGAAAATGGAGGAAACCTACAGATTTTCGGGGAGATTTGGAGAGTTTTCTCCACTTCTCTATTTTTTCCTTTAGTGTATAAAATGGATGGAAGATTTGATCATTTACTATTTGAACTAATGGCTTATTTTTAAGCCACTTGTCAACATCATTTTAATCCCTACATATACTTAAGGCTAATATCTGATTTCACTGGATTTTGGCCGAATTTATTATGAAATTTATGCCCTTGGATAATTTAAATATGACATTAAAGCCCCCTAATTAAATTAACCTCAGTTTTTTACCATTTTTCTGAAATCAATGTTTCAATTAACAGAATGCTATGAAATGTTGCCCTATTTACATTACCATATGCAGAAGCATTTGGTTAAAATTTTAAGTTATTTAGACATTATTTTAGTATACTTCCAACTTCAAAGTTAAAATCAACCGGTTGGAAACCCAAAATTTGGAAACTATTGAAAAAATTATTTTTCACTTTCAATAGCTCATTTATGCTATTTCTAATAGGTCTATATGATCAGAATAATTTTTGGAGGTCTATAAAATATCTCTGAGTCCGGTCAAACTTTCAATCAACCATTTCAATAATACTGAGTAAAATTTTCACTATTTATTTTTAGGATCTATTTAAGCTCAATTTCACCCCAAATTGTATCATTGGACTCCATTTAACTCATATTATCCCACCTAATGGTTAAATATAGCTTCCAGATAGGTCATCCATCCTCATATTTCTCTAGACTAAGCACATTTAACACTTATGCACCTTTAAATTTTTCTATACTATTCTACTATAATCACTCCAAAACTATCCTAGTGTTACTATTCATGATCTAGAATGTACTATGCATGTCAAATGCAAATTTTGGGATGTTACAATTCCATTGTGGTGTCCCTAGTGTCATTAATTGTGAAACAATTCCATAATTTCTGAGATGATCATCAAACTCTTAGCTCAAGTATTCACTACCCCAATCAGATAAAAGTGCTTTAATAGTTTTACTAAGTTGATTTTAAACTTCATTTTGAAAGGTTCTGAACATTTTAAATGATTCATGTTTATGTTTCATTAGATAAGCATAAGCATATCTACTAAAATCATCAGTGAAAGTAATGAAGTATTGAAATCCTCCCCTGGCATTTATGCTTAATGGGCCACATACATCAGTATGTATAAGACCCAATAAATCAGTGGTCCTTTCACTATGCCTAATAAATAAGATTCATAATTTTCAAATGATTCAAAATCAATGGTTCCAAAAGTCCATCTTGATGGAGTTTTGATATGCATTTCTCATTTATATGACCAAGGCAACAATGCCATAAATATTTTTTATTCGAATCATTGGGTTTGGATTTCATTGTAGTTATGTTATATATATCTTGATTGTTGGATTTTTCTAGATTTAACACGTAAAGGCCATTAATATGAATTAGCAATACAATAAAGCATATCATAATAATAAATAAATGTTAATCTTAATAAAAAAAAAAGAAAAGCCTTCATCATCCAAATAAGAAACTGAAATAATATTCCTACTCAAAGTAGGAACATAAAAGCAATTATTTAGAACTAACAAAAGCCCATTGGGCAAAGTTAACTCATAAGTGACTATAGCTAAAGCAACAACTCTTGCTCCATTTCCAACTTGTAGGTCAACTTTACCCTTTTTCGATTGCCTACTCCTTTTGAGTCCTTGTTCATTTGTAAAAATATGAGATCCACATCCAATATCTAATACCAAGGAAGTAGAAGTAGATAAATTAATTTCTATAACATAAATGCTTAAAGATGTAGTCTCACTATTCTTCTTTTTCTTATTCTTCTTCTTCAATTCTTCCAAATAGAGCTTGCAATTCCTCTTCCAATGATCAGGTTCATTTCAATGGAAGTAAACTCCCTTCTTTGTAGCTTTTGCCTTGGATTTAAATCCAACTTGTGTTTTAGGCTTGCCAACAACTTTTGCCTTAGCCTTAGCCTTACCCTTGCCTTTATTTTCCATCCCCTTTCCTATATTAACCATAAGAATATGACTCAACTTTTTCTTAATGCTTTGCTCAGTTGTTTTAAGCATCACATGCAGCTCAACAAGGGATTTCTCCATATTGTTCATATTATAGTTCATGACAAATTGGTCATAACTATCATGTAATGAATGAAGGATCAAATATGTTGCCAGTTCTAAACTAGTGGGACATCCAATCCTTTCAAGATGATCAATATAGCCTTTCATTTTCAGAACATGAGAGCTTACTAATGTACCTTCAACCATTTTACAAGAATGCAATACTTTGGTAGTCTCATACATATCTTGTCTTACTTGTTGTTGGAACGTTTGTTTGAAATGAGCACTCAGCTCATAAGCCTCCATATTCTCTAGATCCTTTTGAAGTTCTGGGCACATCGTGGCTAACATAAGACATCCCATATCAATAGAATCATCGACATATTTTTTATGTTTGTCCTTGAGTGCCCTTTGGGCTTCAGTAGGCATGACATCAAAAATAAGGTCATCGAGCACTTATAACTTCTTTTCTTGCTTGAGAACAATTCTCAAGTTCCTAAACCAGTCAAGAAAGTTGGTGCCATCTTCTTTTAGTTTGTATTTCTCAAAGACTCATCGCGGTGATAATGAGGAAGTGTTATTTAATGCCATTGATCTACAAATATGCAAAATAAATATGAATATTAATACCAATTTCATTTGAGGGTATTTCTTAAAACTCCCACTAAAATATTCATCCTCAATATTAATTACAACAATTGTAATGATTTAGTGAGCGAAGATCCATATTTCACTTAATTCTAAGTCGGCTTCAGCAAGACACTTAAAATCAAGTTATTTCGATAGATAACTCCTTACCAATTACATTTCATGTAACTCTTATATTCTTTAGGAAATTTTGATATCATATGTCCCGGCATGTTATAATTCCATCTAATGCCTTATATCCAAAACCATTTTGATAACCTAATTAAGTATAACCATTTTTAAACATATGGGTAACACCATTACCCATTCTATCTTATTATGATAACCTAATGTACTTCACTTTGACAGAACCTATATTTTGATGATCATAGTTTTGAAAAATGTTATAATTATAGGTGACATAATACTTAAAATTTTGGTAAGGGAATTTTAATTTTAAGTTATGATGTCTATTTATTTATATATCATACATCATCCCATACATGACATCTTATACACATATATAATCATTCATCGCATCACATATCGATATAATAGGCATAATATAAAAAACGTGTCATAGCATGGCTAAAAACTATATGATCTTTATAAGCCAATATGAAGATCAAAGGTCAATCCTAGGTGAAATTACATGAACTTGTCTTGATTAATAGCTTCCACTTTGCACATTCATCACCATGAAATTGGATTGATCCCCTTTGTTATCTTCGTGAAGTTCCTTCATCTTCATTACAATAATGAAATAAATTATTCTACTAAAACAATTAGTAAAATAAAATTAAAATAAAAGAACGACACGCAGGTCGTATTTAAAATTACAAAGCTATAAAATGAATAAATAAAATAAATACCATCACAGGGGTCTCAATTTGGCCATGCTATGCACCATGCAATGACTTTATACGTATATCAAATAAAATCAAGTCATCTTATATCGTACTCAATTAATTGCATTAAATTGATTTATTAAAATTGTCAAGTAATAACTTTAACAATAAATAAGGCACTACGATTATATATCACGTCCGACAATCCGCTACTTTAAACTATACATATCATGATATATATAGGTGATCTAACTCTAATTTATGAAGGAAAAATTACGCACCCACATTTCTTATTAAAATAAGAAATACTTTATTTTTTATTTAAAATAAAAATTATAATAGTAACTTTTAAAGTTTTATTTGAATTTTAATTTATCATAAAATAAAATTTGAAACGTCCAAATTAACTTTTAGTCTATTCATCATATTTTATGTATGTGATCCAATAGGTTCATATTATGTTGGCAGTGGATCTCGATCCCATCACAAATCCACAAGTTATAAGCAGCATCTAAAAAGACATTATGACTATCCAAATAATACGAATATCGATAATTTGATTTTAACCTAATAGAGTATGTTATAATCTTTTTGTTATACAATATCTTATTTGAACATAAATCATAATCCATATCAAACTTATATAGTCCAAACATATAATTTCTTGATCATTAAGTTGATTGATAATATTAAATGATATTGATTGTTCCATTGATTCATTTGAACATGGACATACATTTCTTAGTACTACTTATTGAGGAGTTCAATAGATATCTCTCTCATAAGAAATGAATAAACTACATATTGATTATTCACTTCCTCTGTATGATTCTAATAATGTCCGATCATAACTTTTATTGTTATCCGATTAATGATAATGTTTGATTATATCAAAACATAATGTTCCCCATATAAGATATTACGATAATCTGAGGTTAAGGATCGATAAAACAACTATTATGAAATTACTAATAACATTAACCCATGTAATATCTTATAGCGAGTCTATCCAATATTCTATTTTCCAACAAGTGCCTATAATTTTGATTTATATCATCATATATAATTATCTCATTATTATCAATCAAACTCATACTAGTTTTAATTTATCATTATTCCTTTAATGATAAATTGATAAATAACTAAAGATAGTTAAAATAACATTATATTGTTATTTATAAATATTATTATAATATAATATGCCTACAATATAATAACATGAAAAAATACAATTTTATAAAATAAAATATGATATTAAATAAATGATCAAATATTTGACCTACCATATAACAACTAACACATCACTCAATCTGATTTTCCATGAGAGAACCTAGCATTTAGAGATTGATTACCAATATTTCGACACAATTCCAAGGCCAACCACTAACACATATCACTCAATCTGATTTTCCATTAGAGAACCTAACATGGCCAACCACTAACACATATCACTCAATCTGATTTTCCATTAGAGAACCTAACATATAGAGATTGATTGCCAATATTTGGACACAATTTCAACTCGTTAACATTTCACCAAATCTTTGAGTTGTCAACAATTTACAACAATCGGTTCTAAGTTGGGTTTATTTGATCGTCACCAAGCACCATCTTGAGAGGGGTACGCACAAAATTACTTACATGTAAATAAAGCTAATTAGTTCATAGTAGCTAGTGGTTAGTATAATCGACTTAGTTATACGATTAGTGACATGGCATTATTTGATTAGCGAAGTTAGTTAGATTTTGTTCTGTATATAAGAGATACAGTAGTGCTATTCTCACACAAGTTTTCCATAAATGCAAGAATGGTCTTGTCTCTCTAGTTGAGATAGTTATTTTCTCTCTCTTTGAGTTTTCTTGAAGATTGTTTAGAACTACAGATACACATCAACCTATTGTAAATAAGGGTATCATAGAAAGGAGGAATTTTATGAAGATGAGGTAAAAAGGTGGGAAAGGTGATTTTCCATATCTTCCCTAAAACATATACAAGACCTGTCATCTACTTTATATTTAACAAACGTAGCAAAAGCAGAGAAGACAGGACATAGAAATTTGCATCATTCAACATTGATATTTTTGAATTGAGGCTTTTAAAAACTTGTCATCAACAATTTCTTCCACATGCTCATTGTGATTTCATCCAACCAAGCATACCTACATTATTTTAAGGAACGGGAAAAAGTGTAATATAGACACCATCATGATCATGATTCAACATCTATGGATCATAAAATTCAGAAGTGAACAAAGAACTGACACCACACATATATCAAACATCTCCATTTTCAATTTTCTCTCATCCAAAAGTATGGCAGAAGGGCAGTCCATGAATGCACAATTGCACCATCTAAAAAGCATTTCCAATTTGAGGAAGAGACTGGAACACAAGAACTAAAAAACCTTTAATATTTATCATGATAAAAATAATGCTCACCTATAAGATCCGCCTTCCAATAATATCTAAACCCGTTCATTTATAATCACAATGCAGATGTTCAAGTACTTATATTTTAAAATAATAATAATAACAATAAATAAATAAAAATATGAAATCCAAATGCATGGAATGGAATTGCCTTTTATATATATATATATATACACACACACACAGATACGCTACAAGTTTTCATGTCTTGTAAAAATCTAAATTGCAAACATATGTTAGCACCGCATTACAAGCTGAACAACGTATAAATATTGCTTCTGTATTTCAGCATGTTCTAAAACAGCGAGGGCAGGTAACAATAAGACAAGTAAATTAGATGTCCTTCCAGATATTGAAATCAGTAGATGAGCTGTTATAGTTAATCACGCTGTCCTGGCAACCAATAAAAAATGTACTACGCATGGGATCTACATTTACCAAAACATGGGCAGTTCCACTTGGACTAGCAGCAACAGCAACTTCATCTGCACTTATTATCACCTCCGCATAGCCTTTGTGAACTATTTGGTTGTTTTCCAACTGCAGTTAATCCAAGAGAAAAAAGTAAAAGAAAGCACATAGAAGAAGGCTAACTGCATTAATCTGAAAGATCTCCATTCAACCACGTCTATCCATGCTATTTTCACTTATAATTTCTTATTGTTAACAAGATGGTTTTGGATTTTTCCAAAGAATTTTTATTGTTCACACCTATTTAGCAGATGCCCACTCATTATTCTGCCTCTTAAAATCCAAATCTCGACATGCATAAGACCAACAAAGAGCATATTCTAGAGCTGCTCTATTATTTAATATATTGAAAGTATCCTCTGAATTAGAAATAACAACATGATTGTTCCATCAACATCTACAGCTATTTCCCACTCTTTTCACTAAAAATAATTGCAGAAGTTTCTAGGATCGGATTTTTCGTCTATGACGGGCATGAAAACGTATTGCATGAAGCCCAGGCAAAAATGGTCAACTAAAAGTTTAATTTTTCTGACCCATGTAAGTAGATTTTTGAACCAGAACACAAGATCATGATCATATCCCACAAATCAAGCACAGTTCAAGAAATTTTAATAAATGGGAAATCTTTCATGCTATTTAAAGCAATGAAAGCATACCCTATATAATGTTCTGGCACCCCAAATGACAAATGTCTCATTGCAAGTATGGTGTCTGTGATTTCCCCTCAAAGTGCCAGGTCGAATTTCGCCAACATGAAATGAAGCACAAGAAACCGCTCCCCCTGCGCGATTAAATGGAAATCAAATTCGAAATGAGTATTGTGGAAAATCAGTGTTTGTGAGCAGATTTCAGATAAATATGAAATTACGAGGAAAGAGTTGTATATAAGAAAGAAATAGAGACCTCTAATGCCAGAGTGAAGGGCAAGAGTAATTGGGTTGAGCAGCCAACCACGAATTAGCCATGTCATCATCCTCTTTGGTCCATTTTCCGTCATGATTTGAGAGAAGAAAAGCAGAGAAATGGGAAGAAGGTTGAAATTTGAAAGAGAGCCAAGTGAGGAAGAGAAATATAGAAAGCAAAAAAGGGAAGGCATGCGGCTTCTTCAACAGGTGTTTGAGAGATGACAATACGGAATAATTCGGAACCTGAAATGCATTCTCTGAGCTCCTTCTAGGGTTCGCCATTTTCTCCACTCAACTACAAATAATTATGGAAGAGCAGGGTATCAAAGGTGACGACCTCTGTCTCGGACCAAGTTATTCATATTGCAAGGGCCAGGAGGTTTTCAGAACCCAGCAAGGTTATGTTCTCAGTTTCCCATACCAAGTTAGTCTGTTTAGGTGCAAAATTCCCAAATAATTTTCCACCAAAAAGCGTAGCGTTAGGGATGAGAAAAAAATAATAATAATAATAATAAAATAACTGAAATTTTGGTTAATCCAAAAATTAATCCAAAATCGAATTAAATTTTAACTTAATCGAATCGAAATTTTAGATTTATAATTTTTATTTTAAAAATCGAAGGTTAACCGATCCGAAATCAAAACCGTATATATATATATATATATATATATATATATATATATATATATATATATATATATATATATATATATATATATATATATATATATATATATATATATATATATATATATATATATATATATGAATTATATTTTAAAATTTACAGTTATATTTTTCAATATTTATTTAATTTATAAATATTATAATATATAATTTTGTAAAATATTATTAAAATATATATTTTTAATAAATAAATATTAAAATTATGTGCATAATTAGCGCTCTATTGTTAGTTTTATATTAAATATATTTAATTTTTATAATTAATTATGAAAATTTTAATTTTATTTTGATTATTTTAATGGATATTGTATTTATTTAATTTGTATTTTTCATTTCTAAAGCATTTTAACTATTAAAAATAATATTACTTTTTTGTATAATTTATTAAATTTATATATTAAAATTTTTTAGTGATTAACCGATCAATCAATCCGAAAAACTGAATTAAAAACCGAAACTGACATAGCGATTAATCGATATTAATGGACTGATTTAAAAAAATTGTTAATAGATCGATTAAAAATGCATTTTTAACCATTAAAGAAAATCAAAATCCTTTTTATTAGAAAACACCAATTATTAAATATAACTCTTGTCCATTTTTAGGCATGTAAATTCATTTTCTACCTATTACAACATTTATGGAATAATACAAAAATTGCATAGAAATATAAAAGCAATTTACATGAAAAAATTGGCAATAAAACCTATACAACCATCTAAAAAATAATAAATTGTCGATACTGGATTCTAAATATGCTTTTGTCAAGATTATCTAATGAGAAATGTTGCTTTTTAAAAGATGACAGATCAAGAATTTTAGTTTCTTTTCATGTTTGCAAAATTTTCTAAAATATTTTAGACCGTTCTGTGCATGTTTCGGGCATTCTGGAAAAGCAAAAGAGTTAAATAATAAAGAATATTCCCAAAAAAGTACTTAAATATAATTTTTCTAACTTTTTGGCATTTCACACCCATGCAACACAAGGAATCTCTGTATTATTTGGCCTATTTGCCAACTTGACTGCTGTTTTGGGCTACACAGCTGTGCAAACCAGCTTGCATGACCGTGCATGTTAAAGAGTATACTTTTTCAAGCCAATTTAACAAGTTAACTGTAGTAATTGATTTGCATGGTTGTGCAAATCAAAAAGTGCGACTTGCAAAATTGTTTGGCTTTTTTGGATTGCACACCAGTGCAAACATGCATACATAAGGACTTTGAGGTAGAACTTTAAAGAGGTCGGAAAAGTTGATATTTAAAGGTTTTCTTCAAAAAAGTTCTTTTTTAGATTTTAGCTTTTGTGTTTTAAAACTCATTATCAACTATTTTAATGTGAAAACGATCCAAAATGCAATATTATACGGTCTATTTCAAGTAAGTATACCGATGATAATCTGAAAAGTCTCCTCCTTTTAATTTAGTTCTTAACATTATAAAATTTATGCATTTTTCATTTAAATGTTATAAATCTTATTTGTCAGTTTATTTATAGCATTTTCATTACTTTTCTTTTTTTTTTTTTTGCTTCATTTTAGGTTGTAAAATCTTTTTTTAAGGGTATTTTGCCGTGTGATAGAAATAAATAGGATTATTGCATTATTGTCTTTTATTGTGGTTTATTTTGATTTTGTTCCTTTTGGAAAGTTATTGTAAAATCATTTTTAAAACATTTTGCAATAAGGGTGATAATGGACTGGTTAACTTGTCCATGAGCCAAAAAATTAACCAGTCCATATAGCTCGATTTTTCAAAACACTAACCGTTAACCAGTTCGTTACAATTGGTTAACATGTCTATTGATTTCGATTTTTCAGACCGATTAATCAATATTTTTCGGTTAACCACTATCCTTATAAGATGTAATTAAAAAAATTAAAATTTTCAAAATACTTAAAATAAAAATTAAATATCATACATAATTCAACATATTGTTCAAACTACAAACATAAACTTAAAATGTTCAAAGTACTTGAATATTAAAATTACAAACTAAACAAATAATGTTCAAATTAATTCAACAAGTAAATGTCAAATAAAAATACAGTTCAACATAATTTTTTGCATAATCAACTCACTAGTCATCAACTTGAATCATATTATAGTCACTTGTATCACAAGCTGACTCTGCAATTAAAAAAATGTTACAAATTAAAGGTTGTTGAAATCAACAATAGAAATATAACTAGAAAGATCAAAATAAGAAAGAATAGTACCTATTTGAACACTTTTAAGTTCTTCTAAAACTTGTTCAATTGAAATTGGTTTACTACTTGATCTAAACCAATCTTGTCCACAAATGGGTGCTTCCATAATTCTAGGAGTTAGACTAGACCGAAATGAGTCAAGAATATGGCCTAATGTGCTAAAAGCATATTGTGATGCAATGGTTGACACAAGCATTGCTAATACATCTCGAGCCATTACAAAAAGTATTTGATACCTTGATGAATTAACCTTCCACCAGTTCAATATATCAACGCCTTTTTTGTCTTCCTCAAACACCTCATTACAATAGCTATCAAGCTTAGTTTTTACTTCCCCACTACCTTGAAATACCTTTGCTTCTTCAAAACTACTCAAATAATATCAGTAGTAGCTCTAGACTTAACCTCATTTTTATCAAGCTTAACTATTTCAATTGCTTATATTTGAGTGGATGGCACTATTAATGCACCATAAGAATCATTCATTGCAGATAAAACTTTTTTCAATATTTCTTTTAACTTTTCACTATTCTCAAACACCATAACAAATTCCAATTTGAAATGAGGATCAAGCACCACAATAACAAATAACATAATATTCACATTATCAACATTTACCCAATACTTGTCAATTTTTTTCATCTTAACAACCATTGCCCTCAAACCCAAATGGTCACTTTCGACCATGAGAAAATCAACAAGCCAAAACCATAAATCTATCTCATATATTCATTCCCAGTGACATAAAGTGAGCCAGATAAATTTAAAATTGTTTCTTAAAACACATAAAGAAAATGAAGCATAATGTTGGCATATTCCCAATCACCCCTATCAGGTAAACTACCCTTACTCAAAATCTCACTCACATACTTTTTATCAATCACCTTAAGTAAGTTAAAATCCTTTTCAAACTTAATATAAGACTTTAATATCAAATAAGTTGAATTCAACCTAGTTTCCACATCTAAGCATACAAGACTCGAAGTGTCTAACAACTTTTTTTTAGGATAATCTTTAAACTTACTCAACCTGGAAGGAGAAGATCTAACATACTTTATTGCATTTCGAATTTTCTCAATTGACGTATCAATATCTTTCAAACCTTATTTCACAATAAGACTCAAAATATGGGCAGCACATCTCATATGCAAGTATTCACCATCGAAAACACTACCCTTCCAACTATTTAACCTTCTTTTTAAATATTGAATACGTAAGTCATTTGAAGCTGCATTATCAACCTTTACAGTAAAAACTCTATGGCTACCCGAATCAAGTAAGCACTTTACAGTTGATTGACCCATGAACTCACTATAATGACTAAAAATTAGACAAAATAAATAATCTTTTTATACAAATTCCAATCCTCATCAATGAAATGATATGTGATACACATATAACAATTCCAGTCCATGCATCAATTATATGGAAAAACAATTCCTTGTAATGGGTTGTCCATTTATTTTGTACACACGTGTGCCTTTACTTAATACTTTTTGGTCTTTTATAGCTATTTTAATATCATATGCATTTCTAGTTATTTGATTTTGTATTCTATGCATAGTCTACAATGAATCTCATATCTTTCCTCATATTTTGATTTACAATTAATTTCTTCATTCTCTTACTTATTCTACAACTTGGTTTTCAATATTCAGTTTTACTATTGTCCTTGTCAAATTGCATTTCTTATTAAATGGACATGTAACACCCTTACACCGCAATACAGTGTACGCAGTAATCGGATGTCAAAACCATACGTGAATCAGTGAAATTTGTTTCCTATACAGTACCTGTAAACATACTTATAACATGATTAGCAACGATACAACTGCGTTTCAATAATATACAAGTATATATCATAAACTATAGTCCTGAACTTTTACAATTACTATACTTTCCGTACCTACATATACATGCCAAAACTAATTTCTACATTGTTCCTTTTCCTGGACTCGACTATTCCTGCAATACCAGCCACTGAAATCTTAATATCTTCATACTTGTGCGCAGTCAACAAACTACTCGCTGAGCATCGAAATGCTCAGAAGTGAATACGTATCCCAAATTTTCCATAATAAATCGCATACACACATACATTTACTTGCATGTGCATACATACTCACATACATATACATACATACACATACATACGTTCACATACGTACACATACATACACATACATATGTTCACATACGTACACATACATACACATACATACTTTCACATACGTACACATACATACATACACACACATATGTTCACATACGTATACATACATATACATACACACACACATACATACGTTCACATAAGTATACATGCATACACATACATACATTCACCTACGTATACATACATATACATACATACGTTCACATATATACATCTACGTACATACACATACATATATTCACATACGTATACATACATACATATAGATACGTTCACATACGTATACATACATACATATACATACATTCACAAACGTATACATACATAAATATACATACATTCACATACGTATACATACATATACATACATATACATACGTATACATACATACGTTCACATACGTATACATACATATACATACATATACATACCTTACATGCATACATATACATACGTTACATGCATACATATACATACATATGCATACATATACATATACATATACATATACATATACATATACATATACATATACATATACATATACATATACATATACATATACATATACATATACATATACATATACATATACATATACATATACATATACATATACATATACTTGCCTTACATGCATACATATACATATACATATACATACATATGCATACATATACATATACATATACATATACATATACATATACATATACATATACATATACATATACATATACATATACATATACATATACATATACATATACATACCTTACATGCATACATATACATACATATGCATACATATACATATACATGCCTTACTTGTATACATATACATACCTTACATGCATACATATGCATACTTATACATACCTTACATGCATACATATACATACATATACATACTTATACATATATATACATATACATACATATACTTGCATATATACTTGTATACATACATTCATATATATATGCATATGTGTCCACATACATTCATAAACATATACATACATATTCACATATGTACATCTATACACCTATACATATATACATATATACATACATTACATAGGCATACATTTACATATATATACATCCATACTTGTTTACATTTACGTACATACATACATATATGCATATGTGTCCACGTATATACATTTACATACATTCATAAACATATACATACGTATTCACATACGTACATCTATACACCTATACATACATACACATATACATATATTACATAGGCATACATTTACATATACATGCATACATACATACCTATTTACATTTACATACATACATACATAGTTACATTTACATACATATATTTCTTTGTTTCATTGAATTGTCCCCAGTGATAGTCCAATAGAAATCTTGGATTGGATACACGGGATAGGGACCCAAAAGCCCTAATAGTGAGGTGATCCCAAAGGATCACAAACAATGAACATGAGCATGAACTTGATACTGTAACTATGAACATATACATGGGGTAGATCGTCAATAGCCTACCAAATCGAGTCACCATGACTCGAACCGCGGTATAAGTGTCCCTATGGCTAGCCAACTATATCCTCAACTAAATTTACTACCGGACTACTAAGGGCAACATTCCATGTTTTGCATTTGAATTTATCCTTTACATATAATTTAAAGTCATCACATGACAATTTAATTTATTATAATAATCATATTTATTCTGTATATACATACTTAGCTCATCATAGTCATATTCATTACATACTTGCTCATACATTCATACATAATATACACATTATTCTTATAAACCGTACATACATTTGTACACACACACACACACACACACACACACATATATATATATACTCATTTACTATTTAGATATTAAATCTTAATGAATATTTTCTTTTTGTATATTATTAACTATTTTACATATTAATTCTTCAATTATCATTATTGTGTACAAGTTATATATTAATCCTTTAAATTTTTATAAAATTATGGTTATGCCCTTTGCTTTTAATTTATTTACTAAAATGCCATACTTACCTAATTAATACCATTAATTCACTATTTATCCTTTAAATTACCATTTAGTCCCTAAAATTGTTAAATTACTATTTAGTCCTTCAAATTGCCATAAATTACAAAAATACCCTTCATTTCATTTTATTTATAAAATTGCCACCATTTATACATTTTATACTATTAAGTCCCTATTCATTGGTAAAATTCCAATCTGGTCCCTAACCTTAATTTTATGCATAAATTCTCATTTTATTTATCATTTTTTCTAATTTACCTTTAATTCACTTAAACTCATTTGTTCTTTAATATTTGGTAATATTACACTTTTATGCCTAAACTTTTAATTCTTTTCATTTAAGTCATTTTTCCACTCCACTGTGTCATTTTCCATTCTTTTTATTTCCAATTAAATAATTGACTAATATTATGGTTATTTATGCAATAAATTCAATTTATTTCATTAGAATTTAATATTTTCATGGTAACATAATATGAAATTTAACTTAAAAATATTCTATTAAATTCCAAAAATTTCAATTAAATTAGTATACAATAAAAATTACCCCTATATTCAATTTATGGCATTTTCTTCATAATTTCACTAAAATAACTATCACACACACACAAATTAGGCCAATGCTTAAATTAGTCATTCCAAATTTAATTCTTCCAAATAAAATATTCCATTTATCAATTTAATCTCTCAATTTCACATATATCACATTATTTTCAATGTATCACACATAATCACATAAATCACACACACACACACATATATAATCAAATTCTCATGCAAAATTTATGGAAATTAAGGGATAGAGTATCCACTAACCTTGAATTCATCTCCTCCACACCTTAATCTTCCTCTCCATAGCTTTAATCCATGAAATTTCTTTTTTTTTCTCCATAAAAATCCTTAAGTGGCTGAATTTACAAGAGCAAAAATCCATTAGTTCCTTGCTTTCTTTGCTCAATTTAACTACAAATTCTTACTCTACAACCTTAAATCTACCTATACAAACCCTTAAACTAAATTAAAAACTTCAATTTCACATACCTTAATTTTGAGACATAATTTTCTCTTCTTGATTTCTTACACCTCTAGCAGCATGACCTAAAAGAGGGGCTAAAAATTACTTAGGAAGGTTTGATTTAGGGAGAGAGTTAGAAAAAAAATGAAAAACTCAAGGCAAAATGGTGAAGAACACCATTCGGCCAAGGAGGAGAGAAAAATCGTGAAGGCTGAAGAGATTTCTTGAAAATTGGTGAAGTTTAAGGTATTTAAAGGGGTTGGTTGGGCTAGGCCTGGTCCAACCAAGATGGTTGGGCTTAATTCAAGCCCAATTCTCCTTTTAAGCCCAATAAGCCTCCATAAATTATTTCTCTTACTTTCAAAGCTCAATTTCACTCAAAATCAATTTTATAATTCGTAAAATATACAATATAGCCTTCATAAAAATTTTTGATTCAATCGGAGTTCATTTCCAATTCGATTCACTCATATCGATTCGATTGGCAAATTTCTAGTATTACTGAAAATTTTTTTTTCTACCAAATGATTCTACACCTCTTTTAGATCTCAACTGAAAATTCCTGCAATTTTGAGATCATTTACTATTTTTAAAGTCTTGATCAAATTCATAGTTAATCGATTACTATTTAAACTAAAATCATCAATTTTCTCTTACTTCTTGAGTTCAAACCTTCTTACAAATACTTCCTAAAATCTAAAAATGTATTCATTAGGCTTTATGAATATTTTTAGGTAAATCGGAGATTATTTTTTGATCTGATCCACTTTTATTTGTCCGGTAGTCCAATTTTTTGTATTACTGAAAAATCACTTTTTTTACCTTATGATTCTACATCTTATTTAATATAGATCTGAAAATTATGGTAATTTTTAGAGGTCATTACCTATTTTTAAGGTCTCAGTCAAACTCTAGTCAACTCGGGCACTCTTTAAACTAAAATCGTGATTTTTTCCTTATTTTTGACTTTTAATAGTCAATTTGACCTCATTTTCAGTCTAAATTACATTTTTGGACTCCTACTGACTTGCTATTTTCAATAGTCAAAAAAAATATTTTTTGACTCCGAAAGGTACTATTCATCCCGATGTCACTATTCATCTTCGAAAAATGCTATTTCTAACTAGTCTGGTATTTGAGACATTAAAAGACACTTGTCTTCAAGACATTTTTCATAGCACAACTACTTTTCATCTATCTCATTTGATTTATAATTCATTGTTATCATTTTGTCTCAATTCGTTTATAATATTTCTCATCGAATCCTCACTTTTGAGACACTTGTGTTGGTCATTTTCTGCATTTTTATTTCAAAGATCATTCATCTAGTTCAACAACTTATAATTGACCTTTACCGAAGTTTCCAATCAGACTCAAATCTATATTTCAATATTCACTTCGATTTATCTCATAAATCTTTTTCTCTATCATAATTGTACAATTAGACCTCTGATTTAATACCCAATCTATCATTTGTTTCTTGTTTGTTACTTTACCCTGAAATTGTTATTTGGCTTCCCTTGATTCATTATTTATACTTGATTATATGTATAGATTTTAAATCTCTATCTTGGGGTTTAATGCTCATACACAATGAACCCATAACATTTAATTTTCATCTCAAGTCTTTGTCATCTAATCTCAATTTATGTTTTCCCTTATGCTTTTATCATTAAATTTATTTGCAATTCCTAATCCTATTAAATTAAGTCACATATTAGTTTTCCCAAATTACAAACCTTGGCTTTTCATTTTTTTTAAGTCACTTGTAAAATTTCCGCTCAACTTTTATGCTATCTTCTTTCCTTCCATTAATTCTCTTTTCTTCTTCTATGTAAATTACACTAATTTTTACATTCCATTTCCTCATCACTGTTCTTTATTTTTCCTAATTACATTTAAATTCTTCCTTTGTATTTTAATTACACTTAGTTACTCTCCTTCATTCGTTTATAATTCCAACTATATTTTATCATTAATTTTATAATTTCTCCGTTTTTCTTTTTATTTTATAATCTCCTTCCAATTTATATTTTAGTTTTTATAATATCTTTACATAATGATAAATTATATTTTAGTCCTCATTGCTTCTTTTCTTTACACATTTTCAATCTTAACAATTTAAATTTACATTTTTAATTTCTTAATTAACTTTTGATTCTCTCTTATTACTATTTTTACCTTTCATTTTCTTGTTCTTTAACTTTTAATGCAAATCACATTTTAATCCTTAAACTTTCATTCTATTGTATGATTCACTGGTTATAGTGCTAATTTATCCTTTTGTCCTCTTTATATATTTTATTTTAGCTTCATCACCTTAATTTACATTTTAATTTTTTATGCAGCAATAAATTACCATTTAGTCCCAATTGACCTTATTTCTCTATATTTTCATCATTTTTATCCTTAATCGCTTAATATTATATTTTTATCTCAAAATTTCTCCTTTAACTCTTCAAATTACTATTTAGTCCTTATTACTACTTGTTTATATATTTTTCTCACTTATTTTCCCAATTAGGATAAAAATTATAATTTAGTCCCTAAACTTTTTTTAACACATATCTGGCTGTTTCTTATGAATTTTTCTCTTTTCACTTTCTTTTAGTCTTTATTCCATTTTAGTCCTTATATTTTTCCTATATAATGGTAAATTATGATTTGATTCTTAAACTTTCATTTAATTATATTTTTACTCCTTTGACCATTTTAACTCTCATAACCATATTTTTAATGTAAATTTACACTTTTATCCCTAATTTCTCCTATAATTACATATTTACCCTTATTAATAGCTTAATTACATTTTTCACTTTATTCATTCTTTTATTACACAATTGACATCTTTTTATGCTTAATTTTCCATTTAGTCTTTATTTTTTGGTGTAATTATATTTTTGCTCCTAGTAGTACCAAATGGAAACTCTCGAATCGGATATTCAAGAGAGGATTTCATGGTCTAAAATGAGTTGAAGTGACCACATGGTGTGATCTGCATCTCCAGAATGTGTTGAAGGATCACATGACATGATTTACGTCTCAACTATCAGTCTAATTTGCGCATCTCAATGGATATACCGATGGTGGTCTATAATACCAATTCACTTTATAATCTACCATGGTATATGTCCCTGTGGCTAGCTAATATATCCTAAAATTCCGGATTAACAATTGTACACTAAGGGCAAATGCTTTTAATCATCTTAGGTCATAGTTGCACATAACTTTTCATATATTTCACATTATGTCACAATTCTCATTTGCTTAATTCTTATTCATTCATGCTCATCATTTATACATACATGGTGTACAAGTGTAATTTCTGATGGAATATGACATGGTATGAATGCGATGATGGCACAGCGAAAAAATAAAAATTTTTATCATACATACCATACAATTCCGAAGCAAGAAACGAAACATGCAATTTTAGGGTTGTATTACTTACAACTTATGATGCCTTTTGAAAATTGAATTTGATGATATCCAGCAGCTAAGGTGACTTTATCCGCCTTAGGTCTCGATCACCAATGCCAAGGAACAGCCTTTTACGCCACTCCCTCTATTCTCACACACACACTTGCACCGATGGCTTAAAATCGAGATTGCTAGCTCCCTTTTTCGGTATTGTGTAAAGGCAATGGTTTGAAGCTACAAAATTTGATTTTGTACTTCCCTTAGGTTGCTATTACTACCCAAGATCACAAGAGAATAAGGAACTATCCTTTCTCCTTGTGAAAATTGGCTAAAAGAAATTAATGAGAGAGAGAGAAAGTTCACGCAAAATACATAGAAGATTAGGGTTTTTTATTTTGTTTTCATGCCAACTTCTTCTAGTCTATTTAGGGTTTTATTTCTTTTAATATATATGCTTATCCTTTGGCAAGTCATTGATCTGAATTCAAATATCCTAAGATAATTAATTCAAACTCTTTCACTTCCTAAAGATAAGTAATATATTTTGAATTAAGCTCTTTTGAATTTAAATTCAAATTTGAAATAAAACATAAGACATTTAATTAAATGAAAACACTTAATATAAATAATAAACATGTGCCGAAATTCCTTGATTTCCTTCTTGGAATTTCGGCCACTTCATTAATTATATAAGTGATTTAATTTAATTTAAATTCCTTTAGGCTTTAATACTCAATTAACTTAATTAATGTAACATAATTAATTAATTGAAATTAAACCTTGTGGACTGAATTTCTCTCTCTCATGGGCCAAGGTCTAATAGCAATCTAATAACCCATTACACACATTAATTTGACTTTAATTAAAAGCCCAAATTAATGCCCAATACTTAATTTAAATATTTTAAGCCCAATGCTTTGTGTGCGATCCTATAGGTCCATTTAATGTTGGCAATGAATTAATAAATTAATTCAAAGGCTATATATCTTCTCTAGCAAGATATTATAGCATTCCAAATTAAATGAAAATGCATATGGCATTTAGTGACCTAATGCAATTTTGCATAGTCCCTTACCCATAAATATCAGAATTAATATAAGGCATGGAACTAGTCATCCTTATATATATTAATTCCTTTCTTGATATTCCAGTGACACTGAACTCTCAGGTAAATAATGATTACTCATTATTTCATCTCGGTATGGCCATACACTTCTCAGTTCACTGATCAAGTGGCCGATGATATGTTCTCTCTTATTGAGAGGGGTAATCCCTTCACTTCTCTCATGCTCTCTAACATAAATCAATGCATACCCAATCATACCCGTACTTGTCACTCTGTTACGAGCACGTTAGGTGTATGTCAAAGTACACAGTAATTCATAAAGAGTTTCATAGAGATTTCAGGTCTAAGAACTCCGATACAAAACTTGCATATGAGAAACACTTATGACTTGTACCATGTAGTGTTCTCATGAGCAGATCGTATCCAGATACCATGTTCTTTAACATGTATCTATGATCTCTGATTGACACTCTTGTCCTAATGATCCGTAAGACAGAACTCATAATATCAGAGAGAGCATACTAGTCTTAATTCATTGTTATTCCCATAACAATGACTGACCAGGAATATTTAGAATGATGTCTCATTTGTTTCAAGGTCTTACAACCATGTGCCTCACACATGATATCTTAAACCGAAACAACACTCTTGGATAGTTTTATCAATTGAGATGCACAGGAATACAAAGGATAAAACAAATGCCTCATTTTATTAATTCAAAGTGCTTTATTACAATGCATTGGGGCTAGGGCTTACACTAACAATCTCCCACTAACACTAGTCCCAATTGGGCATAGCCCTAAGACCGAACGCTCTCAAATGAGCTTCGTGCAGATTTGGACGCAATTGTTTCGTCAAAGGATCTGCTACATTGTCTTCACTTGCTATCTTGCTAACCTTGACGTTCCCACGATCAATGATTTCTCTGATCAAGTGGTACCTCCTGAGTATGTGTTTGGATTTCTGGTGGGGCTCCTTTGCCTGTGCGATGGCCCCGTTGTTGTCACAGAAAATTTCTAATGGATCTAGGATGCTTGGGACCACTCCTAATCCAGTAATGAAATTTTTAATCCAAACAGCCTCTTTTGCAGCCTCACTTGCCGCAATATACTCAGATTCTGTAGTTGAGTCGGCAACGGTCTCTTGCTTTGAGCTTCTCCAGCTGATAGCACCACCGTTTAAAATAAAAACAAACCCAGATTGCGATCTAGAATCCTGAGTGCTGGTCTGAAAAGCAGCATCGGTATAACCTTGTATGACGAGCTCTTCTTGACCACCATACACCAAGAAGTGATCCTTAGTCCTTCGCAGGTACTTCAGAATCCCTTTTACAGTAGACCAGTGCTTCTCACCAGGGTCTTGCTGAAACCTACTGGTTATACTCAGTGCATGAGCAACATCCAATCTAGTACATAACATAGCGTACATGATAGATCCAATAGCAGATGCATATGGGATTCTACTCATGTTGTCCCTTTCCTCTTTGGTTTTAGGGCACTGTTCTTTAGTCAAAGGAACTCCCAAAGCCAAAGGTATGTACCCTTTCTTTGAGTCTCCCATACTAAAATGCTTTAGTACTTTGTCTATGTACTTTTCTTGACTTAGTCCCAAAAGCCAATTTGATCTATCTCTATAGATTCGAATACCAAGTATTGTCTCGGCTTCACCTAAGTCTTTCATTGAGAAACATTTTCCCAACCATTGCTTAACCTTTTGCAATGTTGGAATGTCATTCCCAATGAGAAGGATGTTGTCCACATATAGGACCAGAAATACTACTATGCTCCCACTAACCTTCTTGTACACACAAGGCTCATCTTCATTCTTGATAAAGTCAAATTCTTTGACTGCCTCATCAAAACGAAGATTCCAACTTTGGGATGCTTGCTTTAATCCATAAATGGATTTTTGAAGCTTGCAAACCTTCTTAGGATGCTTGGGATTGATAAAACCTTCAGGCTGTGTCATATACACATCCTCAAGTAAATTTTCGTTGAGGAAAGCAGTTTTGACATCCATTTGCCATATCTCATAATCATGATATGCAGCTATGGCAAGCAAGATCCTAATGGATTTGAGCATGACTACAGGAGAAAAGGTCTCGTCATAGTCTACACCATGAGTTTTTCGAAAACCTTTTGCTACTAGTCTACCTTTGTAGGTCTTATCAGCTTTGAGTTTGAATAGCCACTTGCATTCAATTACCTTAGCACCTTCCGATAGATCAACCAAGGTCCAAACCTGGTTATCGTACATTGATTACATCTCGGATTTCATGGCTTCAAGCCAATTTTCCGAGTCTCGGCTCTCAATAGCTTCTCGGTAGGTAGTAGGATCCTCATGATCTACTAACTCAATAGTGTCATTGTCAGTGATTAGAAATCCATATCTCTCAATCACCTGACGTACCCTACCAGACCTTCTAGGTTCTTGTGTAATGGGTTCTTGTTCCACAACTGGTTGTAAACTTGATCCCATTTCCAAACCATCCTCTATAGAAGTTTGTGGTGCTTGAATTTCTCCAAGTTCTACTTTACTCCCACTGTCTTTCTTGAGAAGGAACTCCTTTTCCAAGAAAACAGCCTTGCGAGCAACAAATACTTTGTTCTCGGCTTGTGAGTAAAAGTAGTATCCCTTTGTTTCTTTAGGATACCCCACAAACAAGCAGACACTGGATTTGGACTCTAGTTTTTTCAGATGTTAATTTCTTAACATGTGCTTCACAACCCCAAATCCTGAGAAAAGACATATTGGGTTCTTTCCCAGTCCATACCTCGTATGGAGTCTTCTCAACTGCTTTAGTTGGAGTACGGTTCAATAGAAACGCAGCAGTTTCTAATGCATAACCCCAAAAAGAGATAGGAAGATTAGCTTAACTCATCATAGATCGAACCATGTCCAACAGAGTTCGATTTCTCCTTTCGGACACACCATTCCATTGAGGTGTTCCAGGAGGAGTGAGCTGTAAAATAATACCACACTCCTTTAGATGACTGTCAAACTCTTGGCTTAAGTATTCGCCACTTCGATCTGATCGAATGGCTTTTATACTTTTGCCAAGTTGATTTTCTACTTCGTTCTTAAACTCTTTGAATTTCTTAAAAATTTTAGACTTGTACTTCATTAGATAGACATAGCCATATCTACTGAAGTCATCTGTGAATGTCACGAAGTAGCTAAAACCACCTCTAGCATGTGTACTTAAAGGTCCACATACATCGGTATGTATTAGTTCCAATAAGCCATTAGTCCTCTCACCTTTTTTATTAAAAGGACTTTTTGTCATTTTTCCATGTAAACATGGCTCGCATGTATTATAAGACTCTAAGTCGAATGACCCAAGCACTCCAGTTTTGTGGAGTCTTGAAATGCGTTTTTCGTTTGCATGTCCTAAACGACAATGCCAGAAGTAAATAAGGTTCAATTCATTTGATTTAACCCTCTTTGTATTAATGTTGTATATTGACTCTTTGTTTTGTAAATCAAGGATATAAAGGCCATTTTGCAACATGGCATTGCCATAAGAAATGGCTTGGCGACGAATATGAGCATTGCCATTTTTAATAACAAAATCAAATTCATCATTATCCAAACATGAAACTGAAATAATGTTTCTGCTCATAGCAGGCACATAATAACAATTATTCAAAACAATACAAAGTCCGGAAGGTAAAGTGAGGTGATAGTCGCCTATCTCCATGGCAGCAACTCGTGCTCCATTCCCCACACGGAGGTCCACTTCATTCTTCCCAAGTAACCGCCTATTTCTTAGCCCCTGCACATTTGAACAAATGTGAGAACCACAACCGGTATCCAATACCCAAGTGGTAGAAATAGAAAGGTTAATTTCAACAACAAAAATACCAGAACTGGACGCCTTGGCTCCATTCTTCTTTTGTTCTTCCTTGAAGAGAGCGCAATTCTTCCTCCAATGCCCTATCTTGTTGCAATGGAAGCAAGTGCTCTCACTCTCTTTGAGTTTTGGTGCTTGGGCTTGGATTGGGCCTGAGGTGCACTCCCAAATGACTTGGGTTTTCCCTTTCCCTTAGCGGGTCCCTTCTTAATTCCCTTTTGAACCATTAGTACGGGATTGGTCTTTCGAATGTTCTCTTCAGCATTCTTAAGCATCCCATGAAGCTTAGTGACTGACTTGTTCATTGCATGCATGTTATAATTCATCACAAATGGATCATAAGCAATAGGCAATGATCCTAAGATCAAGTCAGTGGCCAATTCCTTTGGCACTAGTACCTCAAGCTTCTCAAGAGTATCAAGATACCCTTTCATCTTGAGTACATGGGTACTAACAGGAGTACCCTCAGCCATCTTACAAGAAATCAAAGCCTTTGTTGTCACGAACCTTTCGTGACGAGCTTGCTCTTGGAACATCTCCTTGAGGTGCAACATGATCGCATAAGCCTCTTGGTCCATAAATTGCTTTTTCAAGTCAGGCACCATAGTGGCCAGCATCAGACAGGTCACATCATTAGAGTCGCTCTTCTTGGTCTTAAAAGTTTCCTTTTGAACCGCAGAGGCGTTCCTTCCTGGTTCTTCAGGCAAGGGTGCATCCAAAACATACGACTTCTTCTCTTGCTTAAGAACTATTCTTAAGTTTCGAGACCAGTCTATGAAATTGGTGCCATTCAATTTGTCCTTCTCAAGGACCGATCGCAATGAGAAATTGTTGTTTGAAGATGCCATTTTCAATCTACAATAAAATTTAGCAAGATTAAATGAGGTCTTATTTATGATCCCACAAATCGAATTAATATCCCCTTAAATAATTCGTGTTAGTGATTTAATGTGGGCCAAGATCCACTTTTCACAACAACTTATTAGTCAAGCTGAGCCTGTACACCTAATAAGTTAAGTTACTTAGGTAGGAAAACTCCAATCATGTCTCGTACATGACTCTTGGATCAAATGGGTTAACATCTTAAGATGTTATAGCACAACCCATTTATTAGTTGCCTAGGTCCGGGCATCCCTTTCGATGTTAAGTCTAACCTACATTCACAACCCATGCCTCACAAAGATAATCGAGCACATCTAGGACTCCTAGTCTACGTGACCGATGATCGATGCCTTGACATGTTTCGAATTAGGAAGGCAACTTTATGACTTACTATTTTAGGGATTCATTTTATTACGGCTTACATGGCATACGCTTTGTCATCCATACATAGCATGCATATATAAATAATTGCATAAAGTAAAGCGTGACAAACATGGGCCAAAAAACCTACAACTAAGATTCTATACTATTACATAAGAATCTTCGAGTTGGGCTTCGTCTTGATTTACAAAGTCTTCAAATAAATTCTATTCTAAGAAATAAATGAAACTTTTACAATAAAATATAATGGCATGCAGGACATATTTAATTACAAAACCCAGGGCCCATGAATGCGCCATGCATATCCATTCATCACACCAAATTAGCAAATAAATATACATAGCATTCATGGATAAAACAAAGTCCAATTTTAATTAATTTAGCCAAGCCCATTAATGAAAATTGTGTACTTGAACCTTTAAGAGAAGACCCCATGACGGGCCTGGGCCAAAGCCCAAATGGACTAAATCCTCTTATTGAATAAGTTCTCTTAAAAGCCCAAAACACTAACTAGTTAGATTTGTGCAATAAATCAACTCTCGTATAATTTCCAATTTTGCCATTTTTAATTTTATGTCATACAGCCCATAAACATTAAAAATGCATATAATATGTGCTAACATGAATTAAAAATATAAAATCATGAAGAACACATATATAGTACACGGCATTCATGCAAAAATAAACAAACAACAAAAACTAGTTGTTTAATGCTTATGTAATGCCATAAAATGCACAAACATTTAAATCAATTTTATGAGTCATTTAATAATCTAAATAAGTCCATAAATATTGATTTAATATTCTGTACAAATCTGATCTAAATGTGTTTTTACCATTTTAATCAAAACAAAACAAACAATGTTGATTAAACATGTAACAAACACAAACTAGTCTTAGTTTTAAGTAATTTTAAAATTAATCAATTAAATTGTCATGGATCAGAATTAAAACCAAATTTAAAATATGTCTAGACCTGATATTTAATCTTTAAAAATCACTTACAAACATGCCAAAAATGTTTTTACATTTAATTTTGAAAACTAGTTGTTAAAATAGCAATTTACATGCCAACAAGCACCTAGTTTCATAATTAACATGTACCATCAGGTATAAATAATTAAATCCGACCATTACCAGCCCTAATAACATCTTAGTACAGTATGTTAACATGTCATATTAATTATAATACCTATCTAATTAATTAAAATCGTTTTTTCACCAAAATAATGCAAGAAACTCAAAACAGAAAATTTCAGATTTGCATGTTTTCATAATGACGATTTTTAATTAATTTTTTCATGCATCTAAAGCACTAAAATAAGCATGTTTAGGCTCAGATACCACTGATGGAATATGACATGGTATGAATGCGATGATGGCACAGCGGAAAAACAAAAATTTTTATCATACATACCATACAATTCCGAAGCAAGAAACGAAACATGCAATTTTAGGGTTGTATTACTTACAACTTATGATGCCTTTTGAAAATTGAATTTGATGTTGTCCAGAAGCTAAGGTGACTTTATCCGCCTTAGGTCTCGATCACCAATGCCAAGGAACAGCCTTTTACGCCACTCCCTCTATTATCACACACACACTTGCACCGACGGCTTAAAATCGAGATTGCTAGCTCCCTTTTTCGGTATTGTGTAAAGGCAATGGTTTGAAGCTATAAAATTTGATTTTGTACTTCCCTTAGGTTGCTATTACTACCCAAGATCACAAAAGAATAAGGAACTATCCTTTCTCCTTGTGAAAATTGGCTAAAAGAAATTAATGAGAGAGAGAAAGTTCACGCAAAATACATAGAAGATTAGGGTTTTTTATTTTGTTTTCATGCCAAATTCTTCTAGTCCATTTAGGGTTTTATTTCTTTTAATATATATGCTTATCCTTTGGCAAGTCATTGATCTGAATTCAACTATCCTAAGATAATTAATTCAAACTCTTTCACTTCCTAAAGATAAGTAATATATTTTGAATTAAACTCTTCTGAATTTAAATTCAAATTTGAAATAAAACATAAGACATTTAATTAAATGAAAACACTTAATATAAATAATAAACATGTGCCGAAATTCCTTGATTTCCCTCTTGGAATTTCGGCCACTTCATTAATTATATAAGTGATTTTAATGTATTTTATGTATGACTTGATGTTTTTATGTGGTTTTGGCATGATTAGAACCTTATAAATGCATGTTTTAGGTTTAAAGATGCATTTTGCATGATTTTATGAATTTTTACTATGAAAAACCTGTAGTTTCTGCTTTCTAGAGGTAACGGATGAGAAGATGACCTGACGGATGCTCATCTATCAAATGACAGATGGGCATCATGAGATCATCCCCTCGTCCCATCCTTTACTCGGTTATAGCCGGCCCTCACATAGTTCTGGGCGTCCGAGGTTTTTTTCTTGGGTTTTTTTTATGTTTTTATGCATTTCATATGATTCTTATGATATTTATTCATTTTTTATCACATTCATACATTATTTTACTGATTTCAATGCTGTATGGTATGATTCTATTCCTGATTCCATTCTGTTTGCATAGTTAAATTTGTAATTATTTTTTATTGTATTATTGTCTACTAATTCATTTGATCTTTTTTTTTTGAGTATTTGGTTTTTATGGCTTTAGATGTGTGATTTTTGCATGGGAAGTCATGCTCCCAAGTTGATCCACTATGTGCGGTCCATCCAGTCACTTTGATTAATTATCTTTTTTATTATTTATTTATCATTTTAATTTTATTTAGATATTATTTATCTTATGTTTATTCATTTATTAAGTTTTTTTATGTATATTTTTTAGGGATGTAATAGATAGTAATAAATAATTTTTTTGCACGTTCAATGATGAAATTTCACTTAAATCATTTTTACTAATTAACTAGGTTTTTTTAATAAATGTGGACCAATGTCAAGTGTTTAGCCCAAATTCACACAATATAATAAAAGTCTTTTTTGTAAATATGCATGAGGGAACCAATGTTCCTAACCCAAATTAATATCCCAATTTATATATGTATATTTCTCTGTTGTTACTACTATTGGACGATTTACTTCTATAATAATTAAGTAGGTTTATTTTACATTTTTTATCCTTTATTTACATGAATGGGATGTTTACTTAATTTTATCATGAAATGCATTATGAGAGAGAGGAGATGGGACTGAGTATAAAACTCAAGTATAAAATAAGCACCTAACCAAGATGCCTAATAAGAGTGATGTCCCAAATACCAATCTTTATCTGGGCATCAAAAGATCAAGATTCATTTTTCAATATCCTGTTGGATGGCGAATCTGTGATACCTACCTTTTTTTGGGCCCATTAATAGATGCCTTCATAGGTTGACTATTAACAATAATTTAAGCTTGATTATTTTTTATTATGAAATAGCCAATTTAGGAGTAAAGTGATCCTGATCTAATCTCAAACCCTAAAAGCGGGCCTTCGAGGGCGAACCTAAAACTGAGCAAAGGCTTCGACTCACATCACAAACCTTTTTGTGAGTACAACCAGGCGAGCACTATAGGTAAGTCCGCATTTCCTTTTCTATATTACAAAAGGTTTTTTTAACATGTGAAAAATGTCACCAAAATTTTTTGTACTAAAGAATTGGGATCTTTTCTTAGTAAAATTAGACCAAAGTCTTATTTCTTGCCTAGGAAACTCATGTGGAAAAATTAGCTTTTAATAATGTAAACGTTTTTTATATATAATTAAATAACATGGGATATTTCTTAATAAAGCTTAGATTGGCAAGTCCCTATATTCAACTCTCGCAATGAAACATTTCTTCATAATTCACATGCGAGGACCGATGTTCTTACCAAAAAGACAAGATGAATTATCCAATTTATAGATGCCTATTTTATCTTTTTATTCTATGCTATGATTTATCACTTTTTATGTACTTAGGTGTGCCTTTAATTTATTTACTTGCTCTAATTTTACATGTAAGAAAAGACATAACAACATTAATCTAAAAGCCATTATGTCAAATCTATCAAAGGTAAAAATAAAAGTGAAGTTTCAAACTCTCTCTTGGTTATGGTCCCATGAGATCAGAATCCCTTTTTTCAATGTTCTAATAGGTGGCAACTCCATATATCAACCTTATGGTGCCCAACCAACCTCTTCTATTGGTTGATTGCTAATGATAGGGTTAGGACACTCGAAGATAATGTCTCGCAGCCTTCAATGTTTAAGGCTTAGCGAGGCACGTCGAGTCCCCTTTCTATCGCAAAGCAACCGATTTGCTCGGGAAAGGAAACCTTAACCTGTTCGAACACTAAAAGTGGGATCGGGTTATCGAGGTAAAAGGTTTTCCTTTATTTTTTCTTGAAGATCCATCCCTTGGTTTTGGAGGAGGGTCTTCAATCGATTTGGCATGCATCACAGTGGTGACTCTATTAGGAAGGCTAGTTTGAGACTTCGCTTTGAAACTACTTTTGATTTATGTGACACAAAAAGGGCTTTCAATTAAGGAATTTTATATCTTTTTAAAATTTTGTTAGAGTTATGTTAAAGCCTTAGAATAAGTTAGGCATCCCAATTTTCTAATCCCGATGCATTTTCGAAACACTTCCTTGTCATTCACTTAACCAAGGGTTATGTTAAGGATAATCATCAGCCCAAGTCTAGTGCTTTTTGGTATATCAAATGGTAACACAATTGGTCATCATGCTCTTGATGAGCTAGATCCGTTGGTAGAATCCATGCTTGGATAATTTTATAATTGAGTACCTAGACCAAAGCCTATATAATGGCATAGAAATCTCTTCTAGGATGTCCATAATAATCTTGCATTGTTTGTGATATGGATCTTTGTGTGTTAGGCATACTTGAACAAGTCCAAATGTTCGCTTATCAAAGGCTGCTATGCTCCGATAAACCTATTTTGATTTTCTTAGGTCGCTCAAATACGCATTGATCAAAACTTATTTTCATGTGCTCTCTTGAGAGGCATTATACTACCAACTTTTTTTTCATGCACTATACGTGTCCATTTGGGTCTCCTATTGACCCGTTGATTAAGCCTACTTATGAAGAAGACTTTGACTGCTTGTATGGGAGAAATAAGGTGGAGAGGACTCTTATGTATGGTTATCATTGTTGTATCTCAATATCATACATTTGCATTAGCTCCTACATTATGCTAACAACCATGTTTTGGTAATCATAATAGAGCCCTCATCACCTAGCTGGTATTAAGGTTTGGATGGTCATTTGTCCAAGAAGTAGTTTTCTAATTAGATAGAGGAATTGGATCAAATCAGGTTTAAAAATTTGATCTAGTTTGAGTATTGCCAGTGTATCATAAGAGTTTTTTGTAGGGTTTTCAGAACAGTTAAAAAGGGATGGCTGAGCTCACCCCACCTATTGGTTTTTTTTGGTTCTTAAGATATAGGTAAGAGGATGGATGACTTTGAAAGGAAAATGATGTCAATGTTTGCAAATCTTATAGCCAATTTGGCCTTGATTTTTGTTGCTCAATCTATTACACTTATTGTTGGTCAAGTAAAACCAACCACTGACGGGGGGATTCCAATGACAGTTGTTGTGATGCCTCTATTAATAGCAGATGTCAGTAATGTGGCTACATGCAGGATAAAAGGGAATATTGCTTAAGGTGATCCCAAATATGATTTTATAACTCATGAGGAGGAGGAATTATAAGTCCCTTAAGTGTTAAAGAATCTTATCCCTAAGGAAGAAAACGCCACCATGAGAAAGATAGAAGAGAATTTAGCAGCCTTGACCAGAATGTTATTGATTGGGAAAGGAATTAGCCCAAAAACATTGATTTGGATAGTAAAGATACCTTGCCTAGTTGATTTAAGATGCCTAATTTGGTGAAGTTTGATGGTGCATCAAACCCTTTAGCTCATATCAAACAGTATATCCTGTTCATGAAAAGGATAACTCTTACCAAAAGGCAGAAGGTGGACTTTTTTAGTCTCAGCCATATGGGTCTAACTGTTGACTAGTACCATAATCTAGATAGAAAGACTAAGGAAGACCAGGAAAGGTTAACGAAGGAGTTCTTTAGGCAGTATGATTGTAGCAATCATATAGAGGTCACTCTGAAGCATTTAGCGCTATTACAATAGAAATCGATAGATTCTTTTCATGACTATCTTACTCATTGTAGGAACAAAGTGATGGAGATGAAAAAAAGCCTGACATGCGGGATGAGATCCGGTTATTCATTCACAATGCTAACCTTTACCTGAAAGAAGGGCTCAAAATGAAAGCATTGAAAGCCTAGAAGTCTCCGAAAGATATAGCAATTGAAGTCAAAGGAGAATAGCTAGCAAAAAAGACTAGCTCTACAAATTTAAATAGTGATGTTTATGGTAGTAACAAATGGATTTCGATAACTCGAGTTTGAGTAAGAATGTTGGTAATAGTTGTGGTAGTGGGGATAGTAGTGGTAGACCAGTTGAGCTATTAGCTACAGGGGTCAACCAACGACATTATTAAAATTTGGAAAATTCATTATCCTAGTGCCTTAATCGTTTGATGAAAGAAGGGAAATTACAGTTGTTGCCACCTAAAATTATGAAGAGTTAAGGTCAATCAGGACATAGGTCTGATTAGTATTGTGCTTTTTACTATCATACAGTGTATAAAATTGATTATTGTTGTACCTTGAGGGATCGTAACCAAGATTTGATTGATTTCCAATAGATATCAGATGTGGAGAAAAGAGCTAAAAAGAAGGAAATTTATAGTACCGTGCCATCCTTAGTGTTTATGGTTTGGTTTAGATTGCCAGAATGGTATGTTCTTAAGGAACTATATGAAAATGAGTGGTTAGCTTTCACCTGCAAGGCTCAGGAAAGTGAAGATAGTTCAGGTGTAAGTGCAAAAGGATCAACAGGAGTAGGAGAAGTAGGAGAATTGGTTCAACTAGTAGATATATGAGATACATATAGTGAAGCTAGGTTAACCAAAGCTGGAGAGGAGCTAATAGACCTATCAAAAATTGATGATAATGCAAAGGAAGTGGCAAAGGAAAAAATGGTTCAAACCCTCACGAGGAGTGGTTAGGTTGTACTCGAGGTTGAAAGGTAGCAAGAACTGTTGCACCTATAAAAGAAAGAGTTACAAAGGACAATTTGATCCTAAAGCAACTTAAGAAAACACCTGCTCAGATTTCAATATGGGATCTGTTAGGGCAATCACCTTCCTACAAGTAAAAACTAGTGGAAGCCTTATGTGAATCTACTTTTGGTATTACCATATCTCCTTCTGAGCTCCTATAAATGGTAAAGGGAAATTATAAGGAGAAAATTGTATTCATTAATGCAGATCTACCCTTAGAAGGATGTGAGAAAAACTACCCTTTGTACATCAGGGTTGAGGTGAATGGTAAGCATACTGCATATGTAATGGTGGATGATGGCTCTTCCATCAATGTGTGTCCCTTCACGAAAATGGTGGCTTATGGTATTGATGAGTCTATGCTCACTAAATCTAGGCTCAATATAACTGCCTATGACAATTCTAAGAGGCAAGTTGTTGGCACTTTTAGAGCAGTAGTAAAAATAAGGCCTATTGAGATAGAGGTAGAATTTGCAGTGCTTTAGATACCAACTAACTTCTCTCTATTATTGGGATGACCTTGGTTTCACAAACTAGAAGGGGTTCCTTCCAATCAAATTCCAAACAAAGGTGGCATAGTTACTATCAAGGCAATAAGGGAGAATTTAATCTCTACTTTGAGCATATCTAATTATACATTCAATAGGTTTCATATGGTAGGGGTTGGCATCAAGGAAAAAGGAACAAATTTTATGAACCCACAGGTTATCAATATGATGAAGAAGATGAGTTACTTGTTAGGTGCTGGATTGGGAAAAAACTCTCAAGAGACCCACATGCTTATTGCTCTAGTTGGTCAGGGGGATAAGAAGGATTTAGGATACTATAAGAACAACATCAAGAAGTAGACTAACCCACAATTGGGAGGGATTACCCATATCCTAGAAAGTTTTATACCAGCTTCCAAGGAATGTAGATACTGTAGGGAAGCAAAGCCCATGGTGGTTCAAGGAGAAGTTAACCCTAGGTTCGAGATCTTTAATGATGTTTTTAATGGGGCTACGAATAATAAGGAAGTTGGAGCAGGAGTCATCTTCATCATGCCCGATGGTGAAAAACTCCCCTTAGCTAAGAAGTTAGGATTTAAGGTGACCAATAACAAAGCTAAATATGAAGCGTAAGCTAAATATGAACCCTGCATATACGGGATATAAGCATTGATAGAACTAAAGGAAAAAGTTGTCGAGGTGTTCGAAGATTTATCCTTAATGAATCACCAAACTAAGGGATAATGGTCCATCAAGGAGGAAATGCTAATGCCTTATGCGAAATATCTAGAGAGCCTGAGCAGATGGTTCAAGACATGTACCTTTAGGCATATTCTTTGATATGAGAATCAATTGGTGGATGCCCTGACAACCTTAGTATCTATGTGGGATAATCCCGAAGGAGTAGTTATGAGGCTAGTGGTCGTTACAAGTTCAACAAAGCCCTGCTTTAAGAATGAAGAGGTTATGAACCTGAGAGAGGATGATAACAAGTTGTGGTACTATGACATCTATAATTACTTAGAAAATTCTAAATCAGAGGATGATTCTGAAGTTATCAAGTCAGTTCATTGGTGTAGAGGGGATTTTATTCAAGAGATAGATTGATGGCATTCAGTTAAGGTGCTTGGACGAGAGAAAAGCTAAGAAAGTTATGAAAGAAACTCATGTGGGGGTATGTAGAGCCCACATAAATGGCTAAACATTAGTAAGCAAAATCATACGATAAGGATTCTTTTAGTTGACTATAAACGTTAATTGCTCTAAATATGTGAAAATGTGCCACCAGTGCTAGCAATACACTAACTTGAGCCATCTACCTATTTCAGAATTATGTAAACTGTTGTCACCATGGCCTTTTTCAACTTAGGGAATAGACATCAATAGAGAAATCCATCTGATACCTTCCAATGGCCACATATACATCATGGTTGCCATCGACTATTTCACCAAATAGATGGAAGCCAAATCCTTCAAAAGACTTGAGGTGCAACAATTGGCTCAGTTCATCGAAAGGAATATGATCTTTAGGTATGGGGTGCCTCACCATGTGGTATCTGATAATGGGGTTCAATTTCAAGGGAAAACCAAATAAGTGCTTCAAAAGTATAAAATCCGACACCATAAGTCTTCTCTTTATCGTCCACAAGCAAATGGGGCTGTAGAGGCTGCCGACAAGAATTTAAAAAAAATCATGTCCAAGACTGTGCAAATGTACAAGGATTGGGCTGAAAAACTATCATTCGCACTTTCACGGTATCGAACCACTATCAGGATTTCAAGTGGGGCCACTCCGTTCTCCTTCGTATATGGCTCAGAAGCGGTATTGCCAGTAGAAATCGAACTACAGTCGCTGAGAGTTGTTTTAGAAGCAAAATTGCCAAAGATAGAATGGGCAGAGCACATAATGTCACAATTGAACTTGCTACACGAAAGGCAGATATGAGCTTATTACCATAATCAATTGTATTTGAAAAGATTAGCCCAGTCTTTGGCAAGAAAGTCAAGGGTCACCACCTAGAGGATGATGACTTGGTATTTAAGCAAATGAGACTTGGCATGCCTGATTACAGAGGATAATTTTTTAAAATATTACAAAATAAATTTTTTTGATGTAAAAAAATTTAACAGGAAATTCATTGCTAAGGTGAGTATTTTAGATAAATTTAAAAATTTTTAACCCTAATTACAATTGAATTTCTTATTTCTTATTGAAATTGGTTAAGATCGGTTATTTTTTTTATCTCAAGAGACATTAATTAAAAAACTTGAAAAGTTTAAATTAGGCAATTATTATGTAAATTTTTAACTTTTTTATTTAATATTTAAAAATTTTTTTGTGATCTAATTATCTAATTTTTTACCCTTTTTTATACATTACTTAAAATTTTCAAATCAAAGCAAATATATTATAAAGAAAGATCGTAAAATGTTAATTTTTAAATTTTGTATTTTGACTTAAATTTTATTTGTACTCATTGAAATATTTTAATTTTATTGATATTTATTATTATATATATTTAGTTATTTTTTAAAATTTTTTTAAAATATTGTATTATCTAAAATATCGATTTGTCTTTTATTGTATTATTTGATATCGAAAAAATCAAACCGAATTATTCTGAATTTTTGAAAAAAAATACCGAATTATCTAAAATTTTCAAGACAACAACAATAGTTGATTTTTAAAATATCCAAAATTTTAAGATAATACGAAAATTTTCAAAAATTGTAATGGATTGGATACACTTCTAATATAAACAGAATTCAGTTATTCATAATGAATAAGAATATAAATTAAATTAAATTATTAAATAAATATAAAATTTTTCAAAACATCATATATTTACGGTAATAAATCCATACATGCATAGCGTTGGACGGCAACTAGTTAGATATGTTTAGATAAAAAGTAGCAAATATAAATAAAGTTTATCAATTTAATCACTACAATTCATAAAAATTCATTACTAATTTGTAGTTATATAACTAAATAAAATTCACAAAAATGATTTTTTATTTAATTTGCTTTATATAATTATTATTAACATTCATTAATTATAAGAATAAAAAATATTATTAATTTTAAATAATATCAATCACTATTAAATATTGAAAAAAATAATTTTTGTGTTAAAAGATAAAATTTTCTTTAGTCTCAACGGAAAAACTAATATTCTCTAAATTGAAAAGACATTTCAAGTTTGGTATTTAGATTGCAAGATTTTTTACATTGTGCGTAAAATTAAAAGCTTTCCTATAGTTTAGGTTTTATTTTTTAATTAGATAATACATAAAAACATACTTGTACTTAAAAAAAAAATTAGTTACACACTTCAACTCTATAAATGATATTTTACACGCTTAAATTTGACAAAAATAACTTGTTGCTTACCTGAAATTAATCATATGCACACAATACCTCTTAATATTCACAAAATGAATAACATATACCACTATAAAATAAATATAGGGATTTAGCGACGGCAAATTCCATTGCTAATTGATGTATTTTCGTCACTAATTCACTATAGGGACTAAACAACTAATTGTTGCTATTTGGCAATCGCTGGCAAGTTAGGCAATTCATGTTTTTAAGGCAGAGAAATGCCAAAAAGCTCTAACTAAATATTGTACTTTAATAATGGAAAATGACTATATATACAAGCTTTAAACTAGCCATTTGCTTCAATCCAGAAGCAAAGCTCAAATATATAAACAAACCAGAGATTAAAAGTAAAAAGAAATTAGGGCTATTGATTGCTTGAACCCAAAGAGCAGCAACACAAACCCGCAAAATTATAACAACACAAATCCAGAGAATAGAGACTATTCCCAATCAAAACACAATAGAAACAACAGAGGAAAATCAACAAAAATGTATATGCATACCCTATTAATTGAAACAAAACATCAACAACAAATAGCCCAAAAAGAATTTGTTACAGCCCCCAAAAATTAGAAAAATCCAGCCAAAGGAAATTTTAACCTATCAAGAATAACATCTTCAAGATTCCACTCAAGCACTTCTTGGAAAATGTTATTATCTATAGAATGAATTAAGCGAGAATAACATACCTTTTTTGTTGTAGATTTTGATATTTAGATCCCCACTCCTTCCTCCTCCTTTTACCTGTCAAATGTCATTGAAAACCTAAACAAAGATAAAATTTTACATGAATAAAATCTCATTTGAACAGATCAATTAAAAAACATCGAATCCACACAAACCATAGACCTATACACAAATGAGAAGGAAACCGAGTTGCTCACCTATCACAAACAATGATAGAAATTGAGTTGCTATTGTCAACTATGCTGCCGGTGACTATCGATGGCGACACCAGATAAGGGGGATTTGGAAGATTTTGGGGATTAGTTTTTGAGATATAATTTCTAAAGAATATAGGCAGAGTCACGCAATAGGTTTCCCTTAAAAAAATACATATTAAACTAATTTTTTGAATAGCGACTACATTTTGTCTGTCACTAAATATACTAAAATAGATATAAATAATCAACAACTGACTTAAAAATCGTCACTAAAATTTTCGCAAAAACAATGTGCCAAATAGTCGCTCCATAAATTGCAACTGATTATATCAATTTCTCAAATAAAAAATAGTGCAAAACATTTAGCAACCATATTTCCATTGCAAATTTCATCACAAAAAAGGCATTAATTGTTGCTACCATAATTTAGCGATTGTTTCCTAATTTCCGTCACTATTTAATCGCAAAATGTCATGACTTGGTAAAAAACTTATTTTGACGACTGATTATTAAATTGGTCACTGTTTAATCACAAAATGACTATTGTTTTCTCTCCGTCGCTAATTTTAGTAGCTAAATCGAGGTTTTTTTTGTAGTGTGCCCCCTAACTTCTTTTGACAAGTTTTTTTTTGTTAAATAAATGTAATTTTGATAAAAATATATCTAATACCCCATAAATATAATAAAAAGGCACGTAAAAAATAGATAATAATAGGTACACTTTTGTGAACATTAAGAAGTGACGTGTGCATATTGGCAAGGTCAGTTGAACATTTGTTATCTTCAAGTGTTTAAAATGTCATACATAAAGTAAAAATGTTTAATTAAAATTTTTTACTAAGTACAAGTGTGTTTTATAGAAAGTATTCCTTTTTAATTTACCCAAATTTTTAATAGTATTTTTACATCTTGATACTTAAAACTTTTTTTTGGAAAATGCCTAAATTTATTACTTTAATAATTTGTTCGTTTAAATTTATCAATTATTATTTTTTATCTATAATTATTAATCTATTACACTTTGGTCCATTTTGAATTTAATTTTATTATGTTTAGTTAATTGAACTCTAATATTATATTTTATTAATTATATTATATCCATTTTTCAAATTGACTTTGAATTTTAAATTTTTCTATAAATTCCAATGTGATAACAATTATGTGTATAATTGACCTTTAGTTATGATAAATAAAAATTTAAATAACAAATTTTTTAACTCTAGTTAGACCTTAAATTGCTGACTTTCTATCTTATCCAATTTTATACTGGATCCACATTTGACAACCCTAATTTAAAACTTTTAAGGCTTCAATATCATGTAAGATAAAAATGGAAAATGCTGATTGTATTAATATGTTATTAGAAAATTTATACATAGATAGACCTGGCAATCAAGTCGAGTGAGTTCGAGTTTGGGTTAAGGTTACTTTAGTTAACTTCTTTTCGATTTCAATTTTTCTGATCATTTTCAAGTCAGATCACTTTTTTCCGGATAGATTTCGGTCAAGTCTTGATTCATAATTAGGAATGAAAAACCAAACCAAAATTGAAGTAGTTAACTCAATATATTTGTTCCAATTTTTAGTTTAATCAGTATGGTTTTGAAATAAAAATTCAGTTAAATCGGTATAGTTTTCAGTAGACTGAACTATTAGTAAAATTATATCATTTTGTATCCTTTTATATATTTATTTATATAAAAACTATTGAATCTATTCTTTTCTTTTTTTTCTCCTTATATACCACCTCTCATTCTCAATCGATAGTGAGAATAATGAATTAAATCAAATTTTGAAATGATAATTAGAATAGAAAATTTTATCAAATAAAGAAATGAGATACTTTTTTTAGGTTTGAAATGTGAGGCCTAATTTATACCCTGGTTGTAATCGGATATGTCTAGGATGTATGATGAATGTAATATAAAGAGATGTATATTGAAAGTATAGGAAAGGACCCAGGTGGAGTTAATTTAAAGGTTAGGGGCAAAATGGTCATTTTATATACTGCAAAAAAATATAAATTAGCAACTAAAAATAGCGACGGCATTACTTTCGTCGTAAATTTGTGACGATTTTGCGACTATTTTTCAATTCCGTTGTGGGAAGGTTATTTTTCATTTTTTATGATGAAATAGCGACGAAATGAATAAACAGTCGCTAATTACTGGCGGAAAATATAAGCGCTATGTTTTGCGATGGAATTAGCGACAATAGTTCCGTCACTAATTTTTTTATTAGTTCCATAAAATTTAGCAACAAAAGTTTTAGTCACTAATTTTGGAGGGAAAATATAGTGCCACCTTTTGTGATGGTTTAGCAATGTAATTCTGTCGCTAATAGTATTTTGTTTTAATAAAAAGATTAGCAACGAAAATATTTAGTCGCTAATCCATCGTAAATGAAATAAAAAATATATATTTTTTTAATTTCAGTCACATGATTTATGTATAATTTCAAGTAATTTTAATATAGACCATATTAAATAGATATTATATTTTGTAGCAGAAATTTATAAATTATATTATAATTTGATAATATTTTTTATCAATTATACCAAAATCTAAAGTTATTTATTTAAAAAATATACATTTTTAATAATAATAATAATAATAATAATAATAATAATAATGATAATAATAATAATAATAATAACTATTTGTTTCAATTATTATATAATTGCATTATGAAGATTAATAAAAACAAATATTTATAAAATAGTAATATAAAAATTTGTAATTTATTTTTGTTTTGCAAAATTTTGATCAAATATTAAATTATTAGAAATTTTAATTATATATATTTATCAAACCATCTTTAAATATAAAGATAAAATAATGAAAATTAGCAGGGATATTATAATTTTTTATTTTTATTTTTTCGATTGCAATCGTATTATATTATAATTGTATTTTTTACGTGTAATCTTATTATACCATATATTTAACTAAATATAATTTACTTATAAAATTAGTGAAATTGACTTTTTTATATATTTTAATAAATTATGTATTTATTATGTGTGATCACATAATTTTCTATAATCAAATAAAAATTAACATCCAAGTAAATAGAATTGGTTGTTCATTAAATTTTAACTTATTTTAAAAAAATAAATAAATATGAACTTATCATAATAAATATAAATATATATCCAGTTATATGTGAATATTATGTAACGCCTTAAAACTCGAGAGGTATTATTTTTAGACTTTTGGTTGTTCGGTGCTCATTTCCAGATCCAGCGATCATCCGCAATTGCCGGTAAGAGATAGATCGAAAAATAATTGCTAACAATACTAAAAAGTTAGTTATCTAAATGGAAATAAGAAACAAGATTTGAAATTGGGGAGTTTGATCTGTAAAGCTCCAAAATTTGAGTTGCCTGATAATACTTTGTAATATGTAAACAGTACTTCTGATATTGGTTCACGAGGGTTTGATTGAGGATACTATACGAGTGAGTATAATTTGAAGGTTGATATATATATATATACACACACACACACAATAAAATACAAGCTTTAAATCATTTCAAGATAATAACATTCAATTTGTAATAAATTCAAACATTAAATATACTTCTAAATATTTCATTCTTAATGACAAATTGCAACTAATATAGTTGAAATATCTCAAATATGAGTCTACATTCTCTTTTTCCATATACACACACACACACATACACACATACATAAACTTCTAAATAGTATATATCGATAAATTAAATTTTAGAACATTACATTAATTATAATGTCTCCACTAATTAATAGTTTTTTTTAGATATATTAAGTCATGTGAGTGTGAAATTAGGGGGCTTAATTGAAAACAGAGAGTGTAAGTCTTGTGGTAAAAATAGAAATTAATGGAAAAGGAAGGAGTGGAATGCAACTAAAAAAGTGGTTAAATAAAAGACCAATATAATTTAGACATGTTGCCATGTTTAGAGTTCTCATGAAAGTGAAAGCTAATTCATGAGAAATAAAAAAGGAAAAGGGGTCAGCCATGTTAGGAGTCCCAAAAACACAGAGAGTTCTACTTATTTCCATAAGTTTTCTCTTTAGAAAATTTTATGTTCATGGTTGATCAATGGGTATAGAGAGAGAATTTAGGGTTAAGCACTAAAAAGGTAAAATACTTTCCTTTCTCTATTCCTTCTTTTGATTTAATTGTGGAAGCTTGAATTGACATAGAAAAAATATTTATTTGTGGAACCTAGTATGTGTAGAAGAAGAAGAAGAATCCAATAAGAGATAGAAAAAAGAAGAGAGGAAGAAAGAAAAATTGGCTAAACAAGGTATGGGAACTTCTTATGTGTTGATTATGTGTGGTTGTTGTGTGTGGGATGTGAGAAAAGAGATAATTGATGTTATAATAAGTTATTCTCATGGAAATTAAGCTTAATGATGATTGAAAATTGGAATAGGAAGTTTGTTCTTGAAACTAGTAAAAAAAACTATCCTAGGGTTCACTTTACAAGTCTAGACTATATTGCTTATATCTTGAGCTATGGTAACTAAAATTAATAAATTCTAATTGAAGCAAAACCTAGACTCATAGAAATTTATTTCATATGAAGAAGTCAAAAAATGAATCCTTTTGTATGATGATAAAAAATGGATTTGAATTATGCTTGTGGTTGTTGCCATGTCAATGGGAGCAGTCTGTGTTGTTCATTGAATATCTTCTGATTTAAAGGTCATATTAGGGTAATTTTTTATGTTTTGAAAACTAAAAATGTATAGGAATAACTTTGTAGAAGGCCACTTTGGATAAAAATGATGTTTTACAGGTCTAAAATATTATGCAAACCAAGATTGGAAATCTATCTTTGGGCAGAATGGACCTCACGATTAGCAGGTATAACCTACTGATCATGACCTAGTCCATTTTTCAGTCAAAAACCTTGCAGACACCTATGTCACGGTTAACAGGTATTTGGTACTGACTTATGAGCCCCTTTTATGACCTTAGGTCATGGTCAGTGGCCTATAGTACTGACCGTGAGGTGTTTTGGGCTCAATCCAAAATCAAAGTGACACCAATGTCATGGTCAGTTGCGATTAGGTACTGACTGTGAACCTTTTCTGTTCATTCCTAAAGTTGATTTTAGATCCTAAATTGTTATCAAAGTTATTCCAAGCCCTACTAAACTTATTTAGAGCATTCTAACCATAAAAATAAAAGTAATTTAGGAACTTAAATATGTGATATATATATATATATATATATATGTGTGTGTGTGTGTGTGTGTGTGTGTGTGTGTAACACCCTTATACTGTCGTACAGTGTATGCGGTAATCGGATGTCAAACCATACATGAAACAATGAATTTTTTTTCCAACAATACCGATAAACATACTTGTACATAGATACTTAATATATAATCATTAATCGCATACCTGCGTCTCAATAATTAACAAATAAATTTTTTATACTATAAACATATACTTGCACACACACACACACACACACATATATATGTATGTGTGTGTGTTTGTGTTTAACACCCTTATACTATCGTACAGTGTATGCGGTAATTGGATGTCAAACCATACATGAAATAATGAATTTTTTTTCTAACAATACCGATAAACATACTTGTACATAGATACTTAATATATAATCATTAACCGCATACTTGCGTCTCAATAATTAACAAATAAATTTCTTATACTATAAACATATACTTGCATAGTAACTATATTTTTTCGTACCTACATATACATGCCAAAACTAATTCCTATCTTATTCCTTTTCTTGAACTTGACTACTCCAGCGATACCAGCCATGAAATCCTATTGTCTTCATAACCTGCGCGCAGTCAACAAACTACGCGCTGAGCATCGAAACGCTCAGTGGGGGATACATATCCCAAACTTTTCATAATAAATCACAGAAACACGCATACATACTTGCATGAATTTACTCATACGTACATTCATTCGATGTGCATACATACATAGCATATACATACGTTCATCTACCTATACATACATACATTCACATACTTTACATACATATACATACCGCACATGCATACATAGCATATCATACCTGCATACATATACATATCATACATGCATATATATGCATACATATACATACATATACATGCATACATATACATATCATATACATACATATACATATCATACATATTCACTTACATATTTTACTACACCATAACATTTATTTTAAATTCATTTAAAAGTCTTAATAAGCATAATATACTTTTAAAAAAATCTGTTTTTCAATTTAATTTAAAACTTTACTTAATTTTTCCGTTTAGTCCTTTAACTTTTCATTTATTTCAAATTTACCATTTTATACCTTTAATTACCAAAAAGCCCTTTAATCTTTTATTCTCTCATTTTAATCTATTAATTGGCTTATAAATTACCAATTAATCCTTATTTTGACTTTTCATGTAAAATTATATTTTTAATCCTTTAACTTTACAAAGTTGACTTTTTACACAGTTAGTTGGTCAAATTACTGTTTTACACTTATTAATTCTTTCCATCTCACTTTTACTTATTAAATTCATCTTTTAGGAAAATTACCTTTTTACCCCTAAACTTTTTAACTCTTTTCATTTTAGCCCTTTTTCATCTTAAATTTCAATTTTAATTTTCTTTTACACTTTTAACATTTTCTTATCATTATGTCCCTAGTACAGACCTGGCAAAAAACTCCAAAACAAGATACACGGGAAGTGGACCCTATAGGGCCACAACATAGATAGAGAAATGACCCCCAAAGGATCAATTCTCATAGAGCAAAGAATAGAGACAGAGTAGCCATGGTGATAAGAGATCTAATCCATAGCATAGCAAGTCGTCATGACTTGTACCACGGTATAAATATTCCTATGGCCAGCCAATTATATCCCAAACTAGGTTTTACTGCCTGACTCTTTCTAAGGGCACACATTCACTAAATTTTGTTTGATTATTCAATTATTCATTCTTTACAATACTTTTTAATACTTGTCATTTCTGTATCAGTACATTACATTTGCAGTCTGTCTTCTTTACACAGTTTGTGAATTATTTCGCAATAATTCACCGTTTAATCAATAAATTATGCAGTAGTTCATCATAATTTCATATTTTTCAATTAATACTTAACTAAAATTTATTCCAAAAATATTCGTTTAATTCCCATAAATTCTATAAAAATTTATGGACATCATTACTCATTTGTACTATTATTTTAAAGCTTAATTACATTAGAATAACTAAAGATTTCATAGTTTCGTCATACCTTCGATTCGGCCATAACTAAAAGTTTACCATATTCATACATAATACACACATTATTAAATATATATTATATTATACACTAATTTCATTTAATACTATCTTTCGTGTAATATCATTATTTATAGTTTTATTTGCTTATATGCTTCTCATCTATAATTTACTAACTTGTATTATATAAATTATAATCCCAAATGTTCATTTTACCAAATCTATCACATTATTTCTATACTAATTTTAATGTTATTATTAATTATTCATGTTTTAATTCATTCATTATTTATCACACTCATTAGTTTCTTTAATTCATTTAATCACTATAACTTACTCAAATCACTTTATGCATAATTAAATACCACGCTAATTACATGTAAATTTATTTTAATTCAAGTCTTTCACGTTTCCATGTATACCAATTTGTCTTATTCCATATAACTTATGCCATATACAAATTTATATTATTTACCCTTGAAATTTGTATTTCCTTAAGTATTTAATTAACATTACTATGGTTCTTATATTTGTCCTCTACATATAATTTATTAGCATAATCATGTATATTCTGTACGTACATATTTAGTTCCTTATTGTCATATTTAATACATACTTGCTCATACATTCATATATATACATATATATTTACTTATATTTATAATATCATATACATACATATTTGTCTACATACATCTATACATATACATACATACAAGTATACATATACATATACGCATAATTTTATAAATATATTTAATTATTAAACTTATTTATTTTCAATAATTATTTTCATTTTGCTTATTACTAATTATTTTACATATTAATTCTTAAATTAACTAAATTATCATTTAGTCTTACAATTTTATTAAATTACGATTACGCCCTTTTTTCTATCAATTTATTTACCAAGATATCATTATGTATCTAATTATCATTAATTCAATATTTACTTGTAAAATTACCATTTAATCCCTAAACTTGCTAAATTATCATTTAGTCCTTAAAATGACTAATTTACTGTTTAGTCATTCAATTTCTCATAAATTACAAAAATATTCTTTTATTTTATTTTATTTTATTTACAAAATTGACACTAATCATAAATTTTACACTACTAATTCCCTCTTTATTGAAAAGTTTCAATTTGATCCCTAAACTTATTTTGATACCTAATTTCTTATTTCAATTATCATTTTCTTTTTCAATTAAATTTTAATTCATTTAAACTCATTTGTTCTTCAATATTTGACAATATTTCACTTTTGCCCCTAAACTTATAATTCTTTTTCATTCAAGTCCTTTTTCCACTTTATTATTTTATTTTCCATTTCTTTTTATTTTCTTTTTATTCCAATTATTTAATTGGACTATCTTAAGATTGTTTATGCCATAAATTCAATTTTTCTCATTAAAACTCAATATTTTTACTATACATAATATAAAATTTAACTTATAAATATTCTATTAATTCTAAAAATTCCTATTAAATTAATTTAGCATGAAAATTATTCCTACTTCCAATTTACAATATTTTCTTCACCATTTAACCAAGATAACTTCACATACACACATATAAAAATTCGTCCAACATGGATTCTTGCCTTCCAACTAATTTTTTTTCATCTAAAAATATTTCATTCATCAATTTAAACTCTAAACAATACATATATATCATCATTTTCAATTAATCATACATAATCACATAAAATCAAATACTTACATACATAAATTCTCATGCACAATTTATGGAAATTAAGGGATAGAGTATACACTAACCTCAATTTCACCTCCTTCACACCTTGGTCTTCACATCTTACATATTTTCCTTGAAAATTCCATTTCCTTCAAATTTTTCCTATTATGGCCAAAATTCCTAAGGCCAAAAATTAATCAATTCTTGCTTACTAAATTCAAATAAACCACATAATCCTAACATACATACCCTAATTAATCTTTTAGAATCTTTAAATTAAATTAAAACTTCCAATTTCACCTACCTCACTTTTGAGACACCAACTTTCTCTCTTAATTTCTTGCACTTCTAGCAGCTTATTTTATCTCTTGAGGCCTTCATAAGTTAATTAAGAGGCTGAAATTGACTTGAGAAGGCTTGATTTGGTGGGAAATTAGCAAAGAAAGAAGAAAATCAAGAGGAAAATAATGTAAAGCCATTCGGCCAAAGAGAGGAGCAGAAGAATCATGGAGGATGAAGAGGATTCTGGAAAATTGAAGGTCTTTAAGCTTTATATAGTGGGTGATTGGGCTGGGCCTAACTCAAGCCCAATTTCCTTTTTTATGCCCAATAAACCTTCAAAAATTATTTCTCTCACTTTTAAAACTCAATTTCACTCAAAATCAATTCCATAATTCTTAAAATAATATATTAAGCCTCCATGAAAATTTTTGGCTCAATCGGAGTCCATTTTCAATCCGATTCAGTTCAACCAGTCCAATTAATAAATATTCGATATTACCGAAAAATTAATTTTTTTTCCACCAAATGATTTTAAATCTCATAAAAGGCTTAAATGGAAATTCCTGTAATTTTTGAAGATCATTTGCTATTGTTAAAGTCCTGGTCAAATTATAGTTGACCGGTTACTATATAAATCAAAATCATTATTTTTCTCTTACTTCTTGAGGTCAAATATCCTTAAAAATACTTCTAAAATTCTCAAAATATATTCATTAGACTTCATGAATATTTTTGAGTCATTCAGAGACTATTTTTCGGTCTAATTCATTTTTATCAGTCCGATATTCCAATTTTCAAAGTTATCGTAACCTTAATTTTTTTATTATCATATGATTCTACATCATATTTAATGTAGATTTGAAAAATATAATAATTTTTAAAGATCATTTGTTATTTTTAAAATTCCAAATAAGCTCTCAGTTAACCTAAGCATCCTTTTAACTGGAACCGTGACTTTTTCCTTATTTTTGACTTTTAATGATCCATTTGACCTCATTTTCAGTACAAATTATATCTTTGCACTTCAGCTAACTTGCGCTTTCCAATAGTCCAATAAAATATTTTTCGACTCAGGGAGATACTATTCACCCTGCGTCACTATTTACTGTTGGAAAGTACTATTTCCGACTAGCCTGGTATTTGGGCCATTACAATATGTATATATATATATATGTATATGTATATGTATACATACATACACACACACACACACACACATATATATATATATATGAAAAGGTAAAGTATATTGTATATGTAAATTATGAATGATAACATTAAAGCATGAAACATTGATAAGTTCTAAATATTATTAGAGCTTTATAAGTATAAAAATAAAGATGAATTGTGATACTAAATAAATAAAAAGAATATTTAACCATAAGAATAAAGTGATGTAATGAACACTAATATTAGGAGATATGAAACATTTAAGTTGTGTATGAACTTCTATAAAGGCACCAATGAATATGTATGAATTATGGTATTTCAATGAGATAACACACATGTGTATATACTATTGAAGTAATTCATGAATAAGAATATATATATATATATATATGTTAATGCACTAGAATACAAGAATTGAATGATGACATATGAATGGATATACATATGATTCTTTATTCCTAGTTATGCTCATGCATACAAGTTACAGATAAATAAGACATGAAGGGAAGAGTAAAGGTATTAAAGTAAAGAACTATAATTGACTGCATCTATGTCTAGGTCGTGGATTGATATGCATGCCTATATGGATATGTTGCAGCTGTTATCTGGTTGACCCATTTAGGTCTATAGTAAAGTTTGATCTTGTTTAGGTCCCTATGATTTGACCTCATTTGCGTCACTTGCCGACCCCGTTTGTATCCGATTGATCAATCCATAGTACAATTGGCCCTATTTGGGTCTATGATTGATACGTTCGGGTATCCTTTCATGCCTTCAGGTACCATAGTATCGCTCATATCCACACTCTCAAAAAAGATGTAGGCTTAATACAAGATATTAATAACATTGTGAACAACAGTATAAAAGAGATGATATGAAAGTTTATGGTTTGACTTAAATATCATATTCCATAAAGCTATGCATAGTAAATGAAAAACATGAGATTAAATGAAACTATAAGTAAACCTAAAATTTTATGATAGTATGATATCATATACGTTTAATGTTGAAATTATCTAATGCTTTCTTCACTTAAAGTTATAAACTATAAATGAATATATATGATTGCTTAATGGTTTGCTAGTGGTTATGTTTCAAATGTATATATTTTTTTGATGTTATATGTTGCTTATTCAATATTGAAGAACCAATTCACAAATCATGCTTAATCTAAGATTTAAACAATCATGGTAAGGATGGGTCATTCAAACAAAAGCTTATAATTCATACATACATACATATATAAATAGTTAATTTTAATGGTTAAGTATCAGTTACTATATTATTGTATTAACAAACTAGCAAGTAGGTAAGAAATACAAAATTGACTCAATAGTGATAAACAAGCCAAAACTATGCATGATGGGGTAAGACGCATAATGTTTGCAATATTATGAACACAATGTTTGTTCTTGATATTTTCTTATTATATGTTTAATTGTATGCTCATATGTGTGTATGTTATCGATGACTCATGTGAGAGGTCATCTTTATGATTTATGTTTCCCACTAATCTTTAAGTTTAGCACGGATGTTTATCCGTGTAGGTACAAGAAGTCACGATCTATTTTGAAAAGACATAATATGTTGTCGCTAGGCCAACAGAAGAGATAGGAATAGTCAAAGTATGAAGTTATATTTTGTTTTTGTCCTTGTAATCTTTATATTGTGCTAATTAAAACAAAACATAAGAAACAGTGTAAGGGTTATGTAATGTATCCAAGAGCATTGTTTATAAAGTCCTCACTTTATATTGATGTATATATATGCATAAACAACATGAATTAAATGACAATTGCACAAACATTTTGATCATAAGTAGAATAGTATATAAGGTGGCAGGTAACAGGAGGGGCTAGAATAGTCTTTACATGAAATGTAATGATTTGATGAGAGAAAAATCGAAAGAGTACAATTGAGTAGCTACGATGATGCAAGATAATAGATGAGTCGTGAGCAATAGAATAACAATGGAATTAGAGTATGGAGCAAAAAAATTGAGAAAAGGAATATGCAAGTTATAGAAATAGTGGAATGTAGAATATGATGTACGCCACTTAATTATTATTTTCTGTTTCGCTTTTTTTATTTTTTTCTTTTATCTTTTGCTACTCAAAATTTAAACAATTAGACATTTATATTTTCTTTTAATTAAATTTAATTTTCATATATATATATATATGTGTGTGTGTGTGTGTGTGACATAAAAAAAATTTAATTAAGAAAAGTGGTTAAAAGTTGGGCTCAAGTCTAACTTCAGTTATTTTCGATGGATTCAAATCGGGTAAAAAATAGCCAAATCTATACATATATAGACAATAACTCTAATTAAAGAATATGAATTAAAATAAAAATGATACAACTACTAGTGATAAGCATAAACCAGTTAATCGGTACATTAATATTGATTTTTTAAAATTATTAACAGTTAACTACTTCGTTATGTACATTCAGTTAACCAATCAGTTTCGCTTTTTTTTATTAACCATTAAAATTTATATGTAACATATAATTATAAAAAAATATTAGATAAAATTTAATTCAATTTCAAATGTATAAAATAATTTAAAATAAAATCATAAAACAAGCAGAATATATTAGCCAAAATTCATATTTAACAAATTAATAGCTAATATTATAAAATAGATTTGAGATTTATTGTAAATTAGCATGCTTAATTCTAAGTAAAAAATATTGAACAATATTAAATGTTAAAAAATAGATTTTAAAATATAAAAAAAATAATTAAATCCTATTACGTAAAATATGGACAATAATATATATGATAAAAATAACATATAAAAAAGTTAATTGGTTACTCTATATAAATATTACTTTATATTATTAAAAAATAATATAATTTAAATATTATAGAAAAATACAAAAAATTAAGGTATAAAAATAAAAAAATAATTTAAATATAGTTGAAAATAAAATATTGCTATATGTAAATTTTAGCGAGAAATAAAAAAATAAATATTTTTAAGGCATAAAAATAAAAAAATATATATGAACCGGTACTCAAATCACGAAATCAAAATAAAAAATAGTTAAATCGGTCGGTTAATCGAAACTATCGATTTTTTCAGATGTTAGATCGGAACCCAAAAATCCAAAATTTAAAAATTGGTTTAATTAACCGGTTCAGCTTTGGACCGATTTTCAGGTTAAACATTTTTCGGTTTTTTTTATTTTTTATTTTTTTCACAGCCCTAGCAACTGCAACATTTCAATGCAAAATCGAGTCTCCAATAATTACAGAAAAATAACCACTAATTCATTAATTATGAAATGCAAAGTGCAAACCTGCACTCAAAGAGAAAAAGAAATATGATATGGGATCGGACACGACTAGGTGCTGTATATAGCGTGTGTAGATTATACGTACACTAGATCGAAATATGATAAGATCCAATTTCACTTGTAAATATGATCTAAATCCAATTTAATTTGTAAATAATTCATATATAACTCAACCCATTCGATTCGAAAAAAAATTGAATTAGATTGGGTCAACTCATGGGTTGAATTGACCGATATAATTCATAACCTAAATGATGAAGTATATGTTTATTTATTTTTTTTTATTTTGCATATTTGATTCAACTTTTTATACATGAATTTGTGCAAATTACTTGTATTTTTATTCCTTTTGTAAGTATATTTATGTTGCATTTTACATTATTCCTGTTGCTGCGAATAGTAATTTTGAATTGTATTTAACACAAAGTGGCCTAATGATGGACAAATCAATTATATTAGTGGTTACATGGTTTCTTGTTCTAGTAATAAGGAGAATTATTTTATCCAGACTATTTGCTTTAATCACAAGATTAAATTTCTTGTTTGCTAAAATGCTTTCAGAATTGGTCATTTTGGATTTTGATATCCCAAATTTTTAAGTATTTTGATTTTGAATTAATTTTCTTTTTTTTCATGTGTTTTTAATTGCATGATTTTTAGTTAAGATCCATATTTACATTTTATATATTTTAATTAATTACCGTGTTTAGGATTTTATGTATTTCAGTTAATTACCATGTTTGTAATGCATGATTTTGGCTCATTTCCTTGTTTGTCAAAGATTTCATTTTATTTAATTTATGGATTTGATTTTATTTTTAAAATGTTGAAATCATATCTTTCCATAAAAGATAAAAAATGAATATCTTAATTTAATATGCAAATAATTTTTTTTTCCAAACCTAAACCTATCTTTTTATTTAAAAATCTTTATTTATTTATTTAAATTTTAATATTCTTTATTTTATTTTATTTATTTATTTGATTTCTTAAATAATTTATTTCTTTTATTTGCTTGTTTCCTTTTACTAGTTTATTCTCTTGAAATATTTTTTTTCCTTTTATTAGTGTGTTCCTTAATTATTTTGTTCCCTTTAATATCTTAATTACCTTTTTTTTTATTTATCTTTTGTAAAAGGTTGTATATGATTGAATAATATTTCATGTAATCATTTATTTATTTTTAGTACAATATTTCTGTTTTTTCAATGTATGTTATAATAACTTAGATAAAAGTTTCTTACAAGTTCCTAAAAAAAATTAATAAAAATACTTTTACTTAATTTGATTGGAGTTTTTTTTTAATAAAAATCATAAATTATTACCAAAATAGGACCAATTTCCTATTCCATATATATGTGTGAACCAATATTCACAAAATAATAAATTAAACCCAATTTACAATTGTACGTACACTACAAAAAAACTGCTAATTAGCGACGGAAAATTTCGTCGCTAATTACCAGAATTCCTCGCTAAAGTAAATTAGCGACGCTACGACGAACAATCGCTAATAGCCCAGTCGTGAATGTACTAGCGATGGAAATCAAAATTTTTTGTTGCTAATTTATATTCATAATTAGTCGCCGAATTATAATAATAATATTTAGCGACGATTTTGCCGTCGCTAATTCCATCACTTATTATAAATTTACCGTAAAATTTAGCGACGAAATATTTGTCGCTAATTATTTGTTAAATTCTAACGCTTACGTAGTAGCGACAGTTTCTGTCGCGAATCCGTCGCTAAATTATTGCATAATTTAAAATTTTCTTTTAATCTATTTTTAAATTTTATCCTGTACACTGTAAATAATAATCTTATATTATAAAATTCAAATATAATAGATGCAAATATAAATAATAATCTTATATTTTCATTACAAATATACAGTTAACATAAAAAACAATATATGAATCGAAGTATTGTTTATAGAATCAATTTCCCTAAAATTAATAACAAATTAAATCTTTACAATTTGCTATCAAATATAGAATTAGTTCCTAACTAATATTATTATAGTAATATACCCTAAGCCTAAATACAGTCCCTCTCCTCGTCTTCTTGCTGCAATAATGGACACCAATAATTATGTCGACAAGAAACTAATCGAATCCATGGATGCAATAATGGACACCACACACATAACAAGAGCCATTTTCCATTTGAAGATACTGCACAAAGTATAGAACAATATTTTAGATATTTTGGCAAATAAGTAAATTATAATAAATACATTTTGTTAGAGAGCAAAAACCAAAGCAAATACTTGAAAGTAAATCCAAGCTTAGGTCATGAAGCTTACAAGAGAAAACACAATAACCAGTTATATTTGCACTACTAAATCAAGACTAGAAAATTTGTCATGTAAATATCTGCAATTTATTTCATGAACATCTCATACACAGTAAAACAAAACATTTAGAATTAGCTTAATAAGTAAACCTATAGCTAATTTCAATAGAGAATTATGTCAAAATTCCTGTAGGTAAAGAATATCAACGTGAATTCTGTATTGCAATATTGGTCAATGATGTATTAACATTTACATAGTAACTGTCAATACCACATTATTATAGCAATTGTCAAAGAAAGCTCTCGGTAGTTGGTAGCAAATTTAGAGCTTATTACAAGGAACAGCCATATTATCTGTTCACAATTTCAAGCATACAGTCAAATTATTTTCCTTAGGACCATCTAGAGGAGTTTCAATAGTTACAACTCTCTCCAACTAAACCACAATTCATTGTTCAATAGTACTCCATATCCTGAACTCCTCATCATTAACAACTAAAAAAGACACCAATAGTAACAAATAAAGGGCAAAAATACCCGAATCAGCATCTTTAGTAAATGATGAAAGAGTACTGGTTGGCCTTGTTGAATCTGTATTTCCAGACGGCTCTTTGTTATGACTCAAAGCAAAGTTGTTTGAAGGGCTGCTACTAGTCCTGTTACCCTGATGAGAAAACGAAAAAAATATTTGAAATATTTCAGAATTGGCTGCTGCATCCTAAAGCCATCTCGCAAAATTAGAAGAAATACAAGAATAATTTAAATTTAATTTTCAGTTCAAATTAAACCTCGAAAAATAATTATGCATCTTAGATTTATTTTTTTAATAAATTTTTATATTTATGTGATCTCAATCAATTATCATATTAATATAATCTAAATATAGTTTATTTGCAACTTGTTGAAGCAAAAATCGGGTTTATCACTTTCCTATTATATCTTCTATATTATTATAAAGTTAACTTTCAAGAATTTATTCAAAATCTTACACTTCTATATTACTTTTTTTTGTCACTTTCTTAAATTATATTTTTATTATTATCAAGTGATGATAACATATATATACAAATATATTTATCCATTAAAACTTCCTCTAGAAAGGTTGTAAAAGAACAATAATGAAAAAGATAATGATGAGAATGACAGAAAAAGAGAGAGAAGGCAACATATAGGATGTGTAAAGTATAGAAGATACATACGAGTAAAGCTAAAGTCCATGTAGAAGAAATTAATTTATTTTAATTAAAAAGAATAATTAAGAATTTAGAAAATCTAACCTTGGATGCAGTGTGTTCTTCACCACTTTCTGTCCATACTTTCTCCATTTGTAGCCATCATCTAGTACATCTACTTCGCTCATTGTCTTGAAGCAAAACCTAGACTCTCTCACCTTTCTTCTTGATTTAATCTTTTTCATTTTCTCACCAGAAAGGCCTAGATGTTCATCTCCACTGCTCCTTTTGCTACTCAAACACTCATTTACTTCTCCCCAAGCCCTGAACATTACATGGACACAATAAAGAGAGGCAAAGTTCATGCATGAATGAAATAATATAATAATTCAAGAAACAGGAATAACAATTAGTCGGCCAGTAAGATTCAGTTACCTTATATAAAAAAAAAGAAGGTAAAAAAAATGAAAACTACATTCGTCTATTGAAACTCAATACAAAATCCAATGCCAAGATCATAGCAGCTGCTTGTTGCCAACCAAGGATCGATATAATAGAGAGCATGAGAATGAAGCTCTTGCATCAACAAATTTTTGCTTTTTCAAACGTGGCTTTCAGGAGATGCATATGTCGGTTGAATGATAAGGTGCTGAAATGTACTTGCATTCCAATTTTTGCTATTTCTATTAAATTGTTGTTTTTTAATCAACTTACAGTAAGGCTGCAGTTTTGGGCTTCCCTGGATGCTAGTGCAATTTTGATCTTGCTTAATTCCCTATCTAAATCATAATTGCTACTTTAACCTCAAATTATTCAACTACTCCACAATATTCAACAAGAATGCCCTTTAAATCAGGTTTAATACATAAAATCTCTAACTTATAAAAAATTTTAAAATCCCTAATTAAATTTTGATTATATTTAATTTGTCAGCTAAAATTTAATAATTATTATAAATAACTATCTATCAATCACAGTATATAAATCAGAGTAAATTATGTCGTGAATTATTTCCACACTAAAGACACAAATACACATCAGAGTAAATTAGACAAAAAATAATATTTTAAGCAATTAAATATTGATAGACTTACCAAGAAATAGAAACCAAGCAATCCAGTACTCACCAAGAGAGAGTCTAAAGTCCTTGATAAACCAATGTCAAACAAACATGAACAACCACTTTAACACATTTTTTTTGCCATATTTAACTGAAAAAGTGAAGAAAACAAACATGCAATCAAAAGGATACCTTTATCAATAACAACATTAAAAGAACCTGTTTGAAAGGCACTCATATCTCGAACATCCATTTGAATATCTGCATAGTTGTCCACGACATAAATTTAACAGTAACTACAAACATGGAAATTATAACCCATAGAAATATACTTAGCAATAAACCAAATTGACAGCATGAAATAATAATGCAAAGGCATTAGCCTACCCAAAATATACAAGGAACTTCGTCGGACCAGTGACCGGATCTTCGCTGGAGCTTCGTCGGTGATGGTTTGACACTGCTACTCTATAGATCGGGATCCCCCGATTTCGTTTCCGGTGGTCACGCGCTCCAACGCTGCTATGGTCGACCAAAATCTCGTAAAAATTATTGATGGCTTCTCCTCTCCGATCTACCAATCACCGACGAGTGAGGAGCGACGAAAGGCACCGAAAGATACACCTTGCCATTGGGAGTCATCCGGTGGTGGTCGTGATGCTGACCGTCGTCGTGGTTTGCCGGAACGAATGGGAGGATGGTGGCTTGAGATGAGAAAATGGGGAAGAAGGAAAAGAAGAACGGCAAGCGTTAAACGCCGTGATTGGTGTGGGGTGGATGTCCAGGGAGTGGCATCGACGAGGCAATTGCCGGTGACACACCACGCCCCTAAACGGCAGGGCCCAGCTCCTTCCTGCTCTCACCGATTCTCCTCTCTTCTTTTTTTTTATTTAAAACTACTTTCTTTTAATTTCTATCCACACACTCAATCATTTTAATCCAGATCGCCCCCCCCCCCCCCTTCTTTTTATTTGTGGCCTCAAAATGCCACATTAAGGCTTTTACGTTGTTTATTATTATTATTATTATTATTATTATTATTATTATTATTATTATTATTATTATTATTATTATATACTTAATTTAAGTTATGAAAATTATAAATTATATCTTCTTATTTTTCAAAAAATAAAAATATACTACTCTTTTCATTCACAAATAAACATTATAATAAACATAACTTTTTATTTTTATTCCATTTATTTTACGAAATAAGGGTCTACCACCACTTTATTTCTAAATACATTTTTTCTATTTACTAAATATTAAATATTAATTTAAATTCCAAAACATAATTAATAATTAATTATAAACTCTTAGAATTGTTCATTCGAGCTATAATTAATTCCAGCCTGCTTAATCTTTAAGATTGATTTTCCAATTAATTAAAACTGGATTATAACCTGTCTATTAGAATATTAAAAATTGTGAGAAGCAAAATTTAAATTTTGAAACCCATTTATCTTACTTTCATCTTTCCAATGAATTCAACTTTACTTATTACTAGTTACAAGTTAATGATTTTTTGATCGTTTTCGTATACAAAACAGATCATTACGTAAAAAATCCAGAAAACAACCTATTTTTTGCAACAAAAATTGAACTTACAGACCTTAAAAATTAATCTTTACCGTTCAAAATTAACAACAAGGAGTTTTGAACGTACTCACCAAAAATTAGGCCGATCTAACGGTAAATAATTTTTCGATCGTCTTCACATACAAATTGGTCATTATGTAAAAAATCCAGAAAATAACCTCTTTTTTGCAACAAAAACTGAACTTACAGACCTTAAAAACTAATTTTTACTGTTCAAAATTAACAACGAGGAGTTTCGAACGTACTCACCAAAAATTAGGCCGATCAAACGGCAAATGATTTTTCGATCGTCTTCACATACAAAATTGGTCATTATGTAAAAAATCTAGAAAATAACCTATTTTTTGCAACAAAAATTGAACTTACAGACATTAAAAACTAATATTTACCGTTCAAAATTAACAACAAGGAGTTTCAAACATACTCACCAAAAATTAGGCCGATCTAACGGTAAATGATTTTTCGATCATCTTCACATACAAAATTGGTTATTATATAAAAAATCCAGAAAACAACCTATTTCTTGCAACAAAAACTGAACTTACAGACCTTAAAAACTAATCTTCACAATTCAAAATTAATAACAAGGAGTTTTGAACGTACTCACCAAAAATTAGGCAGATCTAACAATAAATGATTTTTCGATTGTCTTCACATACAAAATTAGTCATTATGTAAAAAATTCAGAAAATAACCTCTTTTTTGCAACAAAAACTGAACTTACAGACCTTAAAAACTAATCTTTACCATTCAAAATTAACAACAAGGAGTTTCGAACGTACTCACCAAAAATTAGGTCGATCTAACGGCAAATGATTTTTCGATCGTTTTCATATACAAAATTGGTCATTATGTAAAAAATCCAGAAAATAACCTCTTTTTTGCAACAAAAACTGAACTTAAAGATCTTAAAAACTAATCTTCACCGTCCAAAATTAACAACAAGGAGTTTTGAACATACTCACCAAAAATCAGTCTAATCTAACGGCAAATGATTTTTCGATCGTTTTCGCATACAAAACTGGTCATTAGGTAAAAAATCCAGAAAACAATCTCTTTTTTGCAACAAAAATTGAACTTACAGACCTTAAAAACTAATCTTCACAATTCAAAATTAACAAAAATGAGTTTCGAACGTACTCACCAAAAATTAGGCAGATCTAACAACAAATGATTTTTCGATCGTCTTCACATACAAAATTAGTCATTATGTAAAAAATCCAGAAAATAACCTCTTTTTTGCAACAAAAACTGAACTTACAGACCTTAAAAACTAATCTTTACCATTCAAAATTAACAACATGGAGTTTCGAACGTACTCACCAAAAATTAGGTCGATCTAACGGCAAATGATTTTTCGATCGTCTTCATATACAAAATTGGTCATTATGTAAAAAATCCAGAAAATAACCTCTTTTTTGCAACAAAAACTGAACTTAAAGATTTAAAAACTAATCTTCACCGTCCAAAATTAACAACAAGGAGTTTCGAATGTTCTCACCAAAAATCAGTCTAATCTAACGGCAAATGATATTTCGATCGTTTTCATATACAAAACTGGTCATTAGGTAAAAAATCCAAAAAACAATCTCTTTTTTGCAACAAAAATTAAACTTACAGACCTTAAAAAATAATTTTTACCATTCAAAATTAACAACAAGGAGTTTCTAACGTACTCACTAAAAATCAGGCCGATCTAACGGTAAATGATTTTTCGATCGTCTTCACATACAAAACTGGTCATTATGTAAAAAATCCAGAAAATAGCCTATTTTTTTGCAACAAAAACTGAACTTACAGACCTCAAAAACTAATCTTCACCATTCAAAATAGCCTATACATTTATCTTTTTATCATCACCTTTTCTATTTATCTTAACTCAATATCTTAATATTAATATGGCCATGTTTAGAATTTCAAAGCCATTTCTCCATTTTCAAATCAGTAAGTTTTCTCGGTCTTGCATAACACTCAATTAGGTAACTGCGGTAGTAAAATTAAATGGTAAGGATGAGTTTAGATGGAGCTTTGAATATTTAGAAAAATAATAGAAATAAAATTGAAAAGTGTGTGTGTGTTTGTGTGTATATATATATATTAGAAAATTTATTCATTTAGAAAAATAATAGAAATTAAATTAGAAAATTTATTCATTTTGACTTGTATGAGTTTAAGTCTTGGATTGAACTCTATTGTATTATTCAACTAAATAATAAATTAAGCTTAAAATCATATACGCATTAAATTGAAACGGTAAAGAGATGTGAGGGAAGAGAAAATGTTATTTTTATATGTAGGGTAAATTTTTGAAATTACTAAAATGCCTATACTAAATTTCATCATTTTATCCTTATATTCAAGGATAATTTTATAAATATATATTTTAAATTTTTTTAATAATTTAAAATTTGCTCAAAATTTTAACAAAATAAAAATAAATTATAATTTTTTCACAATCATTTTAAATGAAATAATAAACTTTATATTATTATTATTATTATATAAATATTTAGATTTATTATTTTTCATAATATGACTGTATAATACTTATAACAATTACTTTATTATTATTATTAAAATATAATTTTTAAAAATAAATAAGTTTATATTTAAAAATAATTGATAAAGAAATCAATAGAATTCCTAATAATTTAATATTTGATTTAAATTTTATAAAATAAAAATTAATTACAAATTTTTTATTATTATTTTGAATGAAATAATAAATTTTATATTACTGTTTTATAAATATTTATTTTTTAATTTTGAATACGCAAATATATAATAATCATGACAATTATTTTATTATTATTATTAAAAATATAAATTTTCTAAATAAATAACTTTAGATTTTGGTATAATTGATAAAAAATTATTATCAACTTATAAAATAATTTCTAATTTTCTGTTACAAAATAAAATATTCATTTCATATGGTCTATATTAAAATTACTTAAAACTATACATAAATCATGTGAATGAAATTAAAAAAAATTATTTCTTAATTTATTTGCGACGGATTAGCGACTAAATAAATCTGTCGCTAATTATGTTATTATAAAAATTACTATTAGCGACATAAATTTCTGTCGCTAAACCGTCGCAAAAAAGACGCTATATTTCCCTCCAAAATTAGCGAATAAAATATTCGTCGCTAATTTTTCTGGAACTAATTTCATGAATAAAAATTATAAAATTTAGCGACGGATATATCATCACTAATTCCGTCGCCAAACATGGCGCGATACTTCCCGCCAATAATTAGCGACTGTTTATTTGTTCCGTCGCTATTTTGTCTCACAAAATAGAAAATATCCTCCCACGACGGATGTAAAACAGTCGCGAATCCGTCGCTAAATGTACGACGAAAATTATGCCGTCGCTAAATTTAGTCGCTAATTGGCAATTTTTTTTTTGTAGTGGTAGGTCATTTTAGTTTAAGAAAATATTTACACGTTTCTAAATAAGGAAAATAACTTAAAGCTTTATATCTTAAAATGAGATTTTTCTATCAAAATTAGGATTAGATTTCTCTTACAAGGAACCTTAAAAATATTTTCATAAAAGGTGTAATGTCCTAATCCTTTTAATTGCATAGGACCAATGTCCTCAAATCAAATAAATGGCCAGTATGATGGATGTATCAACATATCTTAGTGTGAACGTTTTATCTTTTGTCAAAAGGCTTTAATGCTTCATTTGCATTGTTTAACTCTTCTTGAACTTATAAACTGCTTAACTGCTTTTTTGTTTTTGTTTTTTTTTTTTACAACTTTCAACATGAACGTTGTGATGTTAATGCATAAATAAACGTACGAGAAAAAAAGATAGCATTTGTAACTCAAATTGATTAGTTGTTTGATATTAATTATTTGGGGCATAAATAAGAGTAGGTTCCAAACCATCTATGATATTCGGTCTATAGGTTTTTGATACCCGCCTTGAGTTGGTCTAAATAAATTGAGTTTTTGATTGTTCCAAAGAAAGAAAAATTGGATAAAAGTATGATGTGAACAATCACTTCTTTTTTCGGGCAAGTTTGGGTTGGGTCTCGGTTCACAATTAGATTGAAAAACTAGACCAAAATGAATTGGACCGTAATTAACTCAATATATTGGTTCAATTTTTAATTTAGTCAGTTTGGTATCGGTTAAGTTTGTTTAATCAGTTAGGTTTTTAGTATCATTATCCACTAAAACCAAACAAGCCAAACTATTAGTAAGATTATGCCATTTTATACATTTATTTATATAAAAACCCTTAACTCTATTTTGTTTTTGGTTTCTATTCCCTTTCAATCGGTAGAAGAAATAATAAATAAACAAAATTTAGGAATAGTGATTAGAATAAAAAGTTTTGCTAAAGAAATGAGTGAGATGCTTCTTTTTCAAATTTGAGATGAAATGATTTGATGAAAGAAAAACTGAAAGAGCATGACCGACAAGCAATAATAAGGCAAAATTATAGATGTGCCGTGAGCAGTATAATAACAGCAAATTTGATGGAATGAAAAAAAAAACAAGAAAAGAAATATGCAAGGAATAGAAATAGTGAAATAAAACATATGATGTACGCAGCTTAATTATTATTTTCTGTTTTACTTTTTTGTTTATTTTTCTTTTATCTTTTCTTATAATTTAATTTAACTTTCATATAAAATAAATTGAAAATATCGGATCAAGAATTTGGTTCTGATAAAAAATTGTGAAATTTATAAGTAGACAATAACCCTAATTAAAGAATATAAATGAAAATAAAAATGAAGAACTACAGCATTTCTATACAAAATTGAGTCTCCGATAATTACAGAAAAATAACCACTAATTCCTTAATTATGATATGCAAACCTTCACTCAAAGAGAAAAAGAAAAAGATAGATCAGACTTTAAACTGATATGGGATCGGACACAAGTAGGTGCTATATATAGCGTGTGTGGATTATAGACTATATGGAAATATTGTAAGATCATATAGAATTATATGGATAAATATTAAATGCATAACAATTTATTTTTATAATTGGGTTTGGTTTGGCAGATGATAAAGGGCATTAAACATATATATAAGATTGGAAAAAAGGCAACTGAATTATGTTGATTGCATTATGTTGATCGCAAAACGAAAGTTAAGAAATGCATAAACACGTGGGAAGTTTCTGAGGAAATTAAGAGTGGGATAATTCTTGTGGAAACACAAACATTGAGATAATTAATACTGTATGTGTCACTATGTTGCTCATAAATAACAGAAAACTAGATGTCAATAAATGATTGGCCATAAATCACAAGCAAACTCAAAATTGAATAATAATAATAATAATAATAATAATAATAATAATAATAATAATAATAATAATAATAATAATAATAATTCATAAAGCAAGATTTGACTTTATCTGTAAGAGTGAGAGTTGACAGTTGATGATCCGATCGGATGATGAAGCCTGCAAGAAGGGGTGCCCAGTCGGATCCGGACGTTAGCACTCCGAATCTTAAGTTAGTAGCTTTTATAGAGAGAATATTTAGAGAGAGAGAGTCTCAGATAGTTAATACCTGGAGCCATTGTATTTTAGGCTATTTATAGGAGTTCTTTGGAGGGATACTTGAGTACCTTGGGAAGTGATAACCGGTAGTTGGAGCAGGTGAGTGGCAATGTGACATGGAGCAGGTGGAGAGTATGGGCGTTGCCTTGTGTTAGTGGGCTGATAGGACGTGCTGTCCCATCAGTCCGATCGGACATCACGTCTGTTTGTCTTGTCTTCCAGCTTACGCTTTGCCTTTTTGTTATTGGGCTTGAGCCGTGCCAAGTATTGTTGGGCCAACCTGATTGGGCCTTTGGAGATGTATTTTCCTTAGTTATCACTTGTCCCCCCTCCAACAGGTCTGACCGGACGATTTAACCCTTTTGGCGGGTTTTTGATTTTTTAGGAAATGCCTATTTGAAAAGATGCGTCCATTCAGTTCAGAAAGCTGTTTTGCATTTAATGTCGCACGTATTTTTAGAATGGTGCTTCGTTTTTTGTAATCGGAGTAACTGGTTGAGAACACATGGCTTTCATCCAACGGGAAGGCTTCGGAGTATTTTGGAAGCTTTTCGCCTATAAATAGACAAGTTTAAAGCAATTTTTCTCACTTTTCAGTGATCCTTAACAAAACTCTGCCAAACTTTTTTTGTGAACTTTACTATTTGAAACCCTTGCCAAAAATTTTATTGAGGAAAGTACTTAAAATTCTGGAGAATTTCAGAGTGTCTGCGAGATTATCCAAGTAAGTAAACAATCCTTGCCTTTGATTTTATTTTTCATTCGTCGCATATACTCTTTTACTTCTCCTCCTCCACCCCAAATGGCTTCAAGCGATAGTCAACCAATGGACAGAAGTTTCCTAAAGGATTATGAGAATCGTGAGCCGCTTGCTCATCCCTCACGGTTGACAGAAGTGGAGGTGGCGAGTATTCCTTCACGGTACCACCTTCCTGCAAAGGTGTCGGTGACGGCCTGCCCTAATTTCATGGCAGTGAAGAGGGGCCTTTTGGCCATGAAAGGAACGAATGGTTTATCTGCCATTTGTGGAGCTTGGATGCAGGAATAAGGCTTCCCTTTGGTGCGTTCGAATCAGCAATGCTTAGAGGTTTGGAATTGCCCCTAACCAATTGCATCCAAACGAATGGAGGATGGTAGCTTGCTTCAAGATCTTATGTAAGATAAAAGCAGTGGCCCCTACTCTGGACCTCTTTACTCACTTTTTTATATTTTCGGTTGGAGTGAAGGATCGAAGTATTACTTTACCAGCCGGTAGCATCAAAAGCTCTTTACTGTCTCATCCTCTATGAAGAGTTTCAGGGAAAGATTATTCTTAGTGGGGATGGCTGGTGGTTTTGGAGTACCACTTGTCCAATCGGCAAAGGCCACCATTTTGAAAGATCATGCTATCGGTCGATCTATGTACGAAACTGACATCAAGAAATTGATGGATGCTGTGGCGAGGAACGATCAGCCCTACGATTCCAATTACCTTCTGAGCACTCTATTCGAGTTTTCAAACTCTAATGCTGGCATTAACATAGAATGTGAGTATTAATATTGGAGTGTGGAGGAGGGTGTCTATTTTGCTGATTCATATATTGCATGCGCATTTATTACACATATCAAATTTTTGAATGAAGTACTTATCTTTGTTTGGTTTTGCAATGCAGCTGCAAGCAAAATGGGGAGACTAGAGGAGGCTGCAAAGGAACTAGCTGATCGGGCCAAAGCCAGAAGGGAGGCCGACCATTTGGCTAAGGAGGAAAGAAGAGCTAAGAAAAGGAAGATCCTGCCTACTTTCGAGGTCTAGGCTTCTAAGAGTGCAGCAAGTGCTTCTGCTCCTCCTGCTACAACAATGACTTCCTCTTCTATCACCACGATTGTCCCCATAACTCATCCTTCCTTAACCATCTCAGACCTATCATTGCCTCCTTCGATCGTGGCGAAACCTTATCCTCTCAGGCTACTGTTGCTAAGGGATGAAACTAACGAGGAACGGTCACAACCACCCCTCATCATCCAATCGTCTTCTCAACAAATAGGGTCGCTAGCAAATGAGGTAGCGTATAAAAAGATTGAAGAGGTAGCAAGGAGGAAAGTTGTCGAAGCCATAGCTACTGTTGATGCTCGGATTGCTACAAGAGGCAAGGAGATATCTCAAAATGAGCCAATCCATTGGCTTTTCGGGAGAGCTCAGGAGCGTCGGGTTTCACCTTTGGAAGACATCTTAAAAGAGCGATTTGGTGATGATTGGTCCGTGACTAATAGAAGTGTGCAATCTTTCATCTGCCAAGGCCGTGCTCAAGAGAGTGATTTCAAGGCAATAACGGAGCTCAACTTGCTCTCTCGAGAATTCGAGTTATTTCAGCAGCAAAGCCTGGAGGTGATACTTGCATTCCTCTTTTCTCCTCTTCTTATTTTCTCTTTTTTTGACTATTTTCTTCACTTTCTTCCCATAGCTAATCAAAAGAGGACTTCGTATGCACGGCATGGCGGCCTATACCCCGAGCGAAGTGGGAAGATGTCATTCGGCAAAAGAGGGAAGTTGAAGCTACCAGCGATGCAACGAAAAAGGAAGCTGTGATCCTAAGGTCTGAGGTAGAAGAGCTGAAGAGGGAAAAAACTCAACTAGCCCAAGACCTTAGGTCTCGACAGATCGAGATAGACCACTTAAAGGGAGATGTAAAACGCCTTACTGCTAACTGTGTCTTATATAAAAAGAATGAGGAGGAAGTGGGCAGGCTGAGGGATGAATGCTCACAGCTTACCAATGACTGCCTCAAAGCCAACACGAATAAGGACAAGGCACTGGCGGAGAAGGATGGGGCTCTATCAGAACGCAACCTTCTCTTGGCGAAAAAGAAGTCCCTCGAATCAATTCTAGCAGAGAAGAAGGCAGCTTAGGGCGAGAGGTTGGTGAAAGAGCTGGAGGCTCAGAGGGAGGAGGTCTTAGATTAGCTAGGCGAGGCCCAAGGGACACTGCTAAGTTGGTTGATTTATGCAGCCAGCAGTGCTTCCCTGAGGTGGATCTTGGCTGGATGGAAGACCTGGGGATTCTTCTCGATCCTCGCTCTAGAGATGATGAGGAGGAGGAAGAGGCCCCCCAGATCAAAAAGATCGAAGGGACAGTAGAGGAGGTGCCTTTGACGTTACAAGAAGGTATCAGCTTGCCAATCGAGCCAAACGAGCCCGAGGCCACTCTCCCTCCTTCAACAGAGCCTAGAGATATTGCCCCTCTACCTGCAGAGCTTGTCCCTGATGAAGCCGCTGGGTCTAGCCAGTTTTCTACCAATTCTGTCATAAAAGTTATTGTCGATCCAAACACTGTTACAATAGAGATTGTAGATATAGAATCTTAAGATATTTCCTTGTAATTTTTTCGTTGTAGTAGCTTTCTTCTTTCCTTGTACAATTCCTTATGTATGTAAGATTTGGTTTTCCTTCCATTATGCGTTTCATATTGTAATTTTCATTTTGAACAAGATTTGTTATAAAATTAACTAAGTGGAGTAAGCAAAAACCTTTATGGAGAACTTACAAAATTAGCAAAGGAGAGTATATAGAATCGAATATAAAGAATATGGGGAATTGATTAAGTATAATACTTCCTGAAGCATAAGATGTTTTCCAAGAATTGCAGTACACAACTCTTTCAGGATTGATGATCGTTTTTTGAAGCGTGTTAAAAAATAAGCCTTTCATTCAGGTCCGAGTTGTGACTTAGATTTATAGTGTCAAGCGCAGTAGACGACTTTTCAGTTTTTAATTTGATTGAAGCATTATCTGATCGAATATAAAGATTGGTTATTCATAGGAAAATCTTGCATGGCGAATGACCTTTCAGTCTGGCATTATTTTGAAGATTTGACGATTTCATATTTTTAAGTAGATAGTAGATATAACCGACTTAATTGCTATCTTTCGCATTTTGGGTTCAGGATGGATATTGAACCTAGCGAATGAGCTAATGGAGATTGGGTGGAGACTTCTCGTATATTTGATTTGAGAATAGCATCGAATCTAGCAGACTGTCTTATGATGGAGAAAAGGTTTCTCATTTCGAGATAAAGCATTAAACCTAGTGAGAGAGCTGGAATTCTAACGGAGAAAATTTTTTGCATTTTGGGCTCGGGATGAGCCTAGCGAATAAACATGCCCAACATCCGATCAAATAAACTACGTCCGTCATTCAGGATTTTTGTAGAATGGAGCAAAACAAGTAACCTGCGAGCAAACATCAAAACTAACAAATAAATAAATGAAAATATACCTTTTTTCCAAAGACGAAGAGAAATGGAGAAAATTTTCTTTATTGAATATAAACTTGGTATATAATTATAAATGGTACTTTTTTAGTACTTTTGCATTCTAGCTTCTGGGAATATCCGACCCTTCAAGGGTTCTGAGTCTATATATACTGGAGCTTAAAACCTTAGAGATTTCATAGGAGCCCTCCCAATTTAGCATCAGCTTCCCAACTTTGGCATTTCCCAAGCTTATATTTGCCCTTCTGAGCACCAGATCGCCCACGTTAAAGGCTCTTGCCCTTACTTTTGTGTTGTGGTATCTAGCGACTCTTTATTTATAGGCAGCGATTTTGACATAGGTGTCTTCTCTCCTTTCCTCTACCAGGGCCAAATCTTGGCATCTATCTTGGATGTTCATCCGATCAGAATAGAATGTTGTCCGAAATGACGAGAGATCGATTTCTACAGATATCATCACCTCAGAGCTGTAGACAATAGAGAATAGTGTTTGATGGGTGCTAGTTCTCGGAGAGGTCCTATAAGACTATAAGATGCTTTGCAGTTCCTTAGTCCAGTTGCCTTTTGTCTCGCCAAGCCATTTCTTCAAGCCTTCTAGGAGTGTCCGATTGGAGACCTCGATCATTCGATTGCTCTAGGGATGGGTGAGGGAAGTGAACTTAAGGCCGATATTGTAACGGCCTTAACACCGGGTTAGCCGTTTATAGTATTTTCCGACAGTGAATAGTATTTTTTGGGGCTGAAAAGTGCACACGAAAGTGAAAAATATTTTATTGGACCATCGGAAAATATTGATCATAGTGAGTCCGGGGTTGAAATTTGAAGTGAAATCGAGGTCAATTGGATCACGAAAAGTCAAAAATATGAAAAAGGTCGTGAGTCAATTTTTATTATCGGGAAATTGACTCAATATTGTATAAATATTTAAAAATAGTAAACGAACTCCAAAAATTACCAAAAAAATGCAGTTAAGCCTAAAATAATATATAGATTATTTTGGCTGCAAAAAGTAAATTTTTCTATAACACCGATATTTTTGGATTGGACTGATAAATTTAAATCGGACCGATAATGGGCTCCAATTGAGTTGAAAATTTATGTCCCATCTATTTTTGATGTGATAAAAATTATGGAATCGATTTTAATGTGAATATGAGCTTTAAAAGTAATAGCAAAAGTTTTAGGTACCAAAATAGTAAAATTATGGATATATAAATATATATAAATAAATATATGAAAAGAAAAAAAAAAGAAAAGACAAAAAAAATATATATATATTTCGGCAATTGATTGTGGCCACTGGCCACAATCTTACAAAACAAAAGAAAGAAAGAAATAAGTAACGAGAAAAAGAAAAAAAAACAGTGGTCGCCGACCACAAGAAAGAAAAAAAAAAGAAAAAGAAAAAGCACCGACCGGCAATCACCGGCCGCTCCTCACGCCGGCCACCACCGTGATGGCAACGAGCGGCGTGCCCTCTCCCTCTTACCGGCGTCCGGCCTTCGTTGTGGTGGTCCGATCATCGAGTTTTTCTATTTTATTTTAATGGGTTTTTTGTTTGTTCCGGCGAATCAAGGCGTCGAATGGGGACACCACCACCACCGATCAACTCCCGACGACGAGACGAGTCTTCCGGTATATTCCATCGCTCCTCAAACACTGGCGATCGGTAGATCGAAAATGGGTTTGGCGGGTGATTAAAGTCAAAATTTCGGCCAATCAAGGAAGAATTTGGATGCGTGACCACCGAAAAATAAATGAGGGGATCCCGATCTACAAGGTGGTAGTGTCGGATTGTCACCGGCGAGATTTCGGTGACTCTCCGGCGACGCTCCGGCGATGCTCCGGTGAGCAAATTATTAAGAAAATCGAAACGAATTCGACCGTTAAGGTATGTGACTACGAAATCTTTTAATTTTCCTTAATTTGTTAAATTTTTCCTTTAAATTTATTAAGAAAAAATATTGAATTATTGATTAATATTGAAATTAATGTTATTATTGTTCAATTAAATTTTGATTAAGCCTAATATAGTGTATAAATTGGGTTAAGGAAATTTATAAAGAAATTTCCTTTGTGAATCAAAAATTCCCTTGTTAAAGAAATGAATTATTGTGTTGTAAATTAATGAAGTTAAGTCCTAATTGATAGAAGATGAAATAATATATATCCATAAATTGTTATGGAATTTATAGAAATTTATATGATTCTTTTGGAATATGTATTGAATAATGTAATTGATAAAGTAGAGAATTTTTGTTGATTATGTTATATAATGATAATAAGCATAAAATAAATTGCCATGAATTTTTAATGAAATTTATGAAAATTTAGAGAATTGTTAAGTGTATGATATATGATGAATTATGTTAAATTAATTCATGAAATAAGAAAATATGACAATAATTAAAAAGCAATGTTCACATAAATTTTTACGAAATTTATGTGATATATGGATTAAGTTAGAAAATAAATATGGAATATGCTTAATTGAAATATTGAATTATTGAGAAATAATCCAATAAACAATTAAAAGCTGATAATTTAATGTACATTTTGTATAAGGAAAAAGAAGAGATTAAATGATAAATTTGCAGAAAATAAAAAGTATAGTGAATCAATTAACCATAGTAAATGATTTGTGAATAGTAATCGTATGAGTGAGTAGTAACCGTATAAATGAACAGTACCCAAAGGATTATAAAATAATTCATAATTCGAATAAAATGGTGAATTATTATAAATAATTCATAACTCGTATAACGTATTGCAATTTTCAAATAATCGTAAATTTAGATCGAAAGAGTAAGAGATTGACTAAGAGTCAAAGAGTGAATAAAATGACTGTAAAAGTATATTTTTGAATTGTAAAGAAATAATTCAATAAGTGCCAAGAAAGAAAAGAGTGAATTATCCTGATATAATTCACAAAATATGGAAAAAAATATATATCGAGAAAATAATTAATTAAATTATTTATAGTGAATTATTGTCAAATAATTCACGCAAAAGTGATTGGAAAGAAAAAGGAAACGAAAAGAAAAAGTTATTGTATAGTCGATAGCACTAAAAAGAGTACGATTGACAAAATGCACTGTTTTAAGTAAAATAAAAGAAATTAAAATTATTGATGTTTGAAATCATTCAGAAAGGCCTTGACTGTTTTTGCCTTTAGCAATAGTCAGTAGTGATATTCTTATTCAGGATATAATTAGCTAGCCATAGGGACACCTCTGTACCGCGGTGCAAGTCATGGCGACTTGCTTAGCTATGGGTAGGATCTTTGATCTCCATAGCTTCAGTGTAAAGTGAAAGTGAAAGTGCATCTGTTTTCTGCTCTGTGAGACTTGATCTTTCGAGATCATTTCTCTATCTGTTTAGTGGGACCTTTGGGTCCATGTTTTGTATATCCTTTTTGAGAGTCCTGTCATATTGCATTAGGGGCATATTGAAAAGAATAAATTGGAAGTGTAAAAGTAATTGAATGTAAATGTTATAAATGACAAAGAGCTTGATTGAAAGAAAATGAAATCTTTGGGATAAAACCGAAATTGTTCCCAAAGGTTGTAATTAATAAGCAATAATGATAAGAAAATGGTTATAAAAATAAAATGTTTATGAAAAGACCCATGAGATTGAATTTGTAATTTGTGTATCAATTATTATTTGAAGAAAATAAAGAGTTCGAAAAATAGTGATAATTATGTATTTAAAGTCAAACATGACAATACTGTATTTAAGTGTAAACATATGACTAAATAATAAATACTAGAAGTAAAGAGGAAGTGAAAAAGTAAAATGATCAAAAGACAAACGATTGTTTAGTTAAAATAAAAAAGTTTCATTTAAAAGGAAAAGAAAATAAAGATTTATATGCAGAGTGATCCAAAATACTTACATCACTTTGCAATAAAGATTATAAGCCTAAAGATTAAAGTGAATTAAAAGAATAGATAATGAAAATCGTATTTGAATTACCTAATGGAACTAGGAACAGAAAACTTGCCATTAAAGATATGAGTATTCCATGTAACTCGTAAAATGAAACGACAACTACGTCAAGTGATGCAAAAGTATAGGACAAAAGATAAGTAAAAGTATAAGTAAGAAACGTAAAAGGAAAAATCAATTTGTAATCGAATCATAAGGAAAGTAGTGTAAAGTAAATTGAAAAGTATACGAACAAAGTAAAATGGTTACCAAAAATGTTGGTAAACAATGAAAATAGTGTGAAAGAAATTAAAAGTAAATTTCTGATAAATAAGAATAAAAGTTTGCACAATTTAATTAATTATGTTGAAATTGGAAAATTCTAGGATTAGTAGTCACCACTATTTCTAGTGCTCAGCACGTAGTGTTTACTGCATGCAGGTTTTGAAGTATTATGGAGCTTGATACACGGAGAAGCAGAATGCGAAGATGAAGAAAGTTAGTTGTACTTTTATTTTTTAGTATTTATGGCATGTATATACTTAGACAGTGAGAGTATAGAATTGTACTGTATTAAAGGTACTTTTTGTTAAATAATAAATATTGTTGTTGTTCTGATAATATCAGTTAAAGAGTTGTAAATGACTATCATTGATATATGATTTGTTGTGCCTCTAAGAGGCTATGTGGATTGTTTGAATTTTTCAGGAGGCTAGTAAGTTCTAGCCATTGTGCTGCCGAAATTTCGTAAATTAAATAAAATATTAAATTGTATCAAAGTTGTTTGGCAATGATTGAAGTTTGAAAAAAAAATTTACTGTTTACCGCTAAGTTTCGCATCAAAAAATACTGTTCTGATAAGGGTGTTACATTTGAGTGGTATCAGAGCAAAGGTTGAAGCGGTTCTAAGATCGGAGTGAAATAAGGATAAGTGATAGGTTTGTTTGTATATACATGCCAGTTATAGGTGGATAAGTGTTAGGAATCTGACGTGTACGTGCTCCCCTTTTTGTTTTAAATATGAGAAGTTGATGTTTGACCGAGATTATCTGATGTGAAAGGACTGATTCTGTATAGTAAAGACAGTAGTGGGTGAGAATGAAAGTATTACTGCTTGAGGCTTCTTGGAGGTTAAAGCAGAAAAATGAAGTATTGACTGAACTGAATGTAAATGTGAGAATTTAAGTGCCTATATGGATGAGAAACAGTCCAAAGAAGGACAACATAAAGAGTATGCTAGGAAGTTAAAACCAAATTGTATAGTGAGTTCAGATAAATTGTAAAGGACACGGAGATACTTTGACTGGGTTGTCTTGATGTAAAATGCTATTGAGCAACTTGATACAAAGTTGAGGTTGTTTAAGATGCTCCATACACCTGTCAGTGATTCCTTTATAGATGTGGGGATTTGATTGTACATTACATAGTATCGGGATGGGTTGTAACATTTGCATTATATGAGAATACGTGACAGTATTCTATTGCATACATGAAATCATACCTTCATTGCATAGCATTTTACCTTGTTTGACAGCATTTGATCTGCATCATACTGTGTGTATAGGCCCCACTTGATAGGATGAAAACTGACAAGGGATATGATGAGCATAGGGACGACCTAAGAATGAGACGAGAACTAGTGTACTCAAGATTATTTTTTGTATCTAATGTAGCCCTTATAAGTTATTGGCTGTGTCAGTTATATTTGCTAACGCACCGACCATCTTTTGTGAATTGATAGGAAAGAGTTGTTCACCTTTACTTAGATCCATTTTAGTGGATTTGAGTAATCACCATCTGGTATATTCTGAGATACAGAAAGAATATGATAAGTATTTGAAAATTGTTCTGCAAGTATTGAATAGTGAATGTAACCTTTGGTTAAATATGGAATTCCTCAAGTTAGCCGGGTACAGTAGAAAAGTTAACGAAGTGGCTGGAACCCTCAGCAAAAGAATCCGTATGTGATAAGGTGAATGCATTTAAATGAATATGTATGACTGCATAATGAGTAAGAATGATTACATATAATGTTTTCGGTTCTTCAAGCAGTGAATATCAATTTAAGTTTGGCTCTAGATGGGGGCATTCGTAGTTGAGTTCTAAGTGAAATCGATATTGTATATCGGGTAGGAAAAATGGTTCAGAAAGAGAATATTTTGTGTGATAGTCATTGTGAATAAATTAAAAGATTCTTACTGAAGCCCACAGAAATAGTAATACCTTGCACCATGAAAATTATCAGATTTACCAAGATTACAAGCTTAGTATTGAAAGTCAAGTTGAAAGTGTAATGTGACAGGTATTGTAAGTGAATGTTTGATGTGTTAGCAAATGAAAACGAAGCATTAGATTCCTTCGAGAATTGTTTTTGACTTATAATGATATCTGACTAGAAATGGGACAATTTGGTCGGGGATTCTGTTATCGGATTGTCCGTGCTTTAAAGAGAAAAGATGTTATATAAGAGATTAGCGATAATCTCAATATTAGCATTGTGACCCACCCTTGTACTGATAATCAGTCGGAGTGGAAAATTTACATAATAAATAAAAATGATTGTGAAAGGTACTTACTCTTAGTAAAGTCTGTATGCGACAAGAATATCAAGTTCGATAAGAAATCTGACTCTTAGTGAGGCATTGTCGAAAAGAAAATGTCGAATCCTTTATGTTTGACTTAATTAAATGTAAGGAAGTAGCAAAAGTTAATTTCATTTGAAATATAAAAGAAATTTGCACACAAGGTTATATGACATGTGGAAAGAGACTGATAAAGATTTTTGATATCGAGATTGATTAGCTTAAAAATAAATGGGTTTCATTAGCAAAGATGCTTCGAAACCATTGAATATTAAAGAAGTTTCGATAAGACAACTGTATAGTATCCTCTACTCTTTAATATAAGTAAATTTCGAGCACGAAATTTTTTTTTAGTAGGAGAGAATTGTAACGGCCTTAACACCGGGTTAGCCGTTTATAGTATTTTCCGACAGTGAATAGTATTTTTCGGGGCTGAAAAGTGCACACGAAAGTGAAAAATATTTTATTGGACCATCGGAAAATATTGATCATAGTGAGTCCGGGGTTGAAATTTGAAGTGAAATCGAGGCCAATTGGATCACGAAAAATCAAAAATATGAAAAAGGTAGCGAGTCAATTTTTATTATCGGAGAATTGACTCAATATTGTATAAATATTTAAAAATAGTAAACGAACTCCAAAAATTACAAAAAAAATGCAGTTAAGCCTAAAATAATATATAGATTATTTTGGCTGCAAAAAGTAATTTTTTCTATAACACCGGTATTTTTGGATTGGACTGATAAATTTAAATCGGACCGATAATGGGCTCCAATTGAATTGAAAATTTATGTCCCATCTATTTTTGATGTGATAAAAATTATAGAATCGATTTTAATGTGAATATGAGCTTTGAAAGTAATAGCAAAAGTTTTAGGTACCAAAATAGTAAAATTATGGATATATAAATATATATGAATAAATATATGAAAAGAAAAAAAAAAGAAAAGAAAAAAAAATATATTTTGGCAATTGATTGTGGCCACTAGCCACAATCTTATAAAACAAAAGAAAGAAAGAAATAAGTAACGAGAAAAAGAAAAAAAAGCAGTGGTCGCCGACCACAAGAAAGAAAGAAAAAGAAAGAAAAAGAAAGAGCACCGACCGGCAATCACCGGCCGCTCCTCAAGCCGGCCACCACCGTAACGACAACGAGCGGCATGCCCTCTCCCTCTTACCGGCGTCCGATCTTCGTTGTGGTGGTCCGATCATCGAGTTTTTCTATTTTTATTTTAATGGGTTTTTTGTTTGTTCCGGCGAATCAAGGCGTCGAATGGGGACACCACCACCACCGATCAACTCTCGGCGACGAGGCGAGTCTTCCGGTATATTCCATCGCTCCTCAAACGCCGGCGATTGGTAGATCGAAAATGGGTTTGGCGGGTGATTAAAGTCAAAATTTCGGCCAATCAAGAAAGAATTTGGATGCGTGACCACCGAAAAATAAATGAGGGGATCCCGATCTACAAGGTGGTAGTGTCGGATTGTCACCGGCGAGATTTCGGTGACTCTCCGGCGACGCTCCGGCGATGCTCCGGCGAGCAAATTATTAAGAAAATCGAAACGAATTCGACCGTTAAGGTATGTGACTACGAAATCTTTTAATTTTCCTTAATTTGTTAAATTTTTCCTTTAAATTTATTAAGAAAAAATATTGAATTATTGATTAATATTGAAATTAATGTTATTATTGTTCAATTAAATTTTGATTAAGCCTAATATAGTGTATAAATTGGGTTAAGGAAATTTATTAAGAAATTTCCTTTGTGAATCAAAAATTTCCTTGTTAAAGAAATGAATTATTGTGTTGTAAATTAATGAAGTTAAGTCCTAATTGATAGAAGACGAAATAATATATATCCATAAATTGTTATGGAATTTATAGAAATTTATATGATTCTTTTGGAATATGTATTGAATAATGTAATTGATAAAGTAGAGAATTTTTGTTGATTATGTTATATAATGATAATAAGCATAAAATAAATTGCCATGAATTTTTAATGAAATTTATGAAAATTTAGAGAATTGTTAAGTGTATGATATATGATGAATTATGTTAAAATAATTCATGAAATAAGAAAATATGACAATAATTAAAAAGCAATGTTCACATAAATTTTTACGAAATTTATGTGATATATGGATTAAGTTAGAAAATAAATATGGAATATGCTTAATTGAAATATTGAATTATTGAGAAATAATCCAATAAACAATTAAAAGCTGATAATTTAATGTACATTTCGTATAAGGAAAAAAAAGAGATTAAATGATAAATTTGCAGAAAATAAAAAGTATAGTGAATCAATTAACCATAGTAAATGATTTGTGAATAGTAATCGTATGAGTGAGTAGTAACCATATAAATGAACAGTACCCAAAGGATTACAAAATAATTCATAATTTGAATAAAATGGTGAATTATTATAAATAATTCATAACTCGTATAACGTATTGCAATTTTCAAATAATCGTAAATTTAGATTGAAAGAGTAAGAGATTGACTAAGAGTCAAAGAGTGAATAAAATGACTGTAAAAGTATATTTTTGAATTGTAAAGAAATAATTCAATAAGTGCCAAGAAAGAAAAGAGTGAATTATCCTGATATAATTCACAAGCTGGGAATCACTTTTGATGACGACCGACTCCGATCTGATGGCATAGAGCAGTCTCAGCCCTTACAGAAGCGCCTCGTACTCTGCCATATTATTGAAAATTTTAAAGCTGAGTTTTATTGCGTACCTTATAACAATACCCAAGGGGCCTATTATCATAATGCTTGTACCTCCTCGGTTGTCATTTGCAGCTCTATCCACGATCATTTCCCATTTTCCTGGTTGGGGGTGATCGATTACTTCTTCGCCGGAGAATTCAGTGATGAAGTATACCAAAGCTTGAGCCTTAATTACTTTCCTGAGCTCGTACCTCACGTCCCACGATTGAAGCTTGATTGTCCATTCCACCATTTTTTCCTCTAAGTCCGAGGTCTGGAGAATTTTTCTGATCGGTTGGCCTAATCGGACTACTATCGTGTGTGCCTCGAAGTATTGCCTTAGTTTCTTTGTGCACATCATGAGGGCACTGATGAGTTGTTCAATCAGACCTTTCTTCAATTCTAGGCCTCTGAGCAATTGGCTCACACAATAAATAGGCAACTGCTAGGTTTCTTCTTCCCTGACCAGGACACCTGTAATAGCTTCACCAAAAGTTGACAAGTATAAATACGAATTTTCACCTGGAAGCGGTCAGCTGAGTAACGGTGGGTTGGTGAGAAATTTCTTTAGCTCATCGAAGGCTTGCTGATAGTCAGCATCCCAATTAAAAACTTCATTCTTCCTCAATTTGTTGAAGAAGGGAGTGCATCGTTTGGCCGAAGAGGAGATGAACCGTCCAATGGCTGTTATTCTGCTGTTCAACTGTTGAACATCCTTCACACTACTTAGTGGTTGCATCTCCAAGATTGCCTTTATTTTATCAGGGTTGGCTTTGATCCCCCTTTAGGAGACCATAAAGTCCAAAAATTTTCTTGAAGGCACCATGAAAATGCACTTCTCAGGATTGAGCTTCATCCAGAATTTATTCAGCGTGTTGAAGATCTTTGTTAAATCAACAGGATATTCTTCAGGGGTTTTGCTTTTGACGATTATATCATCCACGTAAACCTCCATATTCTGCCCCATCTGATCTTTAAAAATCTTATTCATTAAGCGTTGATACGTGGCACTTGTATTTTTCAATCCAAATGGCTTGGCCTTATAGCAAAAGGTGCCATTATTTGTGATGAAACTAGTTTTCTCTTGATCCAACAACTATATCATGATTTGGTGGTATCTAGCATACGCATCAAGGAGGGAATAGATGGCGTGACCGACAGTAGCATCTACCAGTTGGTCTATGCTTGGTAGGGGTAGCTATCTTTCGAACACGCTTTGTTAAGGTCTATAAAGTCGACACACATTCGCAGCTTCCCCGACTTCTTCTTTACTAGAACAACATTGGCGAGCCATTCGGGGTAATCAACCTCTCGAATTGTACCCGCTTTTAATAATTTTTCTACCTCCTTATAGATAAATCTCCTCCGATTGGGAGCATGCCTTCGTAACTTTTGCCTAATCGGCTTGCAGGCTGGATGCACGTTGAGTTTGTGGGTGATCACGCTGGGGTCGATTTCGATGATGTCCTCTAGCTTCGGAGCGAAGGATGCCTGGTTGATCATCAAAACCTGTATAATGGCATCCTCAACCTTCGTATTCATGCTGGTGCCAATCCAAATAGCCTTGTCTTTCATAAGTGTCCTTGTCTTGACTTCCTCTGCTGGATCCATTCTCCAATCCTTCGCTTGCTCAAGTCGCTCTAGACCTGGTTCTATCATTATGGCGTCTTTATGGTGCTTGATCATAGCGATATAGGCCTCTCTCGATGCCTTTTGGTCACCTCTCAAGATGGCGACGCCTTTCCTTGTTGGGATTTTCATCACTATATAACGAATGCTGGTGACAGCTCCAATTTGAAAGAGTAGTGGCCTGCCAAAAATGGCTTTATAAGTAAAAACCATATCAATAACCATGAATGTTACCTTGCAGGCATGGGCGAGGGCTTCCTGGCCAATCTCAGCAAATAAATCAACCGATCCTACCACTGGCACTGCGGCATTGCATAGTTCGATCAATGGCATGGCATTCAGCTTAAGCTCTTCGATCGAAAACCCCATTTCTTTGTAAGCTTACAATGTAAACACATTCATAACACTTCCATTATCCACCAATATCTTTTTTAGATCGAAATAATTGATCCACACCCAGACGACAAAGGCGTCTTCGTGAGGGAACATTACATCTCGTGCATCCTCACTGGATATGGTGTCTATGGCTTGCCGTTCGGATGTATAAGAGACATAAACGCCCTTTCCCTTTCTTTTTCTGGAGAGATCCTCTCCATAAGACGACCCATCAGTGATCATATTTACAACATTGGCATACGATTAGCGTGGATCTACATTCTTTGGCTTTCTTCACTCATCGTCGTCGTCGTCATCTTTGAAATCATCTTTCTTTTGGTCCAATTGTCTATAGAGGCTTACCCCTCGGGTCGCACCTACAAACCTCTTGAGATACCCTCTTTGCAAGAGTCGCTCAATTTCTTCTTTCAGCTGGTGACATTCGTCGGTTGTGTGACCAACATCCTTATGGAATTTGCAGTACTTATTATGGTTCTTGGTCCTTCTACTTTTCTCATCCATCTTCTTCGGCCAATTCACCTTTTGATGATTCTTCTTGATCCACATCAACACTTGCGTGGGATTGGTGTTGAGTGGAGTGAAAGTTTAAGCCTGCTGACCAGTACCCCGATCGGACCTTGATCATTCTGCCTTCTTTTTTTTCCTAAATTTCTCAAAGTGGAGGCTCTCTCAGGGCTCTTCGCAATTCGCTAAAATATTTTCTTCTGCCTCAGCTGAACCTCAAGGCGTCATCCAGTTGAATGTATTGCCTAGCTCTTTTCATCAGATCGAAAAAGATGATTGGCGACCTTGTTGTAATTAATTCAAATAATGGCCTATCAATAATGCCATTGGCTAAGGTGGTAGATGCCATTTCCACGCTTACATTCCTCACTTCCGACATTATGGCTTGGAATCTATCGATGTAGTCTCAAAGACTTTCATCAGTCCTCTGATAGAGGTTGCATAGATCGCTCATGAATTTCGACGCTCGCGTCTGTACAATGAACCATGTAATGAACAACTCTTTTAGTTGTCGAAAAGAAGTGATTGAACCCTGTGGGAGCTCATGGAACCATGTGAGAGCATCTCCTCCTAGCGTGGTAGGGAATATCCTGCAGGTAATCCTTTCGTCGTAGGTGTATACCTGCACTTTCGTTAGATATTCTACAAGATGAGTAGCATGGTCAGTCTTACCTGTATACTTATCTATTATCTGTCTCGCCATCTAGGAGGTAGCTCTGACTCCGTGATTTTCCTACAAAATGGTAAGGCCGTATTACCGCAGGTGTTGTCCTTAAATACTCATTTTTTGGAGCCTATCAACCCAAACTGCTTGAATTTCTACTTGAACCATTTATCCTATCTGCTTATGGCTACTGAGGCAAATTCATCTCTCTACCCCTTCATGCGGCTACGATTTGGCATACATATGAAAGATAAATCGTCCCCAATGGACGAGGTGGAAGATCTACTGGGGACGTATGGAGAATTTCTACTTGAGGACATTGTGCCCTTCCCCTTGTCATATCTACCTGGGGTTCTACCCCTCATCTTTCTATTATCATGAGCTCTTGGCTCGTTGATGAAAATTTCCTTATTTCTTCTTCTTTCGAAGTCTTCGATCAGGAAATCCATTTTATGACATTTCTCATAAGCTCTAGGCATATTTTCCTTTTTTAAAGTTTGGACTATGCTTTTAGTGAAGTCACTAAGGATGGCGCACATGTCCCTGATGGTGATAGGGGTATCTTCCAATTGCTGCATTGCTATATTGTTGAATTCTGGAAGGAGGTTGCCCCTAGTCAGGAATCTGGGAGACCTCTCTCTTCTTTCTGAGGACCTAGATCTGTCCTGACCATTGTTATTATACTCTCAATGAAAGCAATTTTTCAAACATGTCATTTTTCTTTCAACGAAAGCACCAAATGATAAAGCAAGATTTAACTTTATCTGTAAGAGGGAGAGTTGACAGCTGATGATCGATCGGATGACGGAGCATGCAAAAAGGGGTGCTCGATCGAATCCGGGCATTAGCACTCCGAAGCTTAAGTTAGTAGCTTTTAGAGAGAAAATATTAAGAGAGAGAGAGAGAGAGTCTCAGATAGTCAATACCTAGAGCCATTGTATTTTAGGCTATTTATAAGAGTTCTTTGAAGGGGTACTCGAGTACCTTGGGGTGTCATAACTGGTAGTTGGAGCAGATGAGCGGCGATGTGACATGGAGCAAGTAGAGAGTATGGGTGTTGCCTTGTTTCAGTGGGCTAATAGGACATGCTGTCCCATCAGTCCAATCGAACATCACGCCTGCCTGTCTTTTCTTTCACTCACACTTTGCCTTTTTGTTATTGGGCTTGGGCCTTGTCAAGTGTTGTTGGGCTAGCCTGATTGGGCCTTTGGAGATGTATTTTCCATAATAATAATAATAATAATAATAATAATAATAATAATAATAATAATAATAATAATAATAATAATAATAATAATAATAAGAAGAATGAATGGGTTGTCGAAGCCCTTTAAAATAAATACTGATTCACCTAAACTAACTTGTAGAAATAGTGGAATCAAGTCAAATTCCAAGAGAATTATGTAATTAATTTCTCAATATTGAAAACAAAAATATAAAATAAAAGGGGGTTTTGAATCGTTGGATTAAAACTAAGAATAAATTAACAAGAAATTAACAAAAAGCAAAAATATTAAATTAAATAAAAATCAATCTTACCAAACTTCCAATTCAAACATATAAATCTCATCCAATTGCAACTTTGATCATAAACTTAACAATTAATTTCTCAATCCAAGAACTTAGTCTACTTAATCGGAAAAGATGTAGAAAGCAATAGTTCTCCTAATGTAATTGACTTAAATAAAGCATTTAAAATCAAATCTTACCATTAATTTAACTGGGCACGATAGCGTTCCATATCAATTCAATGATAGCATTAAGAATTATTGAGAATGACTAAGCCAAAAATTAATTAATTGAGATAGCTACAATTCAATTAACTTTATACTTTCATTTTCCTAAAATCTATTATGCAAGCTATGTAAATTGGAAAGCCAAAATTACATACACATAAGCCAATTCCTTACATACACATAAGCCAATTCCTTGCTACTAAAATCAATCATTCATGACAATTACAGATCACAAACTCATGGATAGCAATAGAAAAAATTAATATTGAATTAAGGTGTCAATTTAATTATTATAAATAATTCATAGAAAATAAGAACAAAAAATGATTTTTATGTAACATTTTGATACTGTTTGCATGCATTTTATGTCCTATTTATTTTATACTCCTATTCTAGAATGCATTATTCAATGTTTATTAGTTTATTTATTCATTTTTCGATGTTACATTACTAACCATTACTTTCTCTTGTATTTGTAAGCACTAATCTTATTTGAATGGATTTTTGGAGACTTCGTGATTAACATGTCATGCAGGATCCACCATGGATAATCTTTATTCCTTTTTTGCTTATTTATTTATTCACTTGCTTTTTATTTTATTTTTATTTTGATTTATTATTTGAGGGTGTAATAATTTAGTAATAAAATAGTTTTTTGCACGATAAAGATGAAATTCACTTAAAACTATTTTTACTAATTAATTTGGGATTTTATAATAAAGTAGACCAATGTCTAATTTTTGAACCCAAAATCACACAATAACAAAAGCATTTTGTAAATATGTATAAGGGGACCAAAGTTCCCAATCTAAATAATTTCCCATTTTATGTATGGTGATTTATATATTATTTTCTCATTGGACAACTTGCTTATGTAATAGTTTAAGTAGGCTTCTTTATTTATTTCTTTTATTTATCACTTTGCTATATGTTTTAGTGTTTATTTATTCAATTTTGCAATGCATCGTGTGAGAGGGGAGATAGTGAACTAATATTAAAAACTCATTTATAATGAACACCTAATCGGGGTATAAGTGAGAGTGATATTTTAAAGACCTATTTGGTGTGGGCATCAAAGGTTAGATTCATTCCCTAATATTTTATTATGTGGTAACTCCATGATACCTACCTATTAGGCCCATTATAGATGCCTTTATTAGTTGGGCATCAATGATAAAATTGGATCAAAATCCCTTTTCTATTGCAAAGTGGCCAATTTATGAAACTCATAAACCTTGTTTAGTCTTGGACCCTAAAAGCAGGCCTTCGAGAGTGAAACTGAACACAATCAGGGCTCAATGAGCATTATAGTGGTCATTCCACTGGGGATTTAAGAGACCTTACTCCTAAAGTACTTCAATAAACTTTTTATAGTTTAGTTTTCAATATTAATCTTATCTCCTTTTGAAATTGCATCTCCTGCATTCATCTTAAAGCTTTAGAATTAAGTTAGATATCCCTCTTTTAGCCTCGATGTTATCCTGAAGCGCACCCTACACTCATTCACTATAGAGGTGTCAAGGAGAATCACTAGCCCAAATTCTTATACCAATTGGTATATAAAATGGTGAGCCATCGATCATTATACTCATGATGAGCTAGATCAATTGGCAAGGACCATGCTTAGGTAGCCCTAAAGTTTCACCACCCGACTACAAGCCTATGTAATGACGATAGCTACTTCCCTAGGTTGTATAACCTTAACAACTTATGCTTGCTATATAGGCCCTTATATATCAAACAAATTCAAATAGATTAGGTGGGTACAAATCAAAGAATGCCATGCCCTAGTGGTCCCTATCCAATTTATTTGATTTGTTTAAATACACAATGACCAAAACCCATATGTTTATGCTTTCAATTAAAAGGTATTATGATTTCATATTTCCATTGTGAACCATATGCATCCATCCAATTAGTCTTTGACCCATAGGTTAAGCCTACGTAGGAAAGAGCTCTTATATGGGAGCAATAAGGTTGGAAGGCTTTTTCTTGCTTATATCTAGTTATGTTTGAAATGCGCTGGAGCCATGCTCTGTAACACTCTTCTCAAAACAGTCCTTAACGAAACGAGACTTAACTAACGACGGTAGGTTTTTTTTTCCAAACAATTCAAACCACTTGAAAATACTTTTATAAAAATTCCAGAATCAAATAACAGTCTTATAAACAGTTAAAAACAAATATTAATCATCAAATGAATACTTATACTAATCCATACATCCAAGACAAATAAACATATAACCAAAATACCATTCAAACTTTTACCTTAATAGTCTAAGTATAAACATGCCAAAAGCTTACACCAACTAACACAAAAATCTTCTCTTCCGATCTGGACCTTCAATGTACTATGCTCCCGCAATACTCCAGAACCTGCATGCAGTAAACACTACATGCTAAGCATTAAATATGCCCAGTGGTGACTACTAATCCAAGAATTTCTCAAGAATAAGCATAATTTCGTAATTTATGCTTCTACTATTCTTATTTCATTAAGCATTTCTTTTTATTTCAGTTATTACTAATTTTGTTATTAATTCATATTCTGATAACTATTGGTCTTTGGTTTCTAAACTTTCAACTTTATTTTGCAGAATTTTTTTTAGGTGGATCAATATCGGATTTACCTTTACTTTTACGTTAATGTTTACTATAACTTTTACTTTTATTAGTACTTTCACTTATCTTCTAGCCATAGCAATTTAATTACCATATCAATTAACGATGTGAATTGGTACTCGTGTCTTTACTAGTACCAAAGTAAATTACTTAAATTCTTGATTTACTGTTTAATTATTTAATCTGTACTCTAATTATACTTCTTGCTATTATTCTTTTATTTTTGCTTTGACTTTTAATTAATAAATACATTACTAATTAAAGGCTTTTAAGCTTTATTGCAAAGTGATATAGGTATTTTGGGATACTTTGCAGTCAAATTCTCTTTCCTTCATTTATATATATATTATTTTCATTCAAATACTTATTAAGACATATGTCTTTTACTTCTTTCTCATCGGTCAATTATGTGTCTTTCTATTGTTTTACTTTTCAAATAACTTTTCTTTCAGAAAAACGTTACGTGAGCAATAAGTTTACTTCATGTCAAAATCATCACTTTTTAACTTTAAGCAGGAAATTAATATTGTTTTTCAAACTTATCACTTCCTACAATAGTAATTGGTATGAGAAATACTAATTAATCAAATTTATCTTTTTCACGAAAAATAAAATACATTCTAAATTCTTACAAAAACTTAATTAAACATTGATTTAATATTTTAATCTTATAAAACCTCTTTTCTTTTTCTTACTAATTACACTTTTCATAAATCTTTACATAATTATTTTGCTCTTTTATTTTCTTCGAAACAAATTATTTTTCATGAATCATTTTTTTATTGTAACTTTTTACACTTAATTTATTTAAATAATACTGATTTATTCATTTCGATGCGCTCCAAGTGCAATATAACAGGACTCTCAAAATGATACTCGGGACTGGACCCTAAGGTCCCAGACAGACTGAAAAATGATCTCAAAGATCATTTTTCTACAGAACAGATATCAGATACAGACAGAAGCCATGGAGATCAATGATCCTACCATAGCAAAACAAGTTGCCATGACTTACACCGCGGTTCAGATGTCCCTATGGCTAGCCAATTATATTCAAACAAGAATAACAACACCTGCTTATTGCTAAAGGCAAATTAATCAATCACATTTGCAATCATTTTTAATCATTAAAAGAAATATTTAATCTCTTTCTTTTATTTCTTTGTACATTATATTTTGATCAAATACACTCTTTTAGTGTGATCGGATATTCAATAACTTTTTGTCCTATCATTGACTTTATCTTTTCAGATCATTTTTGTGAATTATCCTTCGATAATTCATATAGATACTTAGGCTTTTCAGTAACTTCCATCTTTTCTTTCACTTTGTCTTTTCAAGTCACTATCGTGAATTATTCTTTAATAATTCACTCAAACACCTGGACTTTTCAATCTTTTATACAAATTCTAACTTTTCTTTTATTTTTCTTGTATAATTCTTTACGAATCCTTTTCAATACTTTTAGGCTTGACATTTTTACAATTTTTCCTTTTTCAGTCCAATTTTTCAATTATTCGATATGCCGACTTTTATTTCGTCGGCGAATTAATTTTTATATAATCATTTATTCTCTTAATACTTTTTGTTGACTAATTTATTTTGATAAATTAATCACATCTTTATTTTTCTACTTTTCATGTAATTAGGAACTCTAAGTATATCAATTATTATATTATGCTTCGAACAAGCATAATTTGACTTTTTCTATCTATTTATTAATTTCAAATACATAATTACGATTTTTTCATTATAATAATTTATTTTCATTTTTATTTTATAATTTCTTCCATTATTTATTTTTTATTCTTTATTTTATCATGTTTGAGTAAAATTACATTTTGGTCCTTAAACCACGGAAATTCTATCTTTCGAAACCGTTAGACCTCCAAAATTACCATTTTACCCTTGTTAAGTATTTTTTACTTATTTTTACGCGTTAATTACTTACTTTGACAAAATTACCATTTCGCCCCAAAACTATTATTTTCTTTCGTTTAAGTCCTTTTTCTATTCAAAACTCATTTTATCTTTTCTTGATTCACGTAGTAATTTATTTCCATCATTTTCATTTATTTATGAATTATTTACCAATAATTCATTATTCTTCTTATTTTCATGACTCAATAATTATTCAAAAAAATTCGTTGGTTGACTTTTTATTTCTTGTCATTCACATTAATTCATTTTCATATTAATTCGTCATTTTTGTCTTTTTATACAATTATGCATTAAAAATTCAATTATTTACATTATACATAGTTATATAAAAATTCCAATAACTTTAATAAATTCTAATAAATTTCATTTATGCATTATTTATTGGTCATTGTCATTTTTCATCAAAATAATCATTTAATTCATAATAAATCACAATTTTCATTCAATACATACCCTATACATAACCTTTAAAATTCTCGAATAATTTTTAAATATTCTCTAAAAATTTATAGACATCAATTATCATGTCTACAATTATTTTAAGCCAACATACATCATTTACATGCAAATTTCTCACCATTTTTCCTTATTATCAATTTCGTCCACAATTAAATTTCTTCCTAAATATTTTTGTTTCTTTCATTTTCACTTTTCATTCATCATTTCTCTAATCCATTGCAATTACCCTAATATAATTGCATCAATTAACAATTTTACATATTTTTATTTTGGTTACATAATCAAGAAAAATTCAAATTAAATGGAAAATTAAGGGATTTTGTAGTCACTTACCTTTTTCCATGCCTTAGCTTCCTTAAGCTTCACTTTTCTTCACTTGGCACCAAGCACAACTCCATCCCTCCACAAATACATCTTTGGCCAAATTTTCAAGCCTTCCTAACATCAAATTTTTATCCTCAAATGAAAATCCAATCTCATAATTAGCTTTTACACCTCAAAAACTCAATTAAAATTACTTAATTCCTTAAAGTCCATCTTACCTCTTTTCCTTTGATTCCTTGCCTTTCCTTGCTCAAATCACTTGCTTAAGGCCACTAGGGTGACCTAGAGAGAGAGAACTTCATCTTTTATTTAGGAGTTTAGGAGAGATTTGAAGTAGATATGAAGAAAAATCAAGAGAGAGAGAAGGAGAGGAAATTCTGCCATTACAAGAGGAAGAGGAAGCTGGAGTATTCTGGAGAAAATCTCCAGATTTTTGCCCCTTTTATACCACTCTTATGGGCCCAAAATTGGGCTTAATGAGTGGGCTTAGCCTAATTTAAAATTAAGGCCCATTTATGCCTTCTTAAAGCCCAATTCAATTTCTCTCTCTTCCTTACTTCAAATCACTTTAATTTTGATTCCATCATTCTTAAAACATCAAAAATAGGTAGTACGCAAATTTTTGGCTCTATCGGAGTCCGTTATCGGTCCGATTCGATAACTACCGGTGTTACCAAAAAATTCAATTCTCATTACCAAAATATTCTACATAAAAATTCATGTAGACACACAAAATTCAGTAATATTCGGAGTTCGTTTACTATTTTTAATTATTTATGCAAAATCAAGTCTCATTCCCTACCAGGAAAATTGATGGAGGCCCATTTGACCTAAAATTCACTTCAAATTTCAATCATAGGCTCACCATGACTATTTCTTTCAAATGGTCCAATAAAATATTTTCGACTTTCGGGTGTCCTTTTGGGCCTGAGAAATACTATTCACTGCCGGAAAGTACTATTCATGACTAACCCAGTGTTGAGGCCATTACATGCTCGATTCCGGTTGAATTCTTGGAGGTTCATTTTTAGGGTCTAAGATCAGATGAGGTTTGTTATAACTCATAAATTAGCTACTTCATAATAAAAAGGACTTAAGCCTAAATTATTATTGATAGTCAACCTATGAAGGTGTCAAATGTGGGCTCAAAAAGGTAGGTATCACGGAGTCGCCACTTAACAAAACGTTGAGAAATGAATCTTGACGTTTTAAAGCCTAAATAGAGAATGGTGCTCAAGACATCACTCTTACTTGGCACCTCAACTAAGTGTTGTTGTATATTTGAGTTTTAAATATTAATCCATTACCTTCCTTCTTATATGATGCATTGCATAAATTTAAATAAACATATCAATCAATTAAGTAAGCAGTAACTAAAGCAATAAATAAATAAATAATTCAACTCTTTAAATTATTACAGAAGAAAATCATCCAAATATAAAAATAAAATGACATATATAAATTGACAAATTTATTTGAATTGGAAACATTGGTTCTCTCATGCATATTTTACAAAAAAAAATATATTTTTTCTTATTATGTGATTTTTGGGTTGAAAATTGGACATTGCCCATTTTATCAAGAAAAATAAAAATTAATTAATAGAAAATAATTTGAAGTGAATTTTCCATTTAGCATGTAGAAAAATAAATTTATTACTATATATTACATCGCCAAAGATAAATACATTAAAAATTAACAACAAATCAAAAGTTAAAGTAATAAAGCAAAACGTTAAATAATTAAATCTAAATGCAAATAAAAATAAAATCAATGAAAGGGAAAGTGTGAACCAATTGAGGACAAGACTCCCAAAGCAAGATCACACCTAAAAAAACTCCAAATATCTATCATATTGATAGACAACCATCTATCATGTTTTTTTTTTATCTGTCACTCGAGGAACAAATACAGAAAGCAAAACCATCAAACATAAAATTATTTAAGATCACAAATAAACCCTAAATATGTAATTCTATGTATCTAAAACATGCTAGATCTAGAGTACTATCCCTACATCACATTTTAATTACATTGTCAGGACTTAACATAGGCCCTAGGAGAATTAATGAGTATTATTATGGTAATATGTCTAATTATGCTTAATTAGATTATGTATTACAAGTTAAGACTTCGAGGATTAAATGTTTTAAGTGATAGAGGGTAAAATAGTTATTTTACCTTATGTACAATTGGAGCAAAAGTGTGATTATTGGGATAATTGCAATATAAGAAATATAGTTGGGGTGAAATTGTGAATTGAGAAAAGGAAAGGATTTCAAGTGAAAATTGTTGTGGGCCATTGATGAGGTCATTATCCACTTAAAGCCCCATAAAAATTTGGTATAAATGGGGGATTAAATGTGAGGGTTAGCATATTCAAAAAGGAAAAAAAAAAGAAAGAAAACATTTATCTTTTCTCTTTTTAAGAAAATATGCATTTCCTCCTCTCCTTCTCTCTTTCTAGAATTTACCCTTGTCTTTCTTCTTTCTTTTAAATCTAGCCTCTTTACATCAAAGAACATTCTTAGATTTCTTCTTTAATGCATTTGAGAAGAGTTTATTAAAGGGTGTCTTCTAGAAGAAAAGCAAGCAATGAAAGTGGAAGAAGGAGAATAAGAAATCAAGAAAAGAGGAGTTGATGAAGATTTGAAGTTGCATGTCAGGTTTGGAAACTCTAAGGCTATGTTTGGTAAGATGTAATGGATTGTAATATATTGGGTAATGTAATGGATTAAAAAATGTAATGTAATTGTGATTACATTACTATGTGTGGTTACATTAGTAATGTAATGTAAATACTAATACATTTCTATATTTAGTTGAAAATATAAGTGAAAAATAGTTGAAAATTTAAAATGTATAATGCTTATATATGGGTTGATCAATGACCATAAATTGATCATTAAGTTTTTTTATCCAATGGCTATGATTAATCCATTTGTCCATTTATGATTGGTCTAATTTATTTTGTTATCAATTTTTTACCAAAATTAGTCAAAAATTATCCAAAAATATTATTTAGATTGGTTTTAAAATTTTAGCCCAAAACGAGTTCTTTTCGGTATATTTCAGAGTCCGAAATTAAATTACCAATCCGAAAGTCAAATTTTTGGATTTATCTAAAAATTAATTTTTCACTTTTAAAAATTTATTTACATTATTTCTAAATATTCTATGCGATCAGAATAATTTTTTAAGATTTGTAAAATATTTTTTAGTTAGTCAAAGTTTTGGTCAACTCGTTATGGTTTCGTTACTTATTTTTATTTTTAACTTTTGGTGGCCTAACTGAATTCATTTTTATCTCAAATCATATCACCGTACTCGTCATGAATAATACTTTTCAGTGATGTAATAAAAATTTTACAGTTTTCGGCAATACTCGGACGGTATTATTCATCCTGGTCATGTTAAAACTAGCATTAAAATAAATTAATTCTTGTTAAAAATGTATTAATTCATTAAAATAAAAAACTAGAATCAACACTCCAATGTCATGTTAAAAATAATTTGCAAAATTTTTGAACTCGTAAAAATAATATAATGAGAAATACGGAACAAAATTGAATGATTTGAGAATACATTAGTAAATGTATTCACAAATACATTTGTAAACATGATTACATTACATTGTTAAAAATTTGTGTTAACAAACAAAAGATTAATTACACTTTGAATTATATTACATTACAATCCATCCTACCAAACATGGCCTAAGCACTTTGTATGTAATTGCTTGTGTTAAAATATGGATATATTGTGTAATGTATGCATTTTAAGATGGAGATATGGTTTATAGAGATGAGATTTGAGGTTTATACTTTGCATGTGTTTGATTGATGATAATTCATTAAACCTCTCCATATGTTTACCTTAAAGTTTATTTGATTTAACTATATGGCTTGAGGTTAAAAGATAGTAAGGTTAAGAAATTCATAGGTTAAAGAGAGAAAAAGGAAGTCAATTTCAGAAATTGACAGATTGTTATGTTGAGTATGTTGCTCTGTTTTTACAATAACCTTTGGATTTTAATATATTATTAAGTTGAAATTGAGATCAAATGGTGTTTTCAAGTAAGTAAATCACCTAAGCTTTGAAGGTACATGGATGTAAAATAAGTGTAATTGAGCTATAGAGTGCATACAAGATACTTGTTGTATGGAGCTGTGAATTTCATGAGTAGAGGGGTGTACTCCTTGACATTATTGCGCTAGATACTCATGTTGCACTCATGATAGAGCACTATTTCTTCTTCCTTTACTTCTTTCTTCTTCTCTTTCATATCTGTTTACCTTCTTTTATCATGATCATAATGAGTGTTACGGTCGCAACATATCCTTACATGCTTAAGAATATGATATGCATGATTATAAGTTTGTGATGGTTGACTTGGGTATGTTTAAAGGAGTTAAAGTAAAAGTTATGAAAGAAAATGTGACATGCAGTGATTTATAAATATAGAAAATATTAGAAAAATGTTGTAAAATCATCAATAGGCCTTAGCCAACATGTTATTATAAGATGCACATAAGTATACATGATTTTATTGGTTTACTTGGAATAGTGAAAGTATGTATGTGTGTGCCTACGCACTTATGATATCATATGATTGTAATTAATTTATGATATGTTGAGAGATAATTGCTTAGACGCATGAGATTGTGTATGTGTGCGTGTGCGTACGTACACGCACGTGTATGTATAAAGTATGTATAGATATTAATATAGTGTGAACACATATGATTGGGTTTCAACCTTTGAATAGGAATGACATATACATTCGAATAACTTTATTGGGTGTAATATCTTGATCATATATGTTTATCATACTAAACCAATGAACATCTGATGATGTGTCTTAAATATAAATATGTATAGGAATTGGAAATAATTAATTGTAAAGGTATGCACCCATGAATTGATAACATACATATATGTTTGATACCATATATTCATAGTTCTTATGAATATATCTTACAAGTATGATAATATAGAGCTTGTGCAAGCATGAAATGATAAGCATATTCAAAATGTGATTCTAAATCATATTGTATGCTTTGAAGAATCGTGAAATATAGATATATATGCATGTATCTTTTGAATGAATAAACTCAAGATAACATGATGATAAGCATCACTTTTATATGTACATGATGAGATGCTGGCTGGATTAGTCCTTAATCCAGTCGAGTTGATGATAAAACCCAGAATTCAGTAGATAGGTTTCTCGAGTTTAACTTTTATAGAGATTTTGACCTAGAAAACATGGTTTTGAGGCAAAAATCCCTCTAGACAATTTTTCCCCTATGTGTCTAGTTTCTATAAAAATAAAAATTAGGCAATTTTGACAACTATCCAAGGAGATATGTATAAAACTATATAGACTATTCCAATTGACAGGGTAGTAGCCAACACAAAAATTCAAATCAAAATTTAAAAATCCTAAAGGTAGAAATAACCTTTGATTTGTCCACAACATTTCTAAATATATAAGTCTAGTTTATTCTTCAATTAGAATCACACCATTTTGAGATCTATAGATCGAGATACAACCAAAATTCCAAAACCGGTTCAAGTGATTTTCAGCAAAATTCTACTAACTCATTAACCAAAGCTAAATTAAGCTTCAACATGCAATTTAATCTTAATTCTAAAATTAATTAACATCATCATCCTATAATTTATCCACGTACATATTTAAATCATCACTACCATACACAAAAAGAGGTAAGAGATTCTCATACCTTAAAGGCTTATAAATTCACTTTATTTGCTTCAAGCTTCCTCTCTTTCCCTTAACTCTAACTTCCTCCTCAATTGAATCACATAATACACTAAAAAAACTTCAATTCTAGATATACATATAACTCTTAAGACCTTAGATGGAGAATAAAAGAGAAAGAAATTAATTTCCTACTTAAATCCATAATGTGACTTACCTTATTGAATTTTATCAATTTCCTACACTTTGACGCTTCTCTTTAAGATGCAAAATTTTAATCAGATTTGAGAGAGATTGAGAATTTAAAAATCTAAAAATCTTGGCCTATAAAGGGTCGGCCATCCCTCTCTCCCTAAATATCTTTACTTTGTTTTCTTCCTATAACATTTCTAGAAATGCAAGGTATCATGCTCCCTTGGTTCTTGCTTTTAAACTTTTGTTAATTATGATTTGGCCACATGACTTTCCAATATTATCTTATTACATGCTACCTTAACTTATTCTTTATATAAACCTAAGATTTCATGTATTTGTCCATACATAACATAATTAGAGTGAATTATCAAATTACTCTCTAACAATATCATTAATACCGATCATATCCCTGACTCACAATAACTACCATATTCATTATCCTTTAATTCTTAAGCTTTATTAAGTATTATATCTCATTCTTACTATGGTATAATTCAGGGTGTTACATCTTTGGCTAAATTGAAGAAAAATTCTTGAGAGTTCATTGTTGAAAAGAGAGCACCAAATGAATTAGAGGCCATAAAATGCAAAAGCCTTACATTGAAAAATCCATGGCTTCCTCTGGTGGTAGTAGCTCGTTAGGCCTTCAAACATCCAACAATAGTGTAAATGCATTGCAACCAATTTATATATGTCTAATAAAAACTTGATTTGTGATGTCAAATAGTGAGTAGAATCCAAGAATATACTTCTGGAAATGCAATGTAAGTAGTTAATTTAATAGCTTCCTCTTTCTCATGTTCTTCTTTTCATCATCATTATCAGCATCTTCCTTACTTTCCTCTAGAAACCAATCCTAATTCTTTGGATTGTAGATTTTTTGCTTAGGATAATGATCGAATTTATGCCCAATTACCACAAATCCAAAATCTAAATTTCCTATTATACAATCAATTAACAACAACATACCTTCTAATTGGAGAAATTTTTAAGGAAATTAAATAAAAGTATAAACCTTTAAAAAAGCAATATGTGAAAAATCTTCTTCTTCTCTAACTTTGATTCTCCTCAGATTGAACCAAATAGGGGTTTGAGTTGAAATGTAGAACAAATTACCGGTGGCCACCTCACCCTTTTCAAGCCTTCTAAAAACCCTAACCTTTATTTCTGCATCATTGTTTTGTAACCAAATTGGGTTCTTCCCAATTACTTAAAATGAAACCCAAGCTATTTTTAGTGTTGGGTTTTAGTGAGCTGAAATAAAACATGATGGCAAGAGACTGTTTTGTTTATGGTGTTAAACCCTGAGCCTCTTCCAAATACAATCTTAGAACTATCATGTTTTAGCTTAATTATGGAACCATTGTCACCTTCTATCTCCATTTTTTTATATTTGTAAATAGCTAGGTAGAGAAAATGAGTGAAAGCTTAATAAAATCCATTGATAAAATGATGTGTTTTGAGGTCTTTAAGGGTAATCAGACCAAAAATCCAGGTAAGCATCTGATCTGTAATTTATTTTATTATTTTAATTTTTGGTGGGTCCCCCAACATTTTTGAAACAGGTTTATGCGATTTCAATCGTGCTTTTATTACATTCTCGTCAGTGCCATCTATTTTGGACTTAATGTATTCTACGCGAAAAGTTTGAGTACTCAATGTATAGTTTTAAAAGTATAGGGACTCAATGTGTAAAATCATTAAAGTAGAGGGACCAAAGTATGGATTTTTCCTAAAGGTATGCATGTATATACATACATACACATATATGTATATATATAGCAAAATCTATAAATTAATCCCTGAATTTTAATGTTTTTACGCATAGGGTTCCTATACTTTCAAAATTACACATTGAATCCTTTAATTTATACGTATTTATACATTGTATCCTTATACTTTCAAAACTACACATTGGATCCCTGAACTTATCTATTATAACACATTAAATCCAAATGGATGTCAAAAATAACAATATTCCATTAAAATACATGCGATTTTAATTGTGCTTATATTATATCATCGTTTGTATCGTTCATTTTGGACTTAATGTGTTATATTCAAAAAATTTAAGAACTCAATATGTAATTTTAAAAGTATAAGGATTTAATGCAAAAAATCGTTAAAGTAAAGGAACCAAAGTGTAATTTTTCCTCTATATATATACACATATAGATATTTATGTACCCAAAACAATGTCCTTTTACAAAATTCTTTATATATTAATAAAATGCAACGAGAAATGAATAGTTAGGATTTAGAAAAATGAATTAATTGTAAGAATTGAAAAAACTAAAAGTAAAATTTATTAAATAAATCAAGTAATTCAGGTTGCATTATAATCCAATTCATTTGGATAGATCCATTTGGATTTTGGATTGGATCATGCACCTTTTTTTTGGGAATTTGAGTAGAATTTAAAAGATATATATATATATATATATATATATATATATATATATATATATATATATATATATATATATATATATATATATATATATATATATATATATGCTCGTTGAAAGAGAGAGAGTGGAGGGGCAGATGCTTAGGTGATGACTATAATTCCGAAAGATTACCCAAATTGAGGAGCAGGTACATTCGTCTTATTAGCTTCTAGATGAACTCTATTTTTTTTTTCTTTTGAGAAAAGATGAAACTATTTTATTTCCATTTTCTTGTAATATCCGCCTCAACAGTTGCATTTGTCTTTAATTAAAGGAGCAATTAATAATTAATCTCTATTGCGTATAAAACTGAGGCCATGTCAATTAATTGGTCTGTAGCTCTTCATTTCATTTTAAGAGGTGTTTTTGAGAGATGGGGTTGTTGAATGATGCAGAGGGTGTGATTTACAAGGCAGTTGAGAATGTGGATCTTGGCCCTGATAGCCCTGAACTCTATCTACGTGCCAATGTTAAAGGTTTGCACTTTCCATTAACAATCTACTCTTTGCCTTTTTTTCTTTGTTTTTTTTTGGGAAATCATATTATTTTTATATAATAATAAGTTTGAATTTGATCATTATAATTTGTTTTCAAACAGCACCTCGCATGGCTGGATTTCTGGTCAAAGTTTTTGCCTGGTTTCTGGAGTCGAGGATATTTGGACCGTTACTACTCTACATATTGAAGAGAAACAATCTAATCCACAAGGTACACACACACTTCTTTTTCTTTAACGTCCTATCAATTGTTTTCTTTCTTACTTTTACCCAAATATATCATATTAATTTTACAATATTAAACTCTTAAATATTTATTTTACAATATTGAATCTCTGAATATTTACTTCTTTACATATTGATTTCTCAATAAAACTTCTCAGCTTATAAAAAAAAAAGGACAAAAAATATAAAATTAAATTATATGTACCGTTTGACATGCTGTTATTATGTGCATCTACATTTTAATTTGATATACATTTGTATATTTCTTATCTATTTAAATTAATCCGCTGTTTTATATTAATATTTTGATTTTAAATTGATAAAGATATTAGCGATAACATATCAACTTAATGTTAAGATGCATATACTAAAGGCGCATGATACAAGATATATTATTTAGTATTTTATTTTTCGTTCAGCGATGATCTAATTTGTACAAAAAAATAAAAATAAAAAAGTTCAAAAATTCAATATTGCAAAATAAATATTCAAAAACTTAATAACGAAAAGTCAAAAAATTCAAAAACTTATAAATAATTTGCCAAATTATTTAATATAACGACTTATTTAAGAGTCAATAGCTAAAATAGGCGCGGAAAGTAAGTGAGAATATTTAACTACCGAATTCCATCGCTACATATTATGTATTGTAGAAGCCTGTAGCGACCAACTATTCGGTCGGTATATTTCATTAAACTTTTAAATTTTAAAATTTGCCACGGATTATTTACCTGTCAAAACTAATTGAATAAGTTGATTGGTTTGTAATCTTTAAATATTTTCCTGAAATCCAACCTGCTGCCACTAAGAGATGGTGGAGACTTTCTAGAAAGCATGGCTAATTTTGAGAAGTTATTTGGTGTGTTGTTGTATTGATGTGAATGTATATTTGGACGGTTAAACTTTATTCCATATATTCTTACAACTTTCCCCCACCATAATTTCTGTAGTCCATGTATAATTTGTGCCAATACATATTGCGCATTAAATTTTGACCCTTATTCTTCCTCCACCTAATTAGTTTTGTTCTTTAATTCTTTTTCTTTTTTTTGTCCTTTCTTTAGGAAACCTTTGCTTTTGTTTGTTTTTTTTCTTTCTAGTACTTCCATAATTCAATACTAAGTAACTATTCGAATTAGCTTCTTTGATATGGCTAAGAAACTATATATATATAGTTCGGCCCACATCAAACTCGAATAGAGATGATCATGGGATGAGAAATTTCTATTCCGGCAAGGAACCGATCCAAATAGGACGGGAAATTTTCGAAAATTTTTCTTATGTAGGCAAGAACGGGAAAAAAGTATTTTCCGACTTAAAATTCGAGGTGGAAGCGGGAATTGTGATCCCCGTTCTCGAAATTTAATAATTAATTTTAATTATATTTATATAAAAAAATTATACAGTACATTGTACAATAAGCATTTTTCCTTTTTTTTTCTTTTATATATATTCTCCATGTTTATAAAATACTTTTCTTATAAAATAATCCTTGACGATCATAATTATTTCATAGAAATTTATAGATTAATTTAAACAATAATAGAAAATAAAGTGTTGTATTTTTTTTTTCAAATTTTGAATATATTGAATAAAAATTTGAAAGACAAAATAGTTAAATTTTTTAAATGTTAAGTGTAAAATAATATCTTTAAACCTGTTTGAGTGGAAAGTGAATCCATTATTGAGGGTGACATAAATTGACATTTCATCCGCATGTTTGCCACGTCAACATTATCATCACCTTCTTTTTAATAATGTTAGAGAAAAATGCATTATAGATAGTATTAATTTTCAAAATATTTTAAATAAATTTTCGGAAAACCATAGAAGCAAAATGGTGAGAGAGAGATGAAAAAAAAATGTTTAATCTCTCTGTTAGATTTGCTTAGTTTAAAAACTGTCAATACTGAATAGATTGAAAGTAAGAAATCAAATCGGTAGAAATTCAGAGATGAAAATAACTAAAATTATTTCAGATAATTCGATTTGCTTTTTTCAGTATTAAATAAATTTAGCAATTTTTGATCTGATGTTAAAACTTAAAGCAAACTGTTTAAAAACGGTGTTATGAATCCAAACTAAACTTAAATGAAACCCAAATGATAAGAAAATTTTAGGATGGAATCCAAAATCCAAAAAACTTATTTAAAAATACCCGAAGTCTGCTCCAATCCGACCTGAGCTTGTGACTTGATTTTTCTCAATTAAATTCCATTGTCATATTTATTTATAAATTATAATTTAATTGTATATATTAACACTATTATAGTGTCATTTTCCGAAGCATGTCTCCCAGACACAACAGGTTGTTATATTTATTAAGCCCCAATTGAACTTTTTTTTAATATTGTATTCTATTGAGTTTTTAAATATTTATTTCAAATCATATATATTTTGATCCAATTTTAACAGATTAATTATTTTAAGGCGTAGGGTTGAACTCAATTTATGTTAAATAAAAGTTAAAAACTTAGTAGTACAATATAGTGGTTTGGAGGATAAAGTTAAAACTGATTTTAGTTGACAAGATAAATAGAATTTTGTAGTATTAGAAAAGTGAGGCCGAGGTTGTTGACTAAAGACTTTAAACATATTTAGTCAAATCGAATTGGTAAAATTAGATTTTAGTTGACAATCCACATAAAATATCCATTGAATTAATATTCAATGAATCAAGATCTTTTAATTTTGAAAATATCCATTGAATTAATATTCAATGGGTTTAAAAGTGAAATGAGTTAATTTTAGGTTGATTCATTGGGTATTGAGTTGGATTAAAAAATAAAATGGATCAATTTTGGATTAACCCAATAAATATTCATGTGAATTGAATTGAATTTAAATAAAATTTTTTTGGATAAATTTGAATCGACCCATGCATTTGGGTCAATTTTATTAGGTCTAACACTATACCATTTTATTAATACTAGTCTTAGAACACATGCGTTGCATGCATGTTGCATGTGATTTATTATTTTTATTTAATAAAGGCAACAAATAATGAGAATATTTAATTAATATTACATAAAAATTCTATGATATTAAATTAAATGAGAATAAATAGGTTATACAAATTCAAAAGAGAAAAGATACTAAAATGCCTTCATATTGTTTCGGAGATATTGTTTTGGAGGAGCTAATATACCGCTAAATTTTTTTTTTGGAACAAAAATACTTCTTAATTTCTAAAAGTGGTACTAAAATACCCCTCCATCCAAATTTCGTTTATGCCAGGAATAATGGCACTGACATGTTATGTGTGGATCTGAAAATTGATGATGTGCCGAACATATAATGAGTTTGACACTCATAAGTGCCACATCATCGCGGGTCCCACTATTAAATTTGTTTTACTTTTTCTTTTTTTTCTTTCTTCTTCCTCCCTCTTCCCTCTCCCTCTTCTCTCTCCACCTCTCTCCCAAAACATGATCTATGCTATCTCACTCTCCTGCGATTGCCGTCTCCAATGGAGCCTACCCCACCATCCCCAAAACCATCGATACCTTCAAGTAAGAGTAGGGTAAGAAATTTCGATACACAAATTAAAGAATATTAAATTTCCTAAACTCCTAATTCTGCTCCATCTCCATCATGAATCCTCTAAGGGCAATAGAGCCTTCACTCTGTCATTCTCCCTCAACAACCAACGTCGATCTTCTTTCCGGATAGCATTTCACTATGTCATTATCCCATGTTTCAATTGGAAATTGATTTTAAGAAACATGAAATGAATTTGAATTTCTTGGTGAAGATGTTTGAAAGAGTCCTTGAAGAAGAAGTGATGAATTGAATTGGTGTTTTAGTTGAGTTCTAGCTAAATTGTTTAGTGAATCTAAGTTGTTGCCTTGAGTTACAACTTACAACATTATTATTTTTTGGATTTAATATAATTCTTCTCCATACACTATTAAAATAATGCCGGTTCATCTTCTTAAATCTAGAAGTCATTATACTTTGTTTTCCATTTGTTTGGCATTTGAAAAGTAAATGAAATGTTGTTTGGGGATCGCCAAGTTACTTCGATTGGGTTTGTAGTAATGAAAGAATTTATGCATGCTATTTTGTTATGGTGATTAAACTAGTGACAGATTAAGAGATAAGAAAACTAGAATAATAGATTTTATGTCAATGGCATTGGAAAAGAATACCCAAAGCGTTTCAAAAAGAATTTGTATGCAAGCAATAGGATTTCGGCCATTGCAAGCCTCAAACACTCTCGCAATTCGCTATCAACAACTGTCCATTGAGATTGCCTCTAATAAATCTCCTCAAATTGTTCGTTGAATGTCTCGAACCTATCTTTCACCATTGCTCTTGATAATCCATTGTCACCTCCAGTTTAGAAACTCAAAAACCCAACTCCAAATACCGCTTCTTCTATTCTAGCAGCAACCCAAACTTCATGAACCTTAGGACAATTTTGAAAAAGATGTAACATAGTCTTAAAAAGAAGTACATCTCAAACAATTCAAAGGGACTTGAGAAATAAGCTGACTTAAAACAAATTTGATAGAAATAATTTCAAGAGTTGTGTACCAAAGGAAATTTAACACTTTAAAAGGTAGATTAAGCTACCATAATCATTTCTAGTAAGAAAAAAGCAAAGAAGAAGAAGAAGACGAATTTTGATTAAGTCCAAAGAAGCCTAAAGGGCAAATTTATAACCACTCTTCTATAGAATTAAATAAAATGATGGCTAACTAATATGAACTCAAATGCTTAAGAATGATTTGCCACAAATTTATTGAGATTGTAATAGCCTATAAATAGGCGTTACATCTGAAAAAGGACAAATAACAACCTCCCTTTGAACCAGGGAGTAGTGCCCAACGTGCAAAAACATAACAACATAAAAATAGGCTTTATTGGAATAAAAATAGACTAAGAAAATGGGGGTGGTGCCAGATTTTAACTGCCCACTTTTGTAGTTGACCAATTCAAACTTTCACGTTTTGAGAGCATTTCTCAACACTCCCCTTTGCTCCAAAAACGCATACACCAAGCAGAGACCTCAAATATTCATGCTTAATTTTTGCTAAAGGCTTAGTAAAGATATCAGCAACTTGTTCTTCTGTACTGTAGTACTCAAGTGAAATTTTTCCTTCAATAACCAATTCTCTAATGAAATGTGCTCTTATATCCACATGCTTGGTTCTTCCATGATACACAAGATTCCTTGACATAGCTATAGCTGATTTGTTGTCACAGTGAATCTTTGTTGTTTCTCTTTGCTCCTATCCAAGTTCTTCTAATATCCTCCATAACCAAACACCTTGACATGTTGTTGTAGTTGCAGCCATGTACTCTGCTTCTGATGAAGATAAAGCAATGATTGCTTGTTTTTTGAACACCATGAGATTGCCCCTAATCTGAGACTAAAAATATAGCCTGTGGTACTTCAATTCTCCAAGCATCCAGCAAAATCACTATCTATAAATCTAACCAACTTACAATGCTCCAAGTGACCATACCATATTCCTAAATCAAAAGTGCCAGCTACATAATGTAAAATACATTTTGCAGCTCTAAGATGATGTCTTGAAGGGAAATGCATAAACCTGAAAATTACACCAACCGAGTAAGACACATCAGGTTTAGTATGTGTTAGATAAATAAGCCCACAAACGAAGCTCCTGAAGTATTGTTCATTGGCCAATTTTGTGCCATCCTTCAATTGTAATTTTTCGTTCATATTCATAGGAGTTCTTGCAACTTTGCAACCCAACATGTGAAATTTTTTCAGTAGGTCTTCTGCATACTTTCTTTGAGAGATAAAAATACCTCATTGAACCTGCTTCACCTCAACTCCAAGAAAGTAATGCAGCAAACCTAAGTCTGACATTTCAAACTCCTATTTCATGCTAATTCGAAAATAATCAATGAGTGAAGCCGAATAACTCATGTAAATCATGTCATCCACATATAAACTAACAAACAAAACATCCTTACCTTCATTTTTTATATAAAGAGTAGGCTCATTTTTGCTCCTTTGAAAGCCATTCTTAAGGAAGTAATCATTGATTCTTCCATACCATGCTCTGGGGGTTTGTTTTAACCCATAGAGAGCCTTTCTCAGTTTATACACCTTCTCTTTTTCTCCTTGAACCACAAAACCTGCAGGTTGAGACACATATACTTCTTCCTCCAATTCTCCATTAAGAAAGGCTGACTTAACATCAAATTGATACACAAGCCAACCGAATTGAGCAGCAAGAGCTAGAAGTGTTCTTACAATTTCAAACCAAACAACAGATGAGAAGGTATCTTCATAATCTATCCCTTGTTGTTGAGAGTACCCCTTTGCTACTAACTTTGCTTTATGTTTTTTAACACTCCCATCAGGATTAAATTTTGTTCTGAAGACCCATTTTACTCCAATTGCCTTTTTACCTGATGGTAATTCTACTAACTCCCAGATCTTATTTTTGTTAATTGCCGCCAACTCTACTTCTATTGCATGCTTCCATTCCACTTGTTTGATTGCCTCATCAATTGAATTTGGATCTACTACAAACAAGGCTTGGGTTGCCTTGTAGATGTCACTCAATCTCCTGTACCGACGTGGCTCAACTTCTTCGGATGAGCTGGATGATTCATGGCTTGGTGTGGGTGTTGAGGGTCCTGACCCCACAGGAGTTATTGGTGGAGTTTGAAGCTATCCATCTTGTGGTTGTCCATTATTAATGTGTTGTTGTTCATCATAAATAAGCTGCTCCTCTTCAAGTTGAATAGCGCCTCCTATGTCTTTTTGCCAAGTCCACCTTCCTTCATTAAATATTACATTCCTGCTAATTATAATTTTTCCATTTGCAGGATTGTAAAGCCTATATGCCTTTGAGTTAGCACAATAACCTATAAAGGCACATTTGATAGCCTTTTCATTTAACTTGCTGCGAATATGTGAATTAATCAAAGTGTAAGCAACACATCCGAAAACTTTTAGATAGCTTACCCCAGGTCTCCTTCCCGTCCAAGCTTCATATGGTATTTGATTTGGGACTGCTTGAGTTGGTGAAATATTCAGCAAATTTACTGCTGTAGCAACAGCTTCTCCCCATAATTGATTTGGTAAGCCTTTTTCTTAAGCATGCACCTTACCATTTCTACTACAGTCTGATTCTTGCGCTCCGCCACTCCATTTTTCTCTGGGGTGTAAGGAGTTGTGAGCTCTCTTTTGATGATGTTTTCTTCACAGAAATTCCAAAAATCTTGTGCTATAAATTATCCTCCTCTATCGGTCCTGAGTGCCTTAATGAGCTGTCCACTTTGTTTCTCAACTAATGCTTTGAATTTTTTTAAAGTGGTCAAATGCCTCAACTTTTCTCTGTAAGAAAAACACCCAACTCATCCTACTAAAGTCATCAATGAATAGTAAAAAATACCTACTGCCACCAAAGGTTGTTGTTTGCATTGGTCCACAAATATCTCCATGAACCAATTCTAGACTTTTTGATGCCCTCCATGCCTTTCCTGTAGGAAACGGCTTCTTAACTTGTTTGCCATAAATGCATGCTTCATAAATTTCCAAAGTCCCAAGCATTGGCATTCCTTTCACCATCAACTTTTGCTGCAACAATTTTAGACTATTGAGATTGACATGACTATATCTCTTATACCATAGACCCGTGATTTTGTCTTCTTGTGCTATCAAGGCACATGTCTCCAAGCTTGTGAGATCCACAGGAAACAAGTTATTATGGGTCATGCTTGTTTCCACCAAAACTTGTTTGGATCCTCTTCTTGTGACCAAGCATGATGAATTGTCAAAGGTAACAACAAAGCCACTTGACAACAGTTTTCCAACACTCAACAAATTTTGAGACAAATTAGGGACAAAAAGAACATTATTAAGGTAGTTTAATTTACCATGGCTATTCCTCATGGCCACAGTGCCTTTCCCTTCAACCTATAGTTGCCTGTTATCTCCAAGTTTGACCACCTTTTTATAATTCTCGTTTAGCTCTTCAAACATGGCTTTGTTGCCTGTCATGTGGTTAGAACAACCACTGTACAAGAACCAAATATGTTGATTATTTGATTCTTGATCAATCCATGCCATAAAACAAACTACAGTCCTCTTCTTCTTCTTCATTGTATTCAGCTTCCTCTACATAATTGGCTTAATTGTGTTTTTTTCCAACAATTGGCTTGAACATGGCCAAAACGTTTGCAGTAGTGGCATTGAACTTCTTGATTTCGTCCTCTTCCTCGTCCTCAGCCAACACTTCTTCCATGACCTCTTCCTGTAATTCTGTCATTGTCACTACGTCTTAATTCCTCTGTTCCCATTGACACCCCCTTGACATGAAATGCCTTCTCATCTAGTTTTTCTTCAAGCCTGTTTATCCTTGCCTCATAGGATTGTAAGGAACCCATGAGTTCATTGAAGGACAGCTTGCTTAAGTCTTTAAATTCTTCAATTGCAGCAACAACATGATCGAAACGTGATGTCAAACTTCTCAAAACTTTGGTCACCACAACATAATCATTGCACTTTTCTCCGTACACCTTCATTTGACTCACAATGGTCTTGACCTTGGAGAGGAACTCCTGAACCGATTCAGTAGTTTTCATTGTTGCAGTCTCAAACTCCCGTCGAAGGGTCTGCAACCTCATCGTAATTACTTTGCTATCACCTTGAAATTCCTTTTGCAGAGTTTCCCATGCCTCTTTAGACGTAGTGGCACTCATAATTATAGGTAAGACATCTTTACTAACAGCTTGTTGAAGCAGATACAATGCTTTGGCATCCTTCTATCTATTTTCCTTCAATTTTGCAACTTCATCCGGATTTGCGAATCCTTCTTCAACAAATTCCCACAAGTCTCGTGACTTGAACAAGGTCCTCATTCTTATGCTCCAAAACTGATATTTGTCTCCAGTAAATACTTGAATTGGAAGCTATGAGGATGAAGACCCATTTGCTGTCATCTCACACAATCTCTCGTGTTTCTCTCTAGCCTTACGTGTTTCTCTCTTCCTCTCGTATTTTCTCTCGCCCGGTCAGAGACTGAACCTGGCTCTGATACCAATTTGTAGAATTAAATAAAATGATGGCTAAATAATATAAACTCAAATGCTTAAGAATGATTTGCAACAAATTTATTGAGATTGTAATAGCCTATAAATAGGCGTTACATCTGAAAGAGGAAAAATAACAACCTCCCTTTGAACCAGGGAGTAGTGCCCAACGTGCAAAAAAAGAACAACATAAAAATAGGCTGTATTGGAATAAAAACAGACTAAGAAAACGGGAGTGGTGCCAGATTTTAACTGCCCACTTTTGTAGTTGACCAATTCAAACTTTCACGTTTTGAGAGCATTTCTCAACATCTTCCCCATGTAATGACCGCTTAAATAATAATGTCATACAATTGAATCTAAATTACAAAGGGAACCCAATGCAATGAACTTGATCTGCTTAAAATCCAAAGGAAAAATTTTATTAATTAATTCCCAATTCCAAATAGCATTATGGAAATCGATCAATTCAAAACTGATAAAAATAAACTTTGTTTTAAAAAGAAAAAATAAACTGACGTAGAAATTAAACAAATTAAATTTACTTGTTTCATCCGCCATCCCTAAAAAACAAAGAAAGAAATGGGATGTCATCGCATAGAGCCTTTTATGTCTTCCATTTAGAAGATCCAGGAGTGAAATTTAAAAAGATTTGAGTTTTGAGAGAAGGAGTTCATAGAGAAACCCCAAAAGTGAAAAATCAGAGAAACTCAAAACATCTGCCTATGAGAAATTGATGGAGAGGGAAGAGGAACCAATGACGAGGGAAGTTAAACCCATGAAGAGGGAGGCGGAAAGTGGGAGAAACCACAGTGAAGAGGCTGAGATCGAGGGAGACTGTAAATGGAAAGAGAGAAGGAGCGAAAAAAAATTAATTTAGGATCCATCTAACGTGGCACTGAGTTATCGCTAACCTATCCTTAATGTCAACCACATCATCCAGTGTTCCATATCCACGTAATACGCCACATTAGCGCCGCTACATATAAACAAATAGAATGCAAATGGATGAGCATTTTTGTACATATTTTGTAGGTTGAGGGTTATTTTTGCTCCAGAAAAAAATATTAGAGGTATTTTAGCTTCTTCGAGACAACTTGAAAAACATGTTAGTACATTTTTCCAATTCAAAATAATAAAAATCCTTTTTTGAATTGTATATATCGGCAATAATGATATTATTATTATCTCATCAACTAATGTAAACAATAAATAATATTATGAATAAAAAAGATTATTTTTTAAATAAAAATAACAATATTTAGTGTTGTAAATATAGATAAATAGTTTTTCATGCCATATCATAAACCAAAAAAATTACATAAAGTTATATTTTTATTTCATATAAATATTTAAGTTCAAATTGCGTGAAAAAAATATAGCATCTAAAATAATAAATTTTTTGCTCTCATTTCCTTTGGTAGATCTTCATAGGTTTTTTTTTTTTTTCTTATCAAAATTTTAGTTAAAGCAAACATTTTTTTAGGAAAGTTAAAGCAAACATGATTACTCGTAATTATGAAAGATTAAAACATAAAATCATACTTCTAATTTTTAATTTTACAAATATGGTTGTTAAGATTATTAGTGTAAACAACTTTATTTTAGTGTGACATACTTTAACTAACAAGTGAATTTTATAAATTCTAAAAAAATGTTATTTTAACAAAATATTTTGACTGAAATATTTTATTATTTTTATTTTTTATTAAAACATAAAAGATTATTTATGTCAATGCAATAAAAATATAGATTTTTTTCTTGCATTTCAGGTTGACGATAAGTTTCTTGGTATATAATTAAAATATATGGGGATATTTCGTGCATTTATTATTATTATTATTATTATTAGAAAAAGTTGTTTCTAATGCAATTTAATATTGAACTACTTTCTTAATTTTACTATTAATCAATAATGAAAAATAATACTTCTGTGGTATATATACATATAAACCGGTTAATCATGAAATAATAATTAACTAATATTCACATAATGAAACCGAAAATAACAATTAAATCCGTTGGTTAATCAAAACCGGTCAATTTTTCATATCCTAGACTAAAACTGAAATAATTTATTAATCGAAATCAAAATTATTGATTTAATTAACTAAAAAAAATCAGTTCAATTTCAAATTAATTCTTTAATTAACTATTTTTTTTCCTGCTCAGCCAGTCAGCCTAAAAAAATAACATCAACCTTCAAAAAAATCTCAAACAAAAAAAGTACAAATATATCAAGTATTGAAAATCAAGTTATCTGATTCTTTTAAATACGAAAATCAACACATGATAGATCAATTGAAATGCCATACTATCAATCCACATGAATTATCATTTTATTTTCTATGTGACGTTTGTTTATTGGTTAAAATTTCAGTAAATATATTTGAGCTTTTTTGAATTTAAAATTTAAATATTAACTTAAATAAATGAATATTTTAACCTAAAAAGCGTAAGAAAAATTATAGCTTCAAAAATATTTATTTTTGAAGCTACAAATTAACAGACTTTTATTCGATTATGCTTACATATATTTATTTATTTTAATTAAACTTGCAATTAAATAATCTCATTTATCAAATAGAAAATTTTAAAATATTTTAAAAAGCATAAAATTGTTTGAATTGAAATGACATCCTTGTGATTTGTGAAGATTAAGGGACAGGATTAATTTTCAAGCATCAAATTAAAAAAAAAAATTGTTAAATTTTAAAACAAAATACATTGGCATATTCTCGAGTCACCTAAATCCAATTTAATTTTCAAAACATATTTTATTGACATGTAAATTTTTCCCTATATTAGAATTATGACACATTTCTTAATTTTAGAAATTATAATAAGCAATATTAAAAATATAATTAATTCCTTTAATTGTGTTAAAAAAAAACCTTAATTGTTTTTCATAGCAATTTTTCCATTGACGAACCATTAGTCCCATTACAATTTAAAAACACAACACTAACAAAAATAGGCAGTCGACCTATATAGTTAGCGGATTACTACGGATTTTTTTTTTTTTAATTTGTAAACACAATAAATAAGTTAATAAGTTTTATGAATACAATTTTAACTCAAATACATATATAAGATAAATTTGTAAATAAATTAGATATATAGGGATAATATTGTCTAAAAAAGACTTTCCTCTTATTTCCACTTTTATATATAGTTTATCTATATATAGAGATTCCGATTTCAATTTAATATAACAATTAAATTTAATTGAAAGTAAAAAAAGAAATATCTAATTATTTAAATTAATTTTTAGCTGCAAAAGATGAAAAAAAAATGAATAAAAATAATAATTAAGTGGTGCATAATACATTATGTACTTTATTATTTCTATTATTTGCATATTTTATTTTTTTGCTTCATGTCCTAATTTGTCGTTGTTATGCTGCATATAAATCATTACATTTACCACTGCTCAATCATGTTTAATCAAATTTTCTTTCATCAAATTATGGCATTTCAAACTTGAAAAAAATGCAACATCCCAAAATTTTTGAATTTGTGAATTATACCTGAGCTGTGAATAATATTTCATAAGAAGAATAATGTTACTAAAAATAGTGTTTTTTGTGAATTATGTTTTTTGGACTATAAATAGTGTCATTTGAGACAAATATAATAATCAAATTAGGGACGAAAATAAGTACAATTAAGGTGATAAAAACTGAAATTAAAATTCGGATCATAGTTTTGCAATCAATAATGACATATTTTACCAAATTTAATCATGATTAAAGTTGATCTGGGAAACCAACCCAGCTACTATAATGAGTTATATAGTTTTTCAAATTTGTACTGTGGGTTTCAGTTGTCAATGGATACTGCAAAACTTTATTAAAGTCCGCACTTAATATGCCGGTTTCAAGAGCAGTATTCAGAATCTGGCAGTTTGCCAGTTTGATGTCAGCTCAGCATTGCCCCGGCTTTTGCTCTTGGTTTGCTCCATTTTCATTTGCCTAGTCTCTCCACAGCACTTGCTCTGTACAAAATTTTGACCGCGTGGGTCCAATTGTAGCTTAACTATACATATAAATATATATTGAATACTTTGTTAAACTAAATTAATCTTTTATTCTGTTGGACTAAATTATGTATTTATTGATAAAGAAAACAATTAGAATAAAAATTTACGAAATCTGAAATATTTTTATTGATGCTTTACTTTTATGCGTTTCTCATATTTTCAATTATGGTTTCATATTTTTTGAAATCATGAATTTGGACGTAACAAGAAAACTATCCATTACGTTAAAAAGTTATTAGTGTTCGAACTTTATACATAATTTATTTATCTTAATCACCAATTAGAAATCTTGTTTAAGATAGAATTTTAATAGTCAATGTCTCACCCGAATTGATCATTATTATCATTATTATTCTTGGTAGCTTATTTCGAATGCAGAGCTGGAGGAATCGCCGGTTTATGTGCCATTGCATCCGTTTGAAGGTTTATCTTTGGATATTGCAGATATATATACATATATATGTGTGTGTGTTATATGTGATTTGACTTTCAAAAGATGAATTGTGTAGAGCTGAAGGAGGAAGAAGTGGAAGAAATAGAAAAAGATTTAAATGCAGCAGAACGAGTTCAAAGGGCAATTCAATGTTTGCCCTTTTCAGGACAAACTTTACAGCACAAATTTTCCTTCCATCGTTGGACTATCATGGATTTTCACACAGCCTATTGTTCTGGACAAATAACTCCCCGAATGGTACTTTCTCTTTCTTTTTTCTATTTTCATTCAGTATTATTTTATCCATTGATATGCAAAAATTAATTTTTAAATGTTCAGAACATTTAAATTTCTAGTAATTCAAATTTTATCCCTCAATTTTCATGCTTGAAAAGTTTGTAAATCCAAACTTTAACAATTTTTATATTAAATTTTCATATTTTTAAAAGTTGAAATTGAATTTTTATATTTTTCGAATCACTTACATAAATTCAATTTAAACGGAACATATGGATTTAACAAGCATGCTCTATTATTTTGGCATAAGGTCAATTTAAAATGCCTCCAGAATCCACCAAAACATTAAAAAAAATATATATATATATAATTATTTCAAACATACAAAAAGTGATTCATTGTTTTTTTATTTTTAATTTTTTATATCTTAATTGGTTTCATTGTTATTTTAATTATATTTAGATCACTCAAGATTAATTTTGACAGTTCTATCTAAAATTGAAGCGAATGTGAGTGATTCAAAAATATAGGGATCTAATGTCAACTTTTAATAATATAGAGACCTGATGTAAAAAGAAAAGTTAAAATTTAGTAACATATGAATGAGTTTTTCCTAATTTTTATGTCTAAGTTAAAAATTGTGTTATGATAAAGTTAGGAGATAAGGGGGCAAATTTGACCCTTAAAATATTAAAAATGGTACAAATTTACTGTTTTTAAGTATATTTTGGAGTTTATTTGTCCTTAAAATGTTAAAAATGGTGTGTGTATATATATATATATATATATATATATATATATATATATATATATATATATATATATATATATATATATATATATATATAACCCTATTTGAGTACTTAAAAAATGTTAAAATTGGCATGTATCCCTGAAATTAATTATTTTTTTGGTCAAATGGTAAAGTTAATTATATTTCACCCAAAAGAAAATATTATCTTCTTATAACATTTTCTAAATATATATGACTTTTTTTTTTTCTTTTTGGTATATTTAGGTGGCAGAACGATTAATAGACTGCATTAGCGAGTCTTGCAAGCCTTCAATGGACATGGCATTTTTCATCAATTATAATACCGACGATATTTTAAGGCAAGCATTAGAATCAACTGCTCGCTATCAAAGGGGTAAACTGCTTTTCAAACATTACTGACTGAGAATCATTTATATTTTTCTTCAAATATTAATTTTTTTTTAAAGTTCTTTAAATATTATATAAAATGCATATACATGGGTAATTTTTTTTTTGGATAAATAATAATAATATCATTCAAAAAAGTAAATTCTTATATGTCGATTAGAACAAATAAAAAAAAAATTTCTCATTCTCCATAAAAATCTTTAGAAAGAAATGACTAAATAAACTTTCAAGTGCGTCATCACTAGCAATGATAACAACATCAAAATAAATAAAAAAGAGTAGTGAAATGACCATATGATTTCTTAAGACATAATGAAGGAATTAAATGACCTTGTTTATAACTTTAATGAACCAAAGCTAATGTTAACTTCAATTAAGTTCCATTGCCTCCAAGCTTGTTGCAAGCCATAGAAGGAGTTTGAAGCTTGCAGAACTTTATTTTATCAACACTAGGAAAACCTTGAGGCATTTGCATATACACCTCTTCCTCCATAACACCATGAAGGAAAGCATTGTTTTATGTCTAGTTGCTCTAAAATCCATTCTTTTAGCAGCTGCATTGCAACAGAGCCAAAATGGTTTTGATAGTGGACATTTTTGCAATGGGTGAAAGGTTTCAATATATCCAATTCGTTTTTTATTAGATGTCAGAGCCTTTATTTCAGCTAGCACAACATCTTGGCATTTAAGGTCTCTAACAGCCTAACCATATATATGTTTTTGACTCGCTATGACATGCAACACTTGTAGAGAATGGTTTATGTGAAGGAAAGTAGTGATAATAAAAGAGATATTTAAATAGATGATCGATGTTGTGAGAAAGATGACCGTGGAGAAGAATTACCATTAGATGATTGAAGAGAAGAGTTGATTGTAGTATCATGATGCCATGTGTATTGTAAAAATTACTACAATTGAAATCTTGTTCATTTACAGTACAAATCACCACCTTAGTTTAGCATTGAATTGGGTATCATATTTTAAAAAACTTGTCATGCATTGCCTACCATCCAGCTTAACTTTCATTAAGTAAATATAGGTAAATCTTGAAAAAATATCTTTTTATATTAAGAAAGTATTAATATCCATGATTGGAAGTAATATTAGGGCTCCAAATATCCATATGAACATGGGCAAAAGCTTTATCGCTAGAAAAAACTTACAGGAAAATCTAACATTTCTCCACTATATGCCTAATAAAACCATAAGAAAAGCAAACATGTTTCTTAGAGTATTGAATAGGATTGTACTTCTTTGGCTTAATTTTTTTAGATCATCGCCCTGCTTATGATGATTGTCATATTGCTTGTTTGGATTCCATTCTATAATGCAAAGAGAATCGCCTTAAGCAAATCGATCCTTCAGATCTTTCCAAACATTTGAAGCAGAAGCAATACATCAATACATGCTATGCTCTGAGCTATTGAAGGACACAGAAAATTACTGATCCATTGAACAACTGTGGCATTACATTATTGCCAAAGAGATAGTTTAAATCAGATATTACTGGTACCTTGATGATTCCATCAACAAATAACTGCAATTTTTCTTTGATAGGATAGCTCTTAGCATGGATTTTGACAAAGTAGGATAGTTTGATCCATTTAACACTAATGGAAAAAAACACTAGAGATGGATTATCATTTGGATTAAGATAAAAAGACTAGAAGGACTATCTTCTTCCTTGTTTTTATCAATACTCACCATTAATGAATGACTTACTAGAGAAAAAATAGGGTTTGCTGAAAATCTGCGAACATACAGCTCTGTTAACATGTGAGATTAGATTTTTTTAATCCTTAATTTATGTTGGTTATGGAACTAAGCTCATGCATCATATATAATGCAGAAATTAAAAGCTCAGTTCAGATCGTGTCCAAAGAATTACAAAAGCACCTAGACTAGAAGTTCAAAATTTTACCTTTGATTTTGGTGTACCGTTAGATTTTTCTTCTTACTGAGCTATCGTAAACCACCAATCGGTTACTATGTCAGGTTGAGCGATGAAATTTGTTATTCGGATTGAGTTGGATTAAAACTTTTCCCAACTTGACCCGATCGAAAGATTTTTTTTTTTTTTTTTTTGTCTTTGTACCTAATCCAGCACCCACCTTCGATCTCTCTCTCTCTCCGCTTCCATCTGAGATCTCTCTCTTTGCTTCCTCTTCCTCTTGAGATTGCCACCAACGCCAATCACTTGCCGTTTTCCTTGGTGCATCGTTGGGTTTTCCTCTTAATATAAATTTTTATTTCTGTTCTCGGATATAGCATATCGAGAAAATTACTAAATTCATGGATAATACTCCAGGAGAGCAAATATCAGCTCTAGATGGTGTTCCAATTGCAATCAAGGACGAAATTGATTGTACTCCATATCACACCACAGGTAGCTCATTCCTAATTTTCATTATATATTTTTATTTTTTTTAAATGAATTATTTCGATTAATGTGTTGTTATATTCTTTTAGGTGGTACTAAATGGCTCCACAAATATAGACCTTGTGAAGCAGACGCCTACTGTGTTATGTGTCTTAGATCATGCGGTGCATTAATCATTGGGAAAACTAATATGCAATGAGCTTGGAGCAGGAACAAGTGGAATAAATCCTCATTACGGGTAAAACATTGAACAAATAAATGAATAGTCTAATTACCAGAACAGACCAATAATAATAATTATTATTATTATATTGAGACAGGGCAACTAGAAATCCATATGACGAGGGAAAGATAACAGGAGGTTCATCAAGTGGATCTGCTGCGGTGGTAGCTTCTGGACTCTGCCCTGTTGCCCTTGGCGTTGATGGTGGAGGTAAAAATTTTAAATGCAACCTTGAATTTTCCATAATTTTGTTTAAAATTCAATACTAGTAAATGACATCCATTCATAATTACTATTCGAAATGCTCTTTAATGTAGGATCTGTCAGAATTCCTGCTGCTCTTTGCGGTGTAGTGGGTTTCAAACCAACTTTTGGCCGTGTACCTCACTCCGGGTGGGATTTTTTCTTTTCTTTTCTTTCTTCAGGATCCAATTTTTCCCCTGATTTTAGTCATTTTCTAATAACATTAAATATTTATGTTTCAGTGTATTACCATTGAATTGGACAGTTGGAATGCTTGGAGTATTAGCAGGCACTGTTGAAGATGCATTTATCACGTCAGTATGCTTCTTCTCTTATTTTCTAAAGTTTAACGCTTTTGCTTTTCCATTTTATTCTTCACCTTTGATCGTTTCATAGGATTTCATATTTTTTAATACATGTAGGACTTTGGTGTTGAATTTTTAAGCTCTAATGCCTAATAAAACATACAGGTTTCATTTTTATTTTATTTTGCCTCCTCATCTTTTCATCCTGCATCTGTCCATGCACACCTATCAAAACTAACAAGCTTAAAAACGCAACAGATAAAAAAAAAAAAAAAAAATCTCCAATCTCTATTTATTTTTAGAAAAAATATATTAAAATGCCATGATATTGTTTCCGGAATACTACAATATCCATATGGTTAATTTTGGAACAAAAATACCCTTCACATTAATTAAAAAAATTACTAAAATGCTCTTAGATCAAGTTTCAGTCAATTTTGAATTAATGGCGCTGAAACATGTGTATTTTTAATCCAAAGTATAACCAGAAGCATTTTTTTTAGTGTAAAAAAAACATTTTGAGAAAAATTTTAGAGACATTTTAGCAACATATGAAAAATATTAAGGGCATTTTTGAAAAATGGATTATAGTTAAAAAAATTAAATAAAATTCCTATGTATGAAATATTTATTAATTTATTTAAAGTACATTTTGCATAAAAATATATAATTTAGAATTTTAATTAATGTATAAATTAGATTAAGACATTAAGAATTTTGAATATTCAATTAATTTAAAAGTCCAACAACTATAAAAATCGAGGCATGTCCATAAATCTAAGAGTGAAAAAAATAACAAAAAGAACAGAACTTCGCAAGTGAAAAATTCAAATAAAATCAAGAGAAATAATTTAAAAGAGCACAAAAAATAATCAAAAATCAAATTTAAACAGTACCTGAAAAGAAAATCAAGAGATGAGATGAGAAATTAATTACTCGCTAGTCAGATCTAGCAGTGAGACTAAGATGAGAAGCACCAAAATGGCATGAGGTAGGTGACGATGGCTAGTAGATGAGAAGCACAAATCAGTTGAACCAAAAAATCTAATATGTAAAATGATAAATTAATCTATAAAAATAAAAATTAATCACTCACCAGTCAGATCTAGTAGTGAAGACTGAGATGTGAAGCACACAAATGGCAAGAGGTAGATGCAATGGTGAGACTTCAAGAGAGAGGGAGATGGCGAGATTGTGAGGGAGAGCATAACGATGAACTTGTAAGGAAGAGTCTATAGAGAGGTTAGGACTTTTTAATTTTTAGGAAAAACCCATACTTTAATCCTTGTACTTTAATAATTTTATATATTGGATCCATGTATTTTCAAAATTATACATTAAGTTCTTGAACATTTTGAGTAGAACACCTTAAATCTAAAATGGACAAACTAAACAGCGATATAATATATGTACGGTTAAAGTCGCATGTATTTTAACAGAAAACTGTTATTTTTAATGTCCGCTTGAACTTAATGTGTTCTAATAGATAAGTTTATGGATCTAATGTGTAGTTTTGAAAGTATATGGATCTAATGTGTAAATATGTAAAAGTTAAAAAACTTAATGTGTAATTTTAAAAGTGTAGAGATTCAATGAGTAAAAATATTAAAATTCAAGGACTAAATTATAAATTTTGCCTAATTTTTAATTACACACACACATGTGTGTGTGTGTGTGTGTGTGTATATATATATATATATATATATATATATATATATATATATATATATATATATATATATATATATATATATATATATATATATATATATATATATATATATATATAAGCCGGTTGGTTAACCGAAAATGTCGGTTTTTTAAACATTGGACTGGAACAGAACCGAATCAAAAAACCAAATTCTCCTATAATTACTAACCTAAACCGTTTATACCTGTTCAATTAACCGCAAAATTCGGTTTGATTTCTGACTGATTTTTCAGTTAACTATTTTTTCGGTTTTTGTTGCTCAACCCTACTAAATATTTTGAATATTCAATTCAATTCATTTGATTTTATTTAATTTTTTTTATTTACAAACATAAATATTTATTAATTAGAATATTTTAGCTAAATAATAGTATTTAAATTAGTTTAATTATCTAATAAATATAATTTTAACATATTATCTAACATTATATATATTATATTATCAACTATCCTATTTCAGGTAGGGATATATCTCTTTTATTTATATTTGTTTTACATTTTAACTCACTTGATAATTAAAATTAGTGGATTAATTTTTTTAATATACACTTATTTAATATTGTTTTTTGTTACCAACAAATATTGATTAATATTTGATACTCTTTATTATGTCATTTTTTGAGATAAATTATATGTCCTTAATAAATGTAGGAATAAGAAAAGAAATTAAAAAGAAATTATATAATTCAAAAATATTTATTAATTAATTTTTCGTAATTAATATGATATTGAAATTTGAAAGTGTGGTTATAAGGTGTAGCAAGTTTATTAGCAACTGAATGAATTTATAAAAAAAATAATTATGCTTTTTAGATTTTTTTTTTGGTAATTTTACCTATTACAAAAATTATTTAGTGACTTTTTAAATACTAAAAATAAAAAAATAATTGCTATATTATTTGAAAATTTAGAAAAAATGCTTTTAATATTTTTTTTATAGTTCAAAAATGCCATTAATGTTTTTAATAGGGTACTATAGCCCCCTTAACTTCTTTTTCTAAATACTAAAATATCTTTAAAGTTTTTTAAAATATTAAATGCCCTTAAATTTTTTTAAGTACTAAAATGGGTGTAATTTTATTTTGAATTAAAAATATATATGATGTTGATGTGTTAATTACGTGGCATATTTTTTTATATATCAATTTTTCATCATCTTCGTTCACTCAAAATTAATGGAAATTTGATTCAATGATATTTTTATATCTTTTTATTAATATTATGAGCATTTTTATTTTAAAATTAACTATAAAAATATTTTAGCATTCTGGAGATAATTTTAGGGCAATTTAATACATTTTCTGTTATTTTTATTTTTTACTAATAGGCACTGTTTTTTCTCAAAAATCAGTTAAAAAATAAAAAAATTGGACTCCAAATTTTTATTGAAAATATAAATGCTTATTTTTGTTAATCTGGTTGTGTTTTCAGTTATGCAGCTATTAGTGGTCAACTTCTGTCAGACCAACTTTCCACGGTACCATCGGTGAGAATTTCTTTCAATAATAGTGTTATTTTTGTTAGAGGGTAAAATTTTAAGATTTGCTTATGTAATATATATACCTATATTTATGCAAATTAAAACTTAATAATATGATACATAAATACCATAACGTTTGAAGTTGAGCTAAAATTTCATTAATTAATTATAATATATTAAAAAGTATCTTATGTCATGATGCATGATTATCTTTATTTTTATCTAAATATAAATCAATAATCTATCAAATGAGTTTAATAAAACCTTATTTCTTTGCTTTTTTCCTTAAAAGTTCAAATATTTTTCAATGGCAAAAAAATGAAATTTAATTAGAGTTTTATAGTTTCATATAAGGACTTATCAATCCTACATCCATAAGCATTATTTATCTATATGTTCTTCGACAAAAAGGATTTGGCTTCGTAATAATTATTAAATTTTTTTTTTTAAGTTAGACATGTACATTGTGAACTTTGCAATTATGAAACATTATTATAAACATATATGGCAAATTTCATTCTTCACGTTAAATAAATTATAAAGTGATAGCATTAGATCAACAATACACGGTCTTTACAGAGTGATGACATTTATGCACCAAAAATAGCACAAATATAATAAATGAAGATAAACATATTTACCTCTTGAAGTGTAGATACTGTTGACAAGAGCGGAAGCATGGTATCTCTTGCTCACATTACTGGCAAAGGCCTTTGACCACAAGCATGCATGCTAGGAAAAAGACTACTATTTCATGGTCTACATGCCCCTCAGAGAGAAACGAGGAAGACAAATGAAAGAGAAAATTTTTACGATAGTTTTTGTAGCCCCATTTAGGTTTTCTAAACCCTTATTTATAGAGGTTATAAGAGTTAGAACTCCAGTTTAACTCTTATTCCTATTTAAATTAGGAATCAATTATCCTAAACTAATTAGGATAACTATAATAGAGTCATAGGCGCACTCAAACTTTATTATCTCCTACTCGCACATGACTGAACGTTTTCTAGCCAACATCTTCAATCATACAGGTAGGTAGACTGTGTGATCAATATACGTCAAGAGTACTAGTGTTATACACCCTTTAGGGATATGTAACATCTCGAAAAGTGAAAGCAAGGTCTTTTTTTTTTTCACGTATGCTCAATCCTAAATTGCCTTCTCACATTTACTATTTTAACTCATGAGCTTATAAAATAATTTTCATATTTACTATTATGTATGTACTCATAGAGACTATAATAGGCATGCCAGTGAACTAAAAACCATTAAATGGGATTGAAAGGCTATCTTTCCCTCCTACTATATACCATACATCATAATTCAACTCGCTTTATTAGTTAGATTCGTTAGGCCAAATTATTCCATATTCTTTTGGAAACTAACTAAGCTAACCATACCGAATCATACTTTAGGGATAAATTAAGGGTTCTAAGGGTCATTATTCATAGTCTCACACTAGGAAACGTTGAGATAATTCACCTATGAAATTTTTATCCCTTGGTCATCTAAACACACATGGTATGAAACATGTGTTATGATATTCTTTCCTTCCCTTTAAGGAGCGCATATCTAACAAAATATATTTTAACACCATGCAGAAGCATAAGTTTACGATGCACCAAAGCATCCAATTTTAGTCCTCCCACTTTATGACTACTTTTGGCTTTCTGGATGGAATATGATAGTTACGTTTAACTTATCATAGGATTACACTTAATCCATTTTGGATCTCAATCCAAAGCATACGACCTCATGTATGTCTTTATCTCGCACCTTAACAAGATTAATCTTGTATTTTCTACAAAATGACACTTATTTTGAATAGGCTCTCGAGTTCACCATATGTTCAAAAATCGTCTCATCTTAGTGTTTGTCAACTCATTATTAAAATTAAGATAAACACCCATGTGAGTGGGCTATTTCTTTATCCGACATGCTCAATCATTAAATAAAATAATATTAAATGTTCACATATAAATATTTACACTCATGTATTGCCAAATAATGAACTTTATTATTATTCATAAATAATAATGTTAAGGGATTGCACAATAAAATAGTACAACTCATATCCTATGCAAATCTTGAGATGTAATGTGTCTCTTAAGATACATCTCTCAGTACAGGTTTTATCAATGGATCTGTAATCATATCCAGCAAGAAAATGTACTGTAAGTTTACTTCTCCTTATGCAACAACCTCTTTGTTTTCTTGATACTTAATGTCGATATATCCATCGACGATTGACTGTCACTAGTTCCTCTAAGGTAGTTACTCTTAAATGGTTCATAAACTATTTTAGCCAAATTGCCTCTTGTACTATAGTTGAGGAAGTAACAATTTCAGCTTTTATTGTTGATAGGGCTATACAAGTTTGTTTCTTGCTACTTCACGGGATGGCACCTTTGCCAAGCAAGAATACATAACTTGATGTGGATTTCCTCTCATATCACCTCTCCAATCAATATTTGTATATCCTCTCAATTGCATATCCTCTAATTGATAATAGAGAGAATAATCTGCAGTATGTTTAAGGTATTGACGTATCTTTTTCACTGCTTTTCGATGTGCTTAGCCTAGGTTGGACTGATATCTACTTGCTATGCCCACTGCATAGCATATATCAGGTCTTGTACACAACATTGCATATATTAGATTACCTACAATAGTGGTTTATGGAATGTTCCTCATGCATTCCATTTCTTCTAGCATTTTAGGATGCATACTCTTGCTAAAAAATTGATTCTTGGCAATAAAGTTATCAATGGATTTGCAATTTTGCATATTAAATCCTTTAAGAACTTTATTAATATATGTCTCTTATGAAAGAGATAATAACCTTCTCGAACAATCTTTTAAAATCTTAATTTCAAGAATGACTCATATATTTCATTTTAAAGTTAGAGGACAACCAATCTTTGATTTCATTTACATACTCTTTGTCAGTTTTTTGCTATTAGTATGTCGTCTACATACAAAGTCAAAATAATAAATTTGTCCTTAGAGCTTTTGTAATAAACACAATGGTATTCATCAATCATGTTGAATCCATTCAACATGGTTGTATCATGAAATCATAAAGATCATTGCCTTGAAGATTGTTTAAGGCCATAAATTGATATTTTCAATTGGTAAACCTTAGTTTGCTGCTTTTTTCTAATGAAATCTACAGGTTCTTCCATGTAGATTTTTACATTTAATCCTCCATTGAGGAAAACAGTTTTCACATCCATTTGATGTAGCCCTAGATCTAGACTGGCCACTATAGCCAGAATTAACCTTATAGACTTAAAAATTACAACAGATGAGAAAGTTTCTTTATAGTTAATCCCTTCCTATTGTGTAAAACCCCTAGCGATTAGCCAAGCTTTATATCTTTTGATGCTTCCATCAGCTTTTTGCTTTACCTTGAGAATCCACTTATTCCTAATTAGTTTGCATTTTTTCGGCAGATCAATCAATTTTCAAACACGGTTTAATTTCATAGATGTCATTTTCTCTTCCATTACCTTAATCCATTTTTCTTTAGCTGGGTAGGAAAGAGCTTTTTATATATTTTTAGTCTCCTTATAGTCAATCTTTTTCTATTGTGTAAAATTTCTAGCGACTAACTGAGTTTTATATCTTTTGATGCTTCCATCAACTTTTTACTTTACCTTGAGAATCTATTTATTTCCAATTGGTTTGCATCCTTTCGATAGATCAATCAATTTTCAAACACGGTTTAATCTTATAGATGTCATTTTTTCTTCCATTTCCTTAATCCGTTTTTCTTTGACTGGGCAGAAAAGAGCTTTTTGTATATTTTTAAGCTCTTTCTTCATCTTGTGAGATGGCTAAAAGGGCTTCGATCGAGCCTTGGATCTCAAATTGTTGGTGTGAAATACTTGTTCTTTTAGATTTTTGCAGTTTTGATTCTTGATAAACACGTAATTCAGAATGTTTCCATTGGGATTGAGATCCATGCTCCCACTAGAGTATGGAATACTTCTACTAGAGTAAGGATCCTGAACATGTGAATTATTAGGAAGAGGATCTTGATCTTCTTCTTCAAATTCCTTCCCACTCAGGTAGAGTGATCCCAATGGTTTCTCTTTTTGTGTTTCATAGAAAGTGAAGTTTTGACTCACTTCGTCCAACTTTGGAAATTTATTTTCTAAAAAAATGATGTTTTGTGATTCAAATTCTGTTATTATGCTATTTTCTTGCTCACCCATGAATATCTATCATTTTGATACTTTAGAATATCTCACAAAGATACTCTTTTTACCTCTTGGTCTCAATTTATCAAATTTACTTGAGGTATCATGGATATAAGCAATATGACCCTAAGGTCGTAAATGGTTTAGATCAGGTTGTTGACCAATCCATAACCCATAAGGAGTGAATGTGACAGACTTTGAGGCACATAATTTAGAACATATATGGTAGTTAATAGTGTATCTCCCTAATAGAAGATTGGCAAATTTACCTCAGCCATCATAGATCTCACCATATCTAGGAGAGTCCTATTTCTTCTTTCTGCAACACCATTTTATTGTGGAGTTTTAGGAATAGATAACTAATGTTCAATTACTTTTTCATCATATAAAGCTTTAAATTCATCAAAAAGATATTCCCGATCTCTGTCAGTTCTTAAAACTTTAATTTTTCTATCTAATTAATTTTTAACTAAGTTCATATAACTTTTGACACAACTTAATGCTTCTGACTTGTGAGAAATCAATTAAACATGACCATATCCAGTATGGTCATTTATAAATGTGATGAAATAGTAATCCCCATACCTTATCTTCACATTCATTGGACCACAAACATTATAATGGATTAATCGCAATGGAAATTCGGCTTTAGTTCCTTTTTCGAATGAATTTTTTAACCAGTTTTCCTTTCAGGCAATGTTCATAGGTAGGCAATCCAACCTTATTCAAATCACCTATGTGAAGAAGTAGAGATAAAGGAAAAAATAGTTTTGTTTGTATAGTCAGGATCAAAATCCATAATAATAAAACTGTTTGAAGCAAAACCAAAACCATATCAAGCATCATCTAAACATAAGCATTCGTTATTATCCTTGAAATTTAAATTAAATCAAGTTTTATCAAAGAAAGAACATAAACTAACTAGATAAAGCATTTCAATCCTTTGTCACGTGGTCCATTACTCCTGAATCTTTCACCCACAAAAAATGATATTTAGTAAGAAATACAGAACTAGATACATAAATTTTACTCACTCTAAAGTCAGAATAGTGTACCTGCCTGGACATAATGCAATCTTTTGCATAGTATTCTTTCTATTGGTAGTTGAATAAATGTTTTACTTTTGAAATGTTTATCTTTTTATTGCCTTTTGATCTTTTGTAATTCTGTTTTATTTTTTACCTTTTAAGCTCTCGAGCCTTTTTCTTACCCCTTCTATTGAAGCTTTTTTTCTTGTTCTGGTTATAACTCATTCTACCAGAATGTGACTATGCCATATGTACTTCGGTATTGACCTTAATTGATGCCAAACGGTTTTTATCAAGCTCTAAATATCAAGCGACATCCTCAAATGTTCTTATACATTCCTTATTAGTTGGTTGCATTTATATATCCTTCCAACTCCTAGGTAAGGAACAGATAACAACTTGGACCTGCTGCTCATTGATCAACTTATAACCAGTTTCACTGAGCTCACATATTATATTTTCCATCTCTCTTAGATGTTTCTGCATTATATGATTAGACTTTTTTGATAAGTATCAAACTTGATCACTAATGATCGAAACTTAATAGAGATATATCTCTGAATTTCTCCTATAAAGTAATCTACAAATCATTTGCTTTGATACTTACGGATTAATTGCTTAGTAATGTCATCATCCATTCACACTTAGCAATATGATGCAAGTAGTGGAATATCTCTTTTTCCATGCAATATAGGTATCTCAATCCTACTTATGCTAGATTATGGTGTCATTCTTAGTTTCAATCATAATTGAACTTAAGGTTTTTAGAGTCATTTTCTCTTCAACCATATACTGAATTTTCATATTCCTGATTTGGAAGCAATATCCATTTGGATCCTCTAATCATTAATGGAACAATCATTGCACAATATTAAAGGAGATCAGGCAATACATGTTATTTACTATACATCTAAAAAATAACCTAATAAAGCTATCTATTAAGCCCAAATTCAAAAAGGCTACTTATAGTATCTAATTATCCTTTAAGTCCTAATGTCTAATTTTATAGGTTAAAATTTCATACATAGTAAATCTTAATTATTTGATATTAAATTCTTAAACTTAATTCAAGGATATTATACACTAGATAATTTAAGTCTCAACTCAATTATCGTGCAATAATTTTAATTATAAAATATTGCAAATCAAACAACAATTAACAATTAAACAAACAAATTTATAATAAATGTTAAATGCCAATATAATATCCAAAATAAATAAACACATTTATTTAATAAATCATAAGCATCCAACAATCTTAAAAGTAAATGAAATAAGGTAAGACACACTTATCTTAAATAATAATCAGAAACATAAATCCTATCTCAAAAAATCCACTAACTAATAATAAATATGACACTCATACCATTTACTCAGGAAGACTAAAATGGCTCAGAACTAGCCTCATCATGGGAAATGAATCTTTAACCATCTTATATAATTGATAAGGAATGCCATTAACTCGATCATGTAGCCATGGATGATACACAATATGTCCACTCCTAAGCACCATCTTAAATTTATTATTGCTCCTTAACATGCCTCTTTTGGTTACCTTAAATAGAAAATGGATGATCAACTTTCTATAATTTTCATTTTCTATAGTCCAGGCTTTAACCATCAAGTTCCTCAGATCTAGATGATGACCTAAAGAGTTGATCATCACCTCAATTAAGGTCCTATCATCATGTCTTCTATCTAAGCGACCAGCCTAAATGCACTCTTGCATTTGGTCATGCATTTCTACAATGTGCTACACTATTGCATCTATATCATCAGCTCAGGCCTTCTTGTCCATCCTTATTTTGTGAACCTTTCATACTTTTGCATTGGCTTCTGCAATGCCCGGAGGAGTCCGTGGACAATCGGGAGTCCTTATCATTACAATTTCTGTTACAAATAATAGAAAATAAACTACACGTACACTTATATATAAACATTTATGATTAAAACTCATTTCAATACAAAATAAAGATAGATCCACATAATATAATTTTTAAATAAATTTGAAAATTTAAGAAGGCAGAATAGAAAAAATTTTCATTAATTTTTTATAATAATTTTATTTGAAAAAATCCAAAAACTATTTTTTGATCCTCAAAAAATGATAAAAAATTAGAAAATTGAGAAAATTAGATTAAAAAATTTTGAGCTGATTTGGTGGCCAAAGGCATGCCCCCTCATGCACTGGCCAGGGGTGGGCATCACGTGCTCCAAGCGTGACATGCACACCATGCGCCAGCTGAGGCACATTGCCATATGGCATGACCCTGCTAGGCCACATGTCGCCACATCAGACCCCTATCTAACACGTGGCAACCACTTATTAGCCCACTTGGATGCCATGTGGCACCCAGATGGACTGACAGGTGCCATGTGGCACCCAGGTGGACTGACAGGTGCCATATGGCACCCAGGTGGACTGACAGGTGTCACATGGCATGATCATAGTTTGCCACATGGTAGTCAACCATTGGCCCATATGGTAATAGGATGGACCCATATATGCCACGTAGTATGGCCATAGTCAGCCACATGGTAGACATGCAATTGTGACATGCAAGCATGACACGTGGCAACCCTCTAATAGTCCACATGTCATGTCTCTCTAACATATGGTGACATGTGTCACCACCACAGTGGTCCACGTGTCATCACCCTAAAGGCCCAGATGTTAGAGCGATAAATCATCCTAACACGTGGTGACATGTACCACCACCACAGTGGTCCACGTGTCATGCCTCCATGGGGTTACGTGTCAGAGTGACTTATATCTTTGATAGTTGGCCCGTGCATAAGGGACATAAGCCCTTTGGCATGTGCTTTGCATAGGTGGCACGTGCAGTCCACAAGCCTCCCTAGAGGCATTTTTAGCCCTCAAACTTCAGTAGTAGGGGGGTTTTTGGGGTCCAAGAACACAATGGTGAGGTCAAAATTTAAAAATATAGACTTTTAATTTATGGTTATGGACTTTTATGCAATTTTCGATGTACACATACACACGCAAATTTTTTTCGAAAATAGCATAAAAACAAACAAAAATTAAAAATTAGGTGTTCATGCTACCTATTTAGATATATCAAATTTCATATAAATTATAGATTTAAAATTATAATATGCCAGAATGTAAAAATTGAGGCTTTGATACCAATGATAGCATTTATGCATCCAAAATAGCATAAAATACAATAAATGAAGGTAAATATATTTACTTCTTGAAATGCAAATACCGTTGACACGAACGGAAACACGAGATCTTTTGCTTTCACCTTACTGGCAAAAGCCTTGACCACAAGCATGCACGCCGGGAAAAAAATGACTATTCCACGGTCTAAATGCCTCTTAGAAAGAAACGAGAAAGATGAATGGAAGAGAGAATTTTTGCGACAGTTTTCGTAACCCTATTTAGGTATTCTAAACCCGTATTTATAAAGGTTATAAGAGTTAGAATCCCAGTCTAACTCTTATTCCTATTTGAATTAGAAATCAATTATCCTAAAATAAGTAGGATAAATATAATAGAGTTATGGGCACACTCAAACTCTATCATAAACTATTAAACTACTATATATATATAATCCATATGATATCCAAAAAATTCATAAATCCAATTAATTTAAATCCATTTCGGATCCATAAAAAAAGGCAAAGCGATCAATTTCAATTATTTAAATATTCTTCTTATCAATTTGAATCCAAAATTTTCTAATTAAAAGAAAAAAAAATATTCTATCCCATCTTATCCTTTGAAAATTATTAGTTCTATACATAATATGAAGTATAATAGGTTATTCTATAATGGTCAAACAACATTAAGAATAAGTCATGTTCAGATTTCGAAAAAGTTTCATTCACAAGAGTACACAGATCATAAATCCACATGGCAAACATATAAGGGATTGAAAAGCAATATTTCACAACATCACAGAAAAATGTCAAAAAATATAATGTACAAAAGTATCATTGTAATGTCAATACTGGTTTTCAACTGATCTGATTTAAAATTTGACAGATTTGTATGATTTAAACTGTTATCTAACTTACAATTTAAAAAGGAATCTAACTTCAATATTTTCAAAATTCAAGACAATATCTAATAAATCTGACTCTGCTTTTCTTTCACATGTCAGCCGAAACAATTTTATCCATTGTTGAAGTCTACGGCTCTAATTTCGAACATCACATTTGCAATATATGGAGAGGTTAGTAAATTATTTTCTCATCTCTATTTTTGATTTTGGGTTAATTTCATATATATATATATTCTGCAAAAAGATATACAATAGGGTTACTAAATTGTATTCTTTAACTAAATTGTAATTCTTTTTTTTTCTAGTTCTTCGTGTTTTTTTTATCGCACACAATAAAAATTCTTTTACATAAGATTTGCTCGTAAACTAATTAATTAATCAAGTAATCAGGTAGTTTTTAACCTTTATACTAAATTATATAAATTATGAATGTAACCTTATCTTGAAATAAACATTTTGCACAAGATCGTGTTTAAAGTTGTGTGTGTGTACATATATATATAGAGAGAGAGAGAAAGAATCATGTTAAACTACGTGCATACTTAGAACTATTATTAGAAATGATTACTAGAGTTGATAAATATATATTCACGAAGCTTATAATGCTAAACTAGAATTAGCCAGAATTTCAATTTTTCAACGTTTCCATATAATAAAATTTTATTTTATCTCAAATTCCAATCTATATATTCAATAAGAAAATCATTTAATTTTAAACTCTAGTATGAGTATTTTTGCAAAAAGAAGGTCAATATTGGAATTAGACATATGTAATTTTCACACACTTATTGATTTTCCAAATAAAATATTATTTAACTATTAAATAATATAAAATTCTGCTCTAAATTCTGCTTCTAACATTTTTCTTATCTGTAAAACTTTAAACCACTAATGAAACGTCAATTAGTGGTTTAATGATTGCAGCGATCAAATCAGAAAATGTTGTTCACAATCACTGGGAAAATTGAATGAGAAATATGGTTGGAAGGTAGGTATTAATTAATCATAAGATTACTTTTATATGTTAATTACAGAAGCTATTAGCTATATTATTCAGTTAATTGCTAAATTGTGCTGTAGACTATAGAGGTTACCATACCAGAGATAGAAGCCATGCGACTTGCTCATTACTTAACAATTGGAACGGAGTGCAGCACTTCCCTTAGTTCCTATATTGAAAAGTTTGTATTCTATGCTATTGTACTTTAAATCAAATTTATATTATACATTTTAACCGTATCACTTTACTTTTATACCAATAACAATTCGATCAAAAAAATTATTATAAAAATATCTCAACGTCTGAAATATTAAAATTAAAATCGTTTTAGTTAGAAAACTATGAATTCGGTGATTGACTATTGACATGGCAAGTTAAATTAACTTGAAATATTTCATAACATGCACTTTGACACCATTTTCATGATTTTTTTAGCTAAAGTGATTTTAATCATAAGATTTTAAAATTTGATAAATTTTTATAGAACAAAAATATTTTTTCTATGATGGAATTGTTATTATTAGTTAGTATATAAGTTAAGTATAAATGTAATTTAGTTGCATTTTAATGAAAGGGGTAATTAGTTTGCTCATGAAATTAAATTAAATAGGAATATTGGTGAGTTGGGATGGGATGCAAGGGTAGCACTTGCTGTATACGGTGCTTTCAGCGGCAAAGACTACGTTAAAGCTCAAAAACTCAGGTTTCTTGAATTTACAACTCTTTAGTTCATTACTTCATGTCTAATGTATTACTTGTAATGTTTGTTTCCAGCGTCTCTTAAAGGCAATTGCATAAAGGTGTAAAATATAAACATCAGTTTTTTCTTTTTAAATAGATAAAAACAAAGTTACTTACAATTGACTAAAATTATGAATTTATTAATATTTTATCAATTGATAATTTGATATAGTGAATTACGGGCAAATTTGGAATTAATTTATTTATGGTTAATTAAATTTATATATATTATAATAATGATTTGATAAAATAAATTTTTGTCCTACAAAAATATCTTAATTTCTAAAAGATTATAACTAATTAAATTCATGAATTTGTCATTGGAGCCCTAATATAGAAGACCATGTTAGCTTGAATTATTTCAAAATTGTCATTTGAAACTTATCAAAACATGTTATATGAATATTTCAACCTGTCGTGATCTATTGCCGGATGCCGGATTCATGATTTTTTGACTAAAATAATTGTAATTGTAATATTTTAAAAATTTAGGTATTATTTTTGTGAGATAAAAATTATTATTTTTTATATCTGAATCTTTATTACTGTATAAATTTAGAAACCGTGGATAAAATGAACCAACAAAGTTGGAGAAAATGATTAATTAATGTTTTCTTATTTTTTTTTAGATAGACTTTTGAATTACAGAAAATTCTGAAGATATACTTGTTTTCTGTCTGTATTTAAGCTTTTGTTGATTCATTTGCTGGTTATTTAAGATATAATCACAATTTAAAATAATTTTTAAATCATTATTGTAAATTTAAGAAATCATGCAAATAATTCATTAAAAATGCCATCTAGTAACTAGATGTTCAACAAAATAAAACTTTAGCAACGTATAAAGAATCAAACTAACCGTAGTTGGTTTAATGATCAACATTTAATTAAAAATACGAGAAAATTTAGATTTAATATTTTTTTATGATATTTAAAAATTATAATTAGACATTATATTTCTATCTTGTAACTAAAAAACTGGAATTCTTAAAATTTTGAAATTGTATATCAAATTTACTTCTCACTATTTTTCTTTTGCATTTTAATTAATTCGCATGATGAATATTTAGGAACCGAGTGATGCAATTTCACAAAAATATATTTACCAAGGCAGATGTTATCGTTACACCAACAACAGGGTAAGGCTTCAAATAATGGGTCTTTTCCTTTTTTATTTTTTATTTTTTACCAAGGCAGATGATAATTGATGAAATTAAGCTTAATAAATGCTTTAAGAAGTAAGCTTATGAATGATTCATATGTAATTTAATTGTTGTTGGAATGACAGAGTAACAGCATATTCGATTCTTAATGATGCTATCAACACCGGTGAGCTTGACTACATAAATGGAGGTATATTATTTATCCTCACTAGACCCCAAATGAATATTTATATATATTTCCTTTTATAATAATAAATATTCATTTTATGCTTATTATATTTTCAGCCGCACTTGTTCGATATCAAATAGCAGGAAATTTTTTGGGACTTCCAGCAATAACTGTCCCAGTATGTAATCATTAACTATTTTAGTTCAAGCTATACTGTTCGACATTTGATCTAATATTTTAAATTAAAGGGGTAAATTTGGTTGAGAATAATATCAATGGTGATAATAAATCAACGATACGTAGCTTTCAGTGCATGAACAAACAATATATAGGTTTGGTTGGTTGGATTTTGTTAATATAATTGTTAATTATAGGTTGGATACGACAGCAACGGTTTGCCTATTGGGCTTCAGTTTATAGGAAGACCATGGTCCGAGCCAACACTAATCCACATTGCTTTTGCAATGCAGGTAATTTTAAGTGTTTTTATTTACAAATATTAAATACTTAAGCCTCTTTGCACCTCAAATTATGGAATTATTGCTTTATCAACTAATTATTCTATTATCGTTTCTAGGGTCTTTGCATCTCGGATTATAGAAAGCCCAAAATTTTCTATGATTTGCTGAAGAAGGATTGAATGCAACGAGTTGAAACGCAAAAATCCAGATTATTTATGTTATTTTTCTTTTATGCTCGATACTTTTGTTGTTGTCTCAAATATAAACATCGCTTGCCTTGGTGAAAACAAATATATCAATGCTTTAATCATTCATATAAATCAAAAAACTTGGACAATATTATTATTATATTAGCAATGGTTCCATAAGTTACAAGAAAATAAGTATTTAATAACTTTTTAAATTTTCATTTAATGATGCTTTTCAGCGTGACTAAATAATTTAAAAGTATGTGTATATACATGCAGAGTCCCAAACTAATTTTATAATCATAAACCTTTTTGTGATTTCTTTTTAATTAGCGTAAATTAAATTTGAGACGGTTACATAAAAAAAAATCGCCAAATATTGAATCACTCACACTCAAATAGGTTTGCTATGTACTGAAAAGCATCACCAAGTTTTTCTAGGCTTTTTTATAGAAATGTCGAGAAATTAGCTTACTATATTATGTTTTCTGAAAAATGTCGTCCCATTCTGTAAAGTATTGACGCTCATTAACAAAGGGTCGCCAAGTGAATAAATTAGCAATGCTAATTTCAGATAACAATTTGGATAACCGGACTGATTTGAATGAAAAATTCCCTTCAAGGCTACTTGGATACCTGAAAAATAAAGAATTCTAGTGAGAGAAAATTCCGGCGGTCAAGTTAGTAAAATTCTAAAAGAACGATTCTACTAGTAAATTGGCTAAGAGAGAAAAATACCTGAGATACCATTACTATTTATAGCAATATGAATCTTACCTTAGTTAGGATTTAGTTTCCTAATTAGGGTCAATTCTTATTGTCAACAGGAGACTCATTTAGAAAAATATTTTAACTGATCAGGAAAATAAATTGGAACACATAAATAGAATTTTGCACATTTTAGGTAAATGAATTCCTATCTGAATATAACTTCGAAAATAACTGTGTCTGGGTATCAGCTCAGATCGGAAGTGAACCGAATAATTAAGTTACTAAGCTGTTCGAGAGAGTCCGATTAGACAATTCGGTTATCAATTTTAAAGTGTCATTATATACTTTATCTTAATAACACTTTTTAGTATAAATGCCAGAATGTCTTTTAATATAATGATGTTTTGTAAAAAGTATCATAAAAAAGGGTCCTTATATTATAAATTTGTTGCAATGATGGTTTATATTAGCTAATAACTGAAAATTTATAGGTACTTGATAAATATTTCAAAAAGGTTAATGGAATATGCTAATATATATGCGTCTCTCTCCCTATATAAGAATTTAAATATTTTTTTAAAGAAATGATTATATACTTTAATAATTATTATTTATAATATTTACAGATTTTATTACTATTATTGTTTAACTTGAAAAACATCGTAGTATAAATTAAAAAAAAAAAAACAAATTACTATCCATTTATGGAAAAAGAAAACTCTAATTAAGCATTTGGAATAGTAGCTTATCTGGATATTAATCAAACTATAGGTAGCTAAATATGAAAGATCACTAAATACCAATGTTATTAAAACTTGACAGAATAAAGAACTGGTAAGGTTGAGGTTCGTGGTTCAACTGGGTTCAACCGAATTTTTTTTTTTATTTTTTAAAATACTATTCATTAGTATATTTTTTATAAATACTACTGTATAAACACTTAAACAAAAAAAAATTATCCATCAAAATATTTAACATGTGTCACAAATATCCTAATAACAAGTTACAAAACATATCAAATATTCATCAAATATAAGTTTAAACATTCAAACAAATTCATTCTATACATTATGCATATTTAAAAAAAAAAAGTCATCTTCATCACTCATCATCATCGTCATTCTCATCATCATCATCGTCATCTCTATCTCTATCACTATTACCAATACCACTCCCTTGAGATTCTTTTGTATTAAACTCATGCGGCTCAAGATCTAAAAAAAAGAAAACATATTTTGATTAAATTTCACACATTCATTTAACATTTTAAACTAAAAACATATAAAAAACAAATTACATAAAAAACAAACGGTCATAGTTGATTATGCAGCATCCTTTGAAAATTTTACTAGCATATTCTCAATCTCATCATAATCAAGTTCTCCTTTTTTTTCCATGATCCAAAATTCAGTTTTATCAATTGAGTTGTAATCAATTTGATCAAAAAATTTCTTGGACGATAACCTAATAATTATGAATGATAACAAATTTACTTTGATGAAAAAAATAAGATTTAAATATAATTAAATATATGAATTAGAAATAACATACCTATTTTTCAATTGCAAATTATAATGAATATTAAGCCAAGATCAATTCAAAGCATCTACTCAGGGAAAATCAAATTCCATGGTGGGGAGTCTCTCAATTACTAATTTAACACTAGTCAACCCATCAAAGCAATAACCAACCTAAATACTTGCTACATTTTCAACAAACCCAGTAGTAGCAAAAGACAATAAAACTAAAGAATATAGTAAACCAGCCACTTAAAAAAAAATTATACAGATAATCATGTTCTCAAAATTATAAATGGCATGATTTTCGAAACTAGATACTAACAAATACTAATAGCCCAAACAAATGCAACCACATTAATCACAGTACATCAAGTGATAAATCGCAGTTACTTCCATCCAACTCAAGTGAAAAACTCAAAATTTGATGCCAAAAAATAGAAGTGAAAATAGCTGTTGAAAATAAAAAAAAAATCAAGAAACAACAAATAGAACAACCAATAAATGATCATAATAAGTTCAAATTGATCACATTTGGTAACATATTTCTCACATTTGGATGCAAAAAAAAAAAAAGATAAATAAATAATAGATAAGCAAAAAAATTAACCAAAATGGGTAGACGCTAGTAAGAGAAGCAGTGGTGGAACGAATAAAGCTAGGGTCGGATGCAAGTGGTGGCTTTAGGACTAAGGAGTTGCATTTGGCGACCACTGAAGCAAAATGAGGAGAGCAAGTGAAGTGAAAAATGAAAATGGCAAGCCTAAAACGACCCTAATTTAATTCCTTTTTTTTTTTTTTTTAACTGAATGGTGATGTTTTGACAAATTAGGAAAAAATCCAATTCTTCCCAGTTTGACGGTTTTCCAATTTTTTTCGATCTGATTTGGTTTTTTGCTAGTTCGATTTTTACCAACTAAACTAATCAGGTAGGATGCTGATTCGTGGTTAAATCAGTTCAACCGTCTGATATGGTATGGTTTTAATAACATTGCTAAATACGTTTGGAATAGCTGTTAAGTAGGAAACATTTATCAATTAGCTGAACTAAACCACTCTATTAATCTAACTTGTTCACTATAGATAGGCATTGTTTGAAAAATGACGTTAGTCTTTTTAAAATTTCTTAGTTATGCCATTGGACTACATATTATTATCCTTAAAAAGAAAAAAAAGTCATTTGCTGCAATGAATATTACCAATCACCTAATATGCTGAGCAAGTTCCGATTCTTGATGCTTATTAGGATAACTTTCTTCTCTCCTAATTCCACTATACCAAAAAAGAAAGTTTAGCAAACAAATGTTTAGTTGCTAAAAATCAAATTCTAGTCCTTAAAAAAGACAAATGACAAGCTTTAGTGACCAAATGAACTAGTCATTGAGACTTCTCTTAGTCTCTGGCTTTCCTTTTCACTATTGATAAACATTAACAAACAGAAATCTAATGGATACACAATGCCAATCCAAACATCAAAGATATATACACATTAAAAGAATCTCTTGCTTTTTTTTAAATAAAAAAATTATGCAATCTATAAATGATAATACTCACTACATAAAGGTTAATGACCATGGCTCAGTTTAATATATAAGCTCACAAGATATAATTGCAAGTAAATAGATGGGACTTGTTAATTAAAGAACCCACTTTAAGGTATGGCATTGCCTAAATTACGCCATTATTCCAATCCTACCAGGCTAACCAACTAAAAAGATCCATGCCGCCCTATCTCAAGTCATGTCAACTAATTATGACATTTCCTCGAAATAAGTCCACAACAATGGACACTAAAAGTAGTCTAATACACTTAATGGTAAACACTTTTGACATATTCTAGAGAGCTTCTCTCTAGAACTAACATGAGTTCAGAGTGTTTATCCATCACATAACCAGGGGGAACTCATTCTTTTTTTTTTATTTACAGACAGAACCTGCAAAAGCATATAATTGAACATCTCTTTATTAAACATATTACTCTTTGTTATTTATAAAGTTATTGTTTGGTACTTTTATTGAGAGGTTCTAATAAGAGATTCCTTAAAACGATCATGATCTGTGTTTATCAACTGTATTAAATCGGCTAGTAATATAAGAAAATATAATTAAAATCCTAAATATCAAACTTAAGGGAATTGTATAAAAGTTGTGTATTTCAAACTTTAAAATGAGTGATGTGTGCAAAAATTTCCCAAATTTTAAAATGATGAAGAATTAAATAAACCAAAAATAGAAACTTAAATAACTAGAGTAAAGAACTAAATAAATAATTATAGCCTTCAGCAATTAAACATAAACTTAAACAATGCAAGATATAAAAGATTGTAAAATTCAATAACAAAAGTCACTTCTATTAAAGGACTATCCACCTCAACTTCTATTGGAATAACTCAATTAAAGATAACATAAGTGATTATGGAAAACTAGTATAAACTCAGATATCTTATTCAAAATATCATTCTAAGTATTAAATCTTGTTATTAGGAATAATCCAATACTTAGTATAATCATCTAGTTTATAAACTCCTAAACATCCATTAGACCCTTTCTCAAGAGATCTAACTTCATTCTATTCCTAATTTAACTTTTTTAGTTTTAATTTCACTCTTTACCAACACAGAATTATCTCAATTTTCTGAACACAATCATGCATCAATACAAATGAATTAAACTAAAAATGTACAAAGTTAATAATTAAACTAAATGAAATGCACTTACTTGTTTAATTTTAGATGAGAGATAAAGATAGATCAAAGCTTTACTCTATGGCCTCGGATGAGGGAGATGAACCTTAGGTGAGGAAGTTAGGTTTTGGGTGAGGGGCTTATAAGAAGTGGGAGGCCTTGAAAGAGGGGAAAAAATTGGGAAAAGGGAGCAAAACCCTTCAGAAAGGGGCTTGGCCCTTTCGGGCATGGCAAAGGGATCGGGAAAAAAAGGGCTAAAAAGCCTTTAGGTGAGGTAGGATCCACTTAGGTGAGGTGATGTAGTTAGGCTAAAAAAACCTAGAAGCCATCAGGAGAGGGGAAATACCCTCAGGAGAGGGGATCCTCTCGGGGTGCCAAAGCCAAAACCACTCAAACTTAATTTTCAAGCATTTTAAGCACAATACCCATAATTCAACTCAATCGTCATATGATTTACCTTATTCCCTCTCACAATTACCTTCTAAATTTCCCATCAAACTACACATAAAGCTCTCAAATAATTAAACACCAATCACCCTAATTAGTCTCCTCTTTGAACAATCAACCTCCTCCTAGTCAAGACTATGCATGCACTCAATTATAGTTAAATTTGAATTCCAATCCATTTCAAACTTAAAACATGAGTAACTCTCCCTTTAATTCATGAATTAACAAACCAATAAAACTAAAACAACCACACAATTTAACAATGAAGACAACTTAAAGAAAAATGCAACAATTCAAATCAAACTAAATAAAAACACAACAAATCAAAAGTAAAGGAAAAAGTTTAGTTCTGAATTTAACAAGTCTTCAACTAGACTTTTACAGCTACCTTACTTGTCATGTAAAATCAAGGTTGCCTCAGCAACCTCCTAATGATTGACAAAATAAGGTTTTAACCTATGGCCATTAACTTTATACTCATGACTATTCTTCGAATTCTTAATGGTGACCACTCTGAATTTATTGCTTGAGACCACTTGATACTGTCCAAGCTATCTAGACTTGAGCTTTCCTGGAAACAACCGTAAATGACTATTATAAAGCAAAACCAATATACTAGGAGTGAATTCCTTGGGATTTAGCCTTTTTCCTTGCCAACGCTTCAAACCTATTGTGACTCATATTGTGACAGAGTCATGCTTGTCACCTGACTCATACCTCACTTACTGTGACTTAAACTCACACTTATTAGCTATAATCCTAATCACACCTATGACTCACCTCATAATATGGGGTTTTGCATATAAACTAGTTCATAAGTAGTGTGACACCCTAATACCACATTCTATCTAAAAGCATGTATCATTCCTGATCATATCATGTCATGCTATCATGCCTATGACAAACGTAATTCAAACAAATGATTCATCAACGTAATCATATATATATATATATATATATATATATATATATATATATATATATATATATATATATATATATATATATATATATCTGGTGCATGTATATCCCCTAAATTAACCTGGAATGTCATGCAAAAATAGTCATAGTATGGCAATCACATTCTAGCCACCCTCAATTTGGAAGGACATGCAAGCAAAGTAATTAAGTAAACTTTTACAGTCCTCCATATTACAATTCTTGAATTAAATCATTGCAAAATATAAGGCTAGATAAAAAAATTATCCATAAAAAAATCCTACATCTAACAGTCTGGACCGACTCTTGTTGGGCAATTGATACAGAATTAAGTCCTCGAGTGACCTTCAGTCAAACCTATACGGATATAAAACAACCCATGCTAAGCTATAAAGCTTAGTAGGGAGATAACATACAAAAAGGTAACATAGTCGACCAATTGTAGCAGTCGAAGGTAACCATCTTCACACAAGCATTGCAATAAGAATATCAATATAATTATATCATGCTTTCATATCATACTAACGATTTATAGCCAAAAGGAAACAGAGATAAAATATTGTAATAAGTTATTCAATATGCTTACATTATATGAATGAAGAAATCAATACATGTATTTCTTGTTTCTAACACATCTCTTAAACTTTAATAGCTTGCCTAAGTGCTAGTTCAATGGATGGATAACAAAAACAATGGATACCCGAAGGTATCAAACAATGGATATCCGAAGCTATCAAACAATGGACCCAAAGGGCCGAACTATGGTTCCATCAAAGAAACAAATAATGAACCCAAACGGGGTCAATTATGGCAGTTACAACTATATCCCTTTAGGCATGCCTATCTAATCCACAACTGAACTAAGACCTGCAAGCTTAACCACTTTATAAGAATATTTGATTCATCAAGTTCCTCCTTTCACATTACAATATTTTCTCAAGCCACAATCCATATATGAATTCACATATCATATTCATATGATGGCATTAACATTTGTTACCTCGACTTATAACTCATATACAATATATTCAAACTCATTTAAGAACAGATTTCATCATATTTCGCATAAACATACATATATTCACAGCAATTTAATGCAATCATGCCATTAATATCATTATGGTTATAAATCAAAATAAGTTGCAATTAACACTACTTTATAAACTTACAATGATCACTTTACCTTAATCGTTAAGGCTTGATAGTAAAAGCATAGCATAAAACAGTCACATTTTATCTTTAGTAAAATACTCATTTAGTGTGCCAATTAGGTTGCATTAGAGGGTTAATTATCTTTATAAAGAGTGTTGGCTTATTCAAAATTAGTGTGAAACTATTATGTTAGATGATCCAGCTGAGTGTATAAAACAGTGAAGTGAAAAGTAGGGAGGTGTCACTTAGCCGTGCATCACAGGACAAGAAACCCTGCATGGCCGCTCACCACAAGGCTAGAAGCCTTGCGTGGCTGTTCAACACAAGGCTAGAAGCCTTGCTTGATTGTACGCCACAAGGCTAGAAGCCTTGCTTGGCCGTGCGCCAGAAGACTTATTGCCTTGCATGGCTGTGCAAGACAAGGCTGGAAGCCTTGCTTGGCCACGCGCAACAAGGCTTCTTGCCTTGTGTGGCCGTGCACCAACACGAACAACAGGATCCGATCAGATCAAATTAAATAGAAATGATCAATAAGCCAAACAATCTTTTATAACTCATCTTAAAGCTCATCACTACTCAAATAACTCAACCCTAAGTTAAAGGTTTCACTGATTAAAGAAATCCAGTTAACAGAACCCTAATTTCTATAGATTCATCTACAGACAACCTTATACACAACAAAACCAACAGTACTTCCATACCTGAACACTATGACTTCCTCACTCCTTAAAGATCCCTTTGCCTTTATGCTTGCTTGTATCTGCTATAAAAAAAAAAACCACATAAAAGACTAAATTTTCCTTCTTGCTTCATGAAATCCTTCATTAACAGAAGAGATAGAAGGGAGAAATTTCTCTTACCAAAACCCTAGATTCAGACTTATAGAGAGAAAGAGAGAGAGAGATGGTCTTCCTTTAAATAGACAGTGATATTTATCATTGGAATCATGTGAGGAGACCATCAAATTACCCCTTTTAACCCCTTTCTCAATTTTCTGTCTCACAAAATAACCCCTCCGACACTTAATTTATAAATTGACCCCAAATAAATCTTAAATTCTAAATCTTACCGCAACATCACTTTTATCAGTCAATTAACCCTTTTATTCATAAATTTCACTGAAATTACCATATTACCCTTCAAGAAACTTTATTCTAATGTGGCTATAACCATAAAAACATTAATTTTACACACGGTATCAAGTAATTAAACATATTTCCTACTAGGGTCAAGATTAAGCCCTCACAAGAAGATGGAAAAGAGATGGGAAATTTTTAGTTTTAAAGTTCTACTATTAGTTATTACACTTCTTTTTCTTCATTAATTTCATTCTACTAAGCTTTTGTTTTTCAAGTTTTCCCTTTTAAATCTTCCATAAGAAGAGATCCAGGAACCTTAAGGTTCCATTTTTGATTTGAGAAACACATTAAAGGCAATATTATAAATTTTTTTTTCTCTTAACTTAATTTTTAGTGATTTGAGTTTATACATTCAATCTTGAATGTTGTAAACTCAATTTTTAGTGTCTTTTATATTATTTTCATTATTTTGAGTAGATTAAGGGTATTTGCTAAGTGGTAGAGATATAATAGATTTTTTGGTGTTAAAAAATTTATTTTTACTCATTAGTTTTGGTTTATTTTCTTTATGAATCTTGTTCAAAGTTGTTTTTTAAAGGTTTTAAAGGCTTTTACCATTCCTTTTTTCCTATTTTTGCTAGGTTTTAAAATCTATTTCGGGCAAGGGATGATATAAGAAAAGAAGAAAATCAACATTTTGAAGTGATTTAGAGCCATGACTCACTAAGTCACGACCTAACTCGAGTTTCTTTCTCCTTGAGCAAGTAAACCCACTCATTTGTACCTGTGACCAGTATGAACCGAGTCATTGAGACATGGGTCAAAATTCATATTTTCAAAACTTTTCTTTTATATTTTTTTGTATATTTTATCCTTGCTTTATTTTATATTATGTACTCTATTTTATTTATGTCATAATAACTTGTGGTTATGTGTTTTGCCCAGCAGACATAGCAGGGCAAGTTATATCTCCATGTACTTAGTTATTATTTTTATGTATAGTTGTAATAGGAAGTGTTTGTTGACTGCTTAAAAGGAAATTGTCTTGCAAAAATATTTATATTAAATAACTGAATTTTTATTAATAAAAAAGATCAATATCCAATTTTATGCCTTAAAAATCACATGTAAATAATAAATTTTTGATAATGCAAAAAATTATATAATTTTGTATATAATTGGGACATTGAAGTAAAAATTTACAATAAATGCCTCTTCATAGAAATGCACGCAAGGACCAATATCCAAAAAGGGATTATAATGAACTACTTGGTTTATGGATGTTTATTTAATTTCTAATATATAATTTTTATGCCATGATTTTACAGCTTTCAAATTTTATTAAATCGCCTTTATTTTTCTTACCATGATTATATGTGTAAGAAGATTGATAAAAATATTAATTTAAAAACCCTAATTATACTGGATTAACTAGGACTGGCAAAATTGACCCAAACCCATGGATCGACCCAAATTTACCCAAAAAAATTGATCCAAACCCAACCCAATTCATATAAATACCCATTGGATCAACCCAAAATTGACCCATTTTATTTTTCAACCCAACCCAACCCAATACCCATTGGGTCAACCCATCTCACTTTCCAACCCATTGGGTCATTGAGTATTAATCCAATGGGTATTTTCAAGATTCAAACATCTTGACCCATTGGGTATATAATGACATCAACACCGGGCCAGCCCTAAATAGTACTTTTCGACAGTGAAGAGTATTTTTCGGGTCCGAAATGACACCCGAAAGTCAAAAATATTTTATTGGACCATTTGAAAGGAATAGTTAAGGTGAGCCTATGGTTGAAATTTGAAGTGAATTTGAGGTCAAATAGGTTTCCAAAAGTCAAAAATACGAAAAAGGTAGCGAACCAATAATACAAAAAATATATTTTAAATAATTTACTTTAATGTTAAAAATGGACAAAAAAAGAAAAAAAAAAGAAAAAATTGATACAAAAAATAATCGTATTTCAAATAAATAATTTAAAGATCTCATTATATATATACATAATAACAATTCTTTTTCTTTTATTTTATTTTTCGACAGTGAAGAGTATTTTTCGGGTCCGAAATGACATCCGAAAATTAAAAATATTTTATTGGATCATTTGAAAGGAATAGTCAATGTGAACCTATGGTTGAAATTCGAAGTGAATTTGAGGTCAAATAGGCTTTTAAAAGTCAAAAATACGAAAAAGGTAACGAGTCAATAATACGAAAAATATATTTTAAATAATTTACTTTAATGTTAAAAATGGACACAAAAAAAAAGAAAAAATTGATACAAAAAAAATCATATTTCAAATAAATAATTTAAAGATCTCATTATATATATACATAATAACAATTCTTTTTATTTTATTTTATTTTTTTAAATAATAACAATTATTAAAATAAGCATTAAAAGTTAATAGCATTAAAAAATTAAATTATAATTGAAATATTACTCTTTATAATGACCAACTGTTATGCAGTATAGTATATTCTAATCATTTAATTCAACATAACGAAATATTAAATAAAAACTTTCAATATGTTTACGATTGGATATGTTTTTAAAAATAAATATTTAAAATTAACCCAAATCCATGGGTCGATCCAAATCAACCCAACTCATTAATGACCAAACCCATTAATGATTCATATTTTTTTACCCATTAATGACCCAACCCATTAATGATCAATCCATTAATGACCCAACCCAAACCCATCCAACCCGTCCATTTGCCACCTCTAGGATTAACCGAGGGCTTTTGTATTTTCCTTCCTCTTTTATGTTTTTATCCGAATTAAATATTAATTTTTTTTTGGCTTTTTAGTGAGACTTTTACTGCTTTACCTTTTCAAAATTAAAATTAATTGTATTCTATATATGTCTCTGAAGTCGTGGTAAAATTTTAGTTTTTCCTTCTAAATTTATTTCTTTTCCAAAAAAATAAAATAAAAAACATTATATATATATATATATATATATATATATATATATATATAAACATTGAACATATTCAATTAATGATTAATTCTTTCCTGTTAAAAAAAAAAAACATTAATGGACTAATTGTTAGGGTAGTTAAGGTGTTTTTTTTTTTTTTTTTTTTGGCTTTTACGACCGCTAGGATATTGGCCCTCTTTTATTTGGGTTAGGAAATTCTGATATTCTTGTAATAGACTAAGTGGCTTTTTGCGTGTCCATTATTTGGAGTTTTAGGTGAGTAGTAATTACACACAACCATTTTATAAAACCAATTTTTTTAAATTTTAACTCAAAATATTTTAGTTTATTTAATTCTATTTTATCAAAAATGTATTTAAATCTTTTATCAAGTGAATTTATTCAATTTACGTTTATGTTAACTCCCTACAAGTATTTATTGATTTTTATTATATTAATTTTTATGCAAATTTTAATTGTCCTTTATTATAGTAATTTAACTAGTATTTTTACTCATTTAATTTTATTTAAATTGAATATTATTTGCTTTAAAACTTTAGATTTTAGGAACAACATTAATATGAATCATTTTCTGTTTATTATCTATTTTAGTAAATGATTGATTTATCTATATGCGGGGTGAGTAAAAAAATCAAAAGATATAATTAACCGTAAAATCGGTTCAAAATCGAACCGAATTTTTTGATTAACTAATCCGATAGACTTGGTTATATTTTTTTATTTTTTTATGTTTTTAATTTTTTATCACGATTTAAAGTTTTTGATACTTAGAATCAAGTATGTTAATTTCTAACAAATATTAAATCTATTTTATAATATTAGCTATTAATTTTTTTAACATGAATTTTGGCCAATTAATTATATTTGTTTTGTGATTTTTATATTAAATTAATTTGCACATTTAAAATTTATTTTGATTTTGTCTATTTTTTTAATTTTATCTTATAAATTTTAATGGTTAATCGAAAAATATTGATTAACCAAACAAAAAAATTGAAACCGATGGATTGGTTAATCGAATATAATGGACTAAACAATGATTAATAATTTTAAAAAATAGATGTTAATGGACTAATTAATTTTTGTTGCTCATAGACCGGTCCAAGCTCATCCTTATTTATATAAACTTATTTGAACTTTGTATCAAACTTATGTCACTATAAAAAAAAAAAATCAGAAATAGCGATGGTCATGAAAATGCATATTTTTAATTAGTTGTTGGTCGTGTGAAAATGCATATTTTCAATTAGTTGTCAAGGTTAGTGAGAGAATAAAAAATAGTCACTAAATACTAGCTGCAAATAATAGCGCCATTTTTTGCGACTCATTTAGCGATGAAAATTGATGTAGATAAAAAATTTTCAAAATTTTTTATTTGTGAAAACAATTTTCAGAAATATAGTGAAAGAATTTTAATCACGGATTGAAATGCTTCTTTAGTGACGGAATAGCGACAAAAGATCAGTCACTTATTTTTTTATATTGAACTACATATTACATATTGCGATTGAAGTTTTTGTTGCTAAATTAGTCGCTAAAAGTGTTTATGTTATATAGATTTTTTATTTTGAATTTAATTTTTTCAAAAATTTATAATTATAATTATTTATTTTACTAAGACTTATAATATTAATAAAAAAATATACTTACACATATATATTTAGTAAATATTTTTAATATTTTTGCTATACACATGATATTGTATCAAAATTCAGTTCTTTTTCTATTCTTTATAAAATTAACATTTAAACTCAAATGTATATAATTAAAAAAATTCTAAACAAAATTTAATTAAAAATTTCTTTTCAATACTTTCATTAATTAGGGTAAATTTTTTAATTTTATTTTTTTCACTTGTAACCATATTATAAACTTAACAACTTGGAATAAATATTTTTTCTTTTTGTTTTTATTTGAAAATTTCAATAATAATTGCTAGATATTAATTATAAAAGTAAATTTTATGATTAATATGTATTCAATATGTGTATATATTATCAATTTATACAAATAAAAAACTTTATATAAATTTATTTACGAAATTATCCCTTGTTTGACAAAAATTATAGAAATGAAAGTAGGGATATTTTTGTATTTTTAAAACCCTAATTACCTGCATGTATTCATCTCTTTCTCCCTTTGCCTCAATTTTCTTTGGCCAAAGGTGCATTTTATCCCCTCATATTTTCCCAAATGTACAACTTTGCTCCTAATATTTCGAAAGGAAGATTTGTGCTCCTCATGTTTTTTAAATGAAAGATTTTTGCCTCTACCATCTATTTCAATTAACTTTGACTATTTTATTGTTAACGTTGATATGGACATATGATAACACGTGTCAACTAATTATTGGATACGTCATTTGACACGTGGCATGATTTGAGGGTTACTCAATGAGAATTCAAGACGAGAAGTTTTGTTGCTAAAAGTAAATTCCCATTGCTAAATGCCTTCTACTATCAGTTACAATTTTAGTTGCTAAAAATCTTAGAAATTTATTATTATTTCCTTCACTTTAATTTAATGTTATATATATATATATATATATATATATATATATATATATATATATCATAAAAAATCTTATGTAATTATTTTTATCATAAAAATAAATACTTTTGCAGTCCCAAACCAAGTACTTTGGTAGCCAAAGTTAGAATTTCAAAACACACTCCACATGCAGAAGCAAATGCCATGCATTATGCCAAATACAGGCAAACAATGGTAATGTGCATTTAGGGTTTAATAGCAAAACATTTCATTGTACCCTTCCCATACACCCCCAGCTTAAAACTACTCTACTAGAAGTTCCCATCCTATCAATGGTCCACATGGGATATAGGAAATAAAAGCTGACAAACAGAATGTAAAAATCCGAACAGAAACATATCATACTACACAAACATGGATAATTCTCCTAGTGAGCTAAATATCCTTTAGGATGATGGTTACATGCTTGGCATTGGCACAGAGGTTAGTAGTTTCAAACAACCGAACAAGGTATGCTTCTGCTACCTCTAGCAAGGCAAGGATAATATGGCTTTGGAAATGCAAAAACCCATTTCCTAGCTTGGCTATACCATTCAACAACACTGCAAAAACCAACAAATATTATGGATTAAAATTATGACAAAAGTTGATTAATTTTCACTTTTAATTTAGGATTAATTATAGTTAAGTAGCTATTAATTACTTGTTAAGAGTACATTGACTTGTTAAATTAAACATGAATAGAATTACTACTGCATCTTTACAGGCAATAGGAACATGATTAAGTGACCTGCTGTCACCTAAGTTTTATATTAAAAGAAAAAAGGAGATAATATCAATAATTGATGAATTCCATTATTATCTTCACAAAAATCCCATAATGTCTTCATTAAAAATCAACTTTTAAAAAAAGTATTATAATCATAATCAACGTACCTCCTACATCCCATAAACTAAATGTAATTCTGGCTCTTTCAACTAATATTGATTTATCCATTAAATTCTATCCTGAATCTCCAAACATTTCTTTTATGCTCATCCCCCACATACTTGATCTTCAAATTTTATTTTTTTTCAAAAAATTAGAGAAAATTAAAGAGAGATTAGCCTACTAATTATGCTTAATTAGTGAAAGTAATTTTCAAACTAAAATAGAAGAAAATAAAAGAAACTCTATCATGCTTTCCACAAAGCTTATTATCACTATTTGGCAATCACCTAACAAACTGATCTTTAAAGTGATCAAATTAGAATATGAGTTATACCCATTAAAGGCAAAAGTAATAAGATCCTTCGATGATAGAAATCTAACATATTCAATGGATTCTAGTAATGGAGAAGAATGTCAGCGATACCTATTAGGCTTGCCTATTTAGCAAGCAAGAATTCAATCCTAAATGAACTAAAAAAACTCCCTGAAAACTGATACCCTTTCAAGTATACTTCACTTAATATTTTCATGAACAATCTTTCTACAAATTTGAGCCATTTTCTCATGAACAATCTTGGCTGTGGAGATCTAGTTTTGCTTTAAGCTTTATCATGATTTATTGTAGTTGATGGTGGCTCTTCTGCCACAGGAGCAGAAGAAATTGCATCGACGGTTTCCTCAATTGCTTCCAATATCTTAACTTTATCCTCGTCTAACATCGTAGCCAGTGAAGACGTGAAAAAGAGAACAAAAGATAACTGCATGAAATGTATGTAGAGAATGGAAAGGAAATTTAGGGATTTAGTTTTAATTTACAGTCTAATCGGTTCGATCGATCGAGTCAAACCCTCTTCCTCATTTCCATCCTTATTGTATTATGGCATGTCTAATGAGCTTCTGCTATGTGTTAATTTATTTTATAGTTCATTAGTCCACCAATGAAAATTTGGTCAAACTTAATTGTGCCAGATGGCGATGGCAAAAATCTCTCATTTTCAAAATATGAAGGGCATAAATCTCCCCTTTGAAATGTTAAGGGTAATATAACACCCTCTAAACAGTTTTTAAGTCTATATTATATTATTAATATTTCAAATACAATTAATTTATTACTTAATTAATGAAAATATGCTACCAAAACCTGTAAAAATTCAATTTACACTCCCAATATAATTCCTCCAACTCCTAAAACTCCAATCAACAACACATCACTTCTAAAATTTCATCTCATCCCACATATAGTCCACAACCATTTACTTTCATGCATAACTCATATATCATCCATTCACACAATCACAAATTTCTTATAACATTAATATTACTTGCCATTGTAGATAACTATCATGATTCATCTTACGGTTTATACATATTTACATAACAAAAATAAAAAAGACTTTCTCTTATGTACATGCCACAATTGTTCTCCTGATGCTGGTTTTGAGGTACCTATCCCTGCTTGCAGTCACAATAACTACATGCTAAGCAACATAGACGCTTAGTGGTGGATACATTTACATAAAACTTCATTCAATTTATTTTATTTATTTCAGTTAACTAACCTATTATTAATTCAATTAAATCTCCATGAATTAATGAATTACATATTTATCCTCTTTGCATCAAATTTCCTTTTTAATTATCTCAAAAATTATTTTTCTTATTTTATTTTAATAATTTCCCAGCTCAAGCAGAAACTACAATTATACCCCTCAAGTTTTACTTTTATCCCATTTTGATAAATTTTGACCTTTGAGTTGACTATTTTCAAATTTAGTTGGTTTGACCTTTATTTTTACCCGTTTGACTTTTTTTTACTTTTATTTTAATTCGATTGCACAAATTGCATTTTACTCCCTAAAAATTTTCCTTTAGGTGAAAAATTACGGTTCAGTCCCTATAACTTTCTTTAATTACTATTTTTCTCTTTTTAACCAAATTGACTATTTTGGTCATTTTAACTATATTTTTCCCATCAATTGACCATTTTACCTTCAGTTAATCATGTAATTATATTTTTATCCTTGTTGAACATATATATATATATATATATATATCACTTTTCATCTAAATTCATTTTTATTCATAATTTTAACATTATTAAAGTTATAATTACTCTCTTTACACAGTTTTTATGCAAAATTACTATTTTGCCCCTAGTTGTGAATAGTAAAAAAATCATGAACCGAATAAACGGATGAGCCAATCAAGTATGTAGGAGTGACCGTACCACGAGTGTATGGTGCTACTTCCCAGTTTATCAGTAAAATGAGCCGGCTAACAGTATATCCACATTTTCTCAGTACAATAGCAGTGCAGTAACAGTACAGTATATAGAACGTCCGGGATAAATATTCCTATGGCTAGCTATATTATTCTAGAGTCTTGGGTTACCTATTGAACACTAAGGGCATGATAAATCATTATATTTTCATGCTTTACTTTATCTTTACCTTGTTATACATATTAATCACGTTAGATTAACATTTTCACGACTTGATTTCCATTCATTTAAGCTTATTAATTGTACACTTCATATGTATACACATAGTATTACAAGAATATGATCAAAACACATCCTTATGCATACAAACACCATTCAGCCACTTGATGGTCCTATACTTACATGATGTTTTATCCTTCCTTTTTATGCCATACACATTTCTACATTTGCTTTAAGCATCATTATGGTGAAATGCACTTAATTTACACTAAAGTTCTCAAGTTTCACAAACTTCCATCATTATATATACTTATACATATTCATATACATTTATTACTTTTCACTTTAATCAATTCTAATCTCTTCCTCATGCCTTGTATTGTCTAATTACAACTAAATATTTCACCTAACATTAATTTACTTTACATTAGGTTAGAGTACATCATTTGGCTACTTAGGATTCTGACATTTCTATCTTATTTTCTTTACTAATTCAAGTTCATATTAGTTTATTTTATCATTTTATTAGGTTATATTAAATTATTTCATCAATTTACACTATTATGTATAGTTATATAATGTAAAAATTAGGGAAAATTCACTAAAAATAATGAAATTGAATGTAAATTGTATCCACTAATCTCAATTTAGCTTTATTTCCACTTATTCTTCTTTTTTTCCTTTCTTCCTTATCTTTTCCCTTCCTCATTCTTTTCCTCTTTAGGCCGAATTTGAAAGGAAGTGAAACACAAAACTAATTTATGATTTTAAGCAATTTGAAGTCACTATTATATTCTCATACTCATTTCCTACATGTTTATGCAATTTATCTCCTCAATTCCCACTAAAACTCATAAAACCACAAAATTATACCAAAAGGTTCTTACCTTATTTTCCTAATTTCTTAGTCTCCCCTTGACGTAAATCCTTTCCTAGGTTGAAGAGGATCAATTTATAAGTATATGGCTGGAATTAAGGTGTGAGATTAGAAGCGAGAAAGCTTTGGTGAAAGAAAAATGGTGGAGAGGCTAATTTTTGGGATGGTTTGGATTTTGGCTTAGAGAAAGGTGAAGATGCTATAATTTATGAGAGACTTCCAGATGTCTCTAATCCACATCTGATGACCTATTTATATGCAAAAGGAATGGCCAAGATTCATTCATTTACTATTGAATCTAAAGGCTTTAAATTTGGCCATTTGTCACTCATACAACTGTTTGGGCTTATCCTACTAATCTAAGATCACTTGTACATGATCATGGATTTATTTTAATGATCGTTGTATCCTCTCATGGCTAAATTCCAGAATTTACCCCTCTAATTAATTCGATCTCGATTTTGTATCCCAAAATATGAATTTTCGTTCCACACATCAGAATGCCCTAAAATTTTTTCCTGAATGTCACTATATACTCAAGGAAATATGGTAAAAATTTAAGCTCATTCCAACATTATTTTTTTATACTTCTAGCTTCGGTCATTTGTGCAGTCGGTCCAAAACCTGAAATTTTAAAACTATCGGAACACTTATTTTTTACTTCTAACAAATCATATAGGTTATTACTAACATAATTATGAAATTAGAATAATTTTCAGAGATCAGTACACTACTTTAGAGTCCGATCAAACTTTTGGTCAACCATTTTTTACGGTACCGAGTAAAAAATTAGTTGTCCCGTTTAAAGGTCAGTCTAAGCTCATTTTGGAATCTAATTATACTAGTGAACTCCATTTAATATCTAATTTCATAAACTAATGTTAGGATAAACTATCCGTCGGGTCACCCATCCTCTGATTATCCTAGCCCAAGCACGTTTAACCTTTACACTAAGTCCCTCTTTCCTATTCTATTCAACTCCAATTCCTCTAAAATTTATCCTAAGATAATTATTTACACTCTACATTATATCATACATAATGGATGCACTCTCCCCCCTCGATCTGTGGTCATCCTCGCCACCCAGATCCATAATCCCTAACCCAAAATCCCAATATCATACCTTCAAGATAGAATCATTTATTCCAAAAAAGAAGAAAGCTAAAATCCCTAGCTCGATTCTCTTGATCTCACCCCTAATTTTAACTGATTCTAGTGAAATCTCCAATTGTTTAAGGTTTGTATACATATCTTTCTCTCACTTCTAGGTTTATTCCATTTTAATTACTTTCAGTTGCAAAATTGGGGTGATAAAAAGGCAGAATTCGAACATCTCTTAGGTTACATCTACTATGAAACTTCCCTATCACACATATATAATAGTCTTCTTTCTCTTAGATTATATCTCCCTCCGGGTTTTTCAATTTTCAATTCGAATATATATCTAAGGTATGCTTTTAATTTTTCATTTCCATATGTTTTTTTAGAGATTTGTAGCATTCATGGCCCATTTAACTTCTGGTCATGTAACTATTACCGCAAATGCAGTCTATGTTGCAAAGGCATTATTAGCATTCTTTAACTAAAAATCTTTATTTTCTAATTAAATCTAACAATATGTTTTTTTTTGTATTTTATTGTATTCAATGATAAAAATAATTTCCTAATGTTTTTGAAAAAAAAAATCATGATCTGGGTTTTGTGATTCAAGCAAGTTTTGGCGTATATGTGTGGTAAAGTGTTGGAGCCAAAGTGAATCAGAAGCTATTGCAAGGCTATGCCACAATAGCAGTAGTAAGGGAGGTTCATGTAGATGTGGTAGAGGTGTTTATGAATCTAAGGCATCTTAAGAGGCATTGTTGAAGGCAAGCTATCTAGGGTAGGCTAGACTTACAGAGTTGCCAATTTCACTTAAAAGATCGAGTAAGCTAATTAATTTGTAGTTACAAATTATATTACTTCTTCATCAATTATTTCGTAGATCAAATGCTTTTTTTTATTAATTTATTTCTTTGTTTAGAATTTATGCTTTTTTATTGGTGTTTTATTTGTTGTGCTAATCTTAAATTCAATTATATATTGAACTTGCCAACTTATTTAATACAAAAAATTCATAATCTGTTAGCATTTAATTTTCCCCAACTTCTTTTTATTGTTTCTATTTAGTTTATGTGATCTTCACTAGTTCCTTTATCATTGCAATTGCAAATTTTAGTGTTGCTTATGAATTGTGGAGCTAGATTAGAATTTGATTTTTCTCTGGCTTTATCTTTGTTTGCCTCCTCTCCTGTAAGTGAGATTCTTATTATTCTCTTCAATTTTTTTTAGCTTTGATGATTTTAGTTTTGAGGTTCACTTTAAACTCTCGACATGAAATTTGCATTTTTTTTTGGCTTGATAAATTCTAGCTAGCTTATAAATCTTATAACAAGAGTGTATGTTGGGCGGAGTTTCATATATATAGAAAAGTCTAAGGTAGTAGTTTGGTCATTTGTATTGGATGACAATGATATTGAACTTGTGTTGCGGTTAACTGCTTAGATAAATTAGGTCTTCTCACTCCATCATCTTTTGTTTTTAGATTATGTGTTGCATATATAGAAATGGAGAATTACTTTGGACCCACACTGTAGTACTCTTTATACATGAATGGCACATTTCTCATACACCATTTAATGATGCAAAAATTGTTAAGTTGATATAGATTCTATTTAACTATTTTGTTAGCGTGTCTAATTGGAATTTCATAAATCGACATTGAAATAATTTTATTTGATTAATAGAAAAGGAAATCTAAATAATAAATTAAGAATACCATATATATATAGTGGAGCTAATTTTGTTGCCCAATTGTGTTCTTTTGTTATGAAAAGAGTGATTTACTTGAGCTAATTAACTATAATTTGACACTTGGTTGAGAGGCCAACTTCAAAAGATGTCGGTGCCCAAAAGAAAAAAAAGCAACATAATCGGCCCATAAGATATATATATATATATATATATATATATATATATATATATATATATTATTAGACAATAGATTTATTTAATTTGTTGGTGTAGAGGATTGTTCCACTGATTTTTAAATGGTGGTTTTATTAATATCATATGCATATAAATTATTAGACATGTACCATGATTCATGAATGCATCTATAGGTTTTCCACCAAATATAAAATAAAATCTTCTATTATTTTCAAACATTGAAACTAAATTTGATAATTAATTCTTTTTTTTTCCTTTATTTGAAAGAATGTTAAGAATTAATTTGCATTGTGAAATACAAAGAACTAGTTTTAAGGTTAGGTCGATTCAAATATCATTGAAAACAAATTGAAAAAGATCACCGAAGCTTGTGGGAAAAAATTATAAAAGTTCTATATATGACCTATTTGAGAATAATGTTGTCATAAGGATATATGATTGGAATTACTTGTAGATAAGAATAGTGTTATGACAAGGATTATGACTTAAAATAATTATTGACATTTACCAGAAGCTCATTTTTTCTTTTAAAGACATTAACAAAATAGTTTAAAGTGTAAAGTTCTTTATTATGTTTAAAATCCTTTATCTACTCTTTCACATGTATTTTGATGTGCTAGTTAAATTAGCATCTATCTGATGTGCTAAATGCAGTGCTGCTACTTGGTTATCAAATTAAGTCTTCATCTTGTAGGCTACATAGTATTTAACCAAACACACTATTCTCTATTTTATTGCTTGCTTCTTCTATTTCTAACACACCAGTCTTATGAGTAAGAGCCATTCCCTTGCCCTGTCATTTATATATTATTTTAATATATCTAAATATTTATATAGGTCAAATTGGTACAAATCTTATCTACTTAGCTTCCTTACTTTTTTTACTTGTCATCTCGTTCTAATGGTGGAAAGAGCAAAAATACTTGCCTTTTATTTGTTATGATGCATTGAAGTCCTTTTGAGGGACAAGTCTAGCATTTTAGGATATTTTTATCCCATTGTTGGTGATCAATCTTGAAATGCATATTTTGGGCATCAAAGTAGGTTAATGGAGTCACCATCCAATAAAATACTAGAAAGTGGTTTGACCTTATGATGGAAAACTATGAGAAGGGCTCGAAATCTCACTATTATTCATATCCTTATTTAATATTAAAAATTTTAGCCTTTAAATTAATCATTTTATATCTCTTATTATGGGTACAAATCATAGTATAAAATATGAGGTGCTCTCAATCATCTTGGAAGCATATTATTATATATAAAATGCCTTTTCAATTGAATTTAAATCTATACTAGCATGGCATAATCATACATCACATGGTTTAGTTTTTATTCCAATTGGGTGAAAATATTGGTCATCTCATACCAATTATAAATAATCATTTATTGTGAATTTTATTGGATAAAAAGTAGGTATTGGTCTTACCTTTATTAAGAAATTTCCAATTTATTATTTATAATAAGTTCCTTTTCCTTTTATTAAAAAATATTTTAATATTAATTTTAGTGGAAAATATAATATTTATCCATTTTATTAATAAAAATTCAAATTTATTATTGTAAACATTTTTATCTGATTTTTACATTTATTGAAGCAAAACACTTTTATTATATTAAAACCATGTAAATAAAGAATATAAATAAAAAAAAAATTTAATATACTCCAAAAGTGATAAAAAATAATAAATAAATGTGATAAAATAAATTTAACATTATAACAAGATATAATGCATGAAGTAAACTAAATGCACACGTTCAATTAAATTGGAAAAGGTTAGATTGAGAGAATTAAAAGAATTAAAGGAAGAATGAAGGAAAATGAAAACATTGAACAAAAGGGAAGAAAATGGAAATATTTTCATTTTATCTTAAAATGGCTTTTTTCCATTTATTCCTTAAACCTTAGAACATTTCAAAATAAATGCTTAAATGCATCAAACAAGGGACCAAATAAATATTTTTATTTTTATTTTTCAAAATACTATTTTTATTAAAAAATAATTTATTAAGATTAAAAATATAATAAAATCAAACAGACACCATAAATAAAACATTTAACAAACATGTTCCTGACCATTTAACATAGGTTTCTCATTTAAATCTAAATATGACCATTAAAGCATTAAAAACAAAGAATAATACATATAAACTAGATTTAAAAAATAAAGTAATAAAAGGTTAATTAACCACATTCAACAAGTGGGTGGAGCAACTCCTTTGGAGTTTTAGAGGAAATGTTACCTTCAGATTTCGCCTTCAAAGATTGAGAAAGAACTTTAAGAGTCCAAATATCTTAAATATTTAAAAATCAAATAAGGAATCTTATGACTTTTTAGGGGATTTTAGAGAGAGAAAACACCCTAAAATCTCTCAGTGATTAGACCCTTTCTAAAATCAAAATGATAGCTATTTATAGGATAACTCAAGAGGTTCAATATGCATTGGTAAATACCAATGTCTATTGAAGTCTTAGTGAATTTTAAAATGCAGGTTTTTATAATTCAACGGGTGTTGATATAAACCAACGACTTTTGACATATGAAAAAAGCCAACATCAACACCTATTGAAATCTTTCAACGAGCATACATATTGAAATTTTAAGGAAAATTTCATTTTAAGTTATTTAAATTACATGTTAATCCTTTTTAATTTCCTTTTGAGCCTTCGAGCTTTTTAAGTTTTAAAACTTCATTTTAATATGTTCAAATGTCCTTTTAGATCCTTCAAAATAAAATATCATTTTAATCATTAAAATAAAATTCCATTTTATATCTATTTACCTATTTTATTTAACATGTGATCATTTTATTTCATTTGAATGAATGGTATATCTAGTAATAGATTGAACCTATCTTTGATTTATATATGCTTGAATGTTCTTTCCTTTATTGTGGTTATATATTTATCTATTTTATTGAACATTTGATCATTTTATTTCATTAAATGAACGATTATTATGTTTTTATAGAATGGGTATTGCCATGCTCTGTTCTTTTGGTTTTTACATCTAGTGTCCTCAGTGATTCTAGAATTGAGGTCTTAAACTCTCTTTTTAGACTTTATTTGATATAGAAAAAAGTTGAAGAATAGATGAGTAATTGATTGGTTGGCTCCAGAATGGGAAGCTAATTCATACCTAGGTCTTGGAACTTGTGTTTATGCTAGCTATCAGATTGGCTACGGAATGGAAAATCGAGTAGCTAGTGTAGTTAGCTCCAGAATAGGAAACTTACGGTTTAGATGGGTTATGTGATTCACATCAAAGTTGTCTTTCGATTTTAAGTTATCTCTCAGAGGCCTACTTTAGGGTCTAAGACTAGAGAAGGCTCGCTTAACTTATAAATTTGCCACTTCACCATAAATAAGGACCAAGGCCAACTTATGGTTGGTATTCAACTCATGAAGACATCTACTAATGGGCCCAAAAAGGTAGGTATCATGGAGTTACCACCTGAAAAAATGTTGAGAATGAATCTCGATCTTTTGATGCCTAAACAAAGATTGTTGTCCAAGACATCATTTTTATTGGGCATCTTGATTAGGTGTTGTTTTATAATTGGGTTTAAAGCGTTAATCCACTCTCTGCTTTCACATAATGCAAATCCATTAAGTAAACATCCCATTCACATAAATAGAGCTATAAAAAATAAAAAAGCAAACCCAATTAACTATTATAGAGGTAAATCATCCAATGATCATAACAACAAAGAAGCATACATACATAAATTGGGTAGTCATTTAGGGTTAGGAATATTGGTTCCCTCATGCATATTTTACAAAACCTTTTTATTGTAAAGTGTGGATTTTGGGGCAAAGATTCGACATTGGTTTATGCTTTGAAGAAAAATCTGATTAATTTAACATAAAATATTTTAAGTACTTTTTCCTTTATTAGGATGCATAAAAACCATTTTTAACTAACTATTACATCCACTAAAATAGTAATAGATCCAAAAAAAACTGCATCAAATAAATGAATAATAACGAAAACTAAATAATAAATAAATCCAAAGAAAATAAATAATCATAAAAAGCATAGTTAACCATAACAATTAAGGCGATGGAGATGGCAACCGACTTGAGAGCAATACTTCTCATGCAAAAGACCACAAAGGAGAAAACCCTCTAAAGCCAAAGTAATAAATGCTAAAAAAACACACCAAAAAGACAACTTAATTAGTATTCTTAACTAATAAAAAAAAATAATTATAGATATATTTTTCACAAACAGAATGAACATAAGTACAGAATCTCATCACATAAAATTGAATAATGCAAAACAATACCTTAGAAATTACAGAAGTCATATGAATGACATATACATATAAATTAGCATGAAAATATACAAAAATATGCCAAACAACCTTTTATAGATGCCCAAAATGAGGCGAAGGATGCCCTTACCTGGAGCGAAGGATGGGATGAGGGGAATGCTTGCAATGTCTCATCTGTGACATGATAGATAGGCATTAGTCAGGTCTTCTTCCTATCTGCCACTGCTTGTTAAAGCATAATGCAAAATTTTCTTAGTGAAGATGCAAAAAAGGTAATGCAAAATGTTTTTAACCTTACACATGCAATCATCAAGCATTGAACTATGCTATAACAGTGTTTAAACATCTAAACAAATATTGATCCTAGAGAAGAAGGGAATTTCTTTAACTCACGTTTAAAATACCATCATATTTATATCAATAATATATATCTCCTAATGATATAGCAATTTATCTCTCTTCACAAAAGGGTAACACAAAGAAATGGATTTTTGTTTAGCAAAGGATATTGGCTAATTACATATTATTCAACAAAAATAGGTCAAAGGCTCAAAATTGGCTACCTAAAGTCAAAAAAGTAAGTTTTTTTTTAAAGCAAGCCAACAACGGTTTATCTAAATGGCCTTATCATTTTCATGCTCATCACATACTAAATGTAATCTCAAAGTTTACCAAGAACAAATTCTAGAGGAAATGGCATATTAAGGCTCTCATACAAGAAAAATATCAATGTACAAGGCTTAAAACTCACTTAAGTTATAGGTCAAACTACCCTAAGCAATAAATTGGCAAAAATAATCCTATAATATATTTGAAAATATACTCAAATTAAAAAGAATCTACACCAAAGTGCTTTGCCAAGTCATACCCTCACTATGTACATTAATTATCAAAGTAAAATAAAAATGATCAGCCTAAAAATTTGCCTAACTAGACTAAAAATGACAGAAATTCAAGCTAAAGCATGCACTGATTTCCAAATAGTTTCCAAATACACAAGCTCCAAAATTTAAATTCACAACACAATATACTCATAACAATAAACAAAAACATGCAACAATATAACCTGCACACCCCCCCTCCACACACACACACTTAAAGGACACAATGTCCTCATTGTGTGAGAAAATCAACATAGAAAATCACATAACATAGACAAACACAAAACACATGCAAACATAAATACACAATAAAAATTAAAAGTAGGAGAAAAAGGAATGTTTACTCAGCTAGTCCACTAGGGGACCCCAGAGGTGAAGGAGTAAACAACACTTTCTGCTGGCGGAAGAAGGACATCAATTTTTGGCTCAAACTTTTATGACTTTTATGCATTTGGTGCATACTAGCCTCAAAAGAATCCATATGGGCTGCCATACTCTAATTCATAGCTTCGATACCATCCAATCACGAGATAATACGTTGCATACCAGCAACTTCTTCAGTGCCAACATCCTCATCTTGTCCAGCACCAGAATCACTAGCATCGCCACCGACATCGTCATCCTCAAAGCCATTTGAATCACCCGATGTGGCAGCAGCAAAAGATTCAGGAGCCTTGCCTTTGCCTTTGTCGCGACTAGGACTAGCACCCTGCGCAAAACATGAAATAAACTATGGAGGTCAACTGCCTCGATCCAAAACATGAGAATTATGTAAGTATTTGACATCCATTAAAGCAACTAACTCGTTATCATCCAAAGCAAAGTTAGCCAACTCACCTAAACACCCTAAAATGATACCTGTGACAATGTAACACATGCCTACAGTTATTGTCCTAGCAATAGATGCATGGTACAACCCCAAATGAAATCTATTGAACAGGATGTTTTACACGAAAGCATTAAGTCTAGCACATACAAGTCCTTAGTCTGAAATTCGGTACTCTCAACTCTTCCAAACAAGGCATGAAAAATATATTTATGAAATAAAAAAAAAGCGTCATCCTTGATAAGTCAATTAGGTGAATTCTTGTTGTTAAAAACATCCAAGCCAGTTATTTTGTGCTAGACCGATTTGTGATAAAAAATATTGGAGTTAAAATGTTTGCTATTTAAAGGAAAGCCAAACCAATCATGCATTTCATCAAAGCCAAAAATAAACTCACATCTTTGATGCCTAAATTTAAAGGTAGTCTTTTTTTCATCAACATAAGCCAAAGTGACAAAAACCTCTACAGCCCAATCTTTTCTAACAGGTAAAGTCATGTGAGTAAATTGTCCCCATTTTATGTATTTAAGATATTTATCAAATTAGGCAATTAATCATAAAGTAGTAATCAAAGTAAAATCTGAATGCAGCATGCCTACATAAGTTTTTTTGGAGAAAAATTTAAATTTCTCACCTTCTTGCTCAAAAAAATGGAAAAAGGGCAGTCAAACCTGTCCTAGAGATACTCAGCAGCATTAGGTGGAGAGCTTGGACCTTCCATATGCTATTTGTCCTTACGACCAACAGTTTTTGTGCGAACCATTGATTAGACTTGAGAAAATTAACTGAAATAAACAAGATCAAGCAACGAAGAAAGAAACACACTCGTAAAACCAAGTAAAAATAGAAGAGAAAAGAAGAATTTGGAAGAGAGGAGAGATATAGAGAGGAAAAACCATAAATAAAACTTAAAAATGGCTGAGAATGGAAGATGAATTGTCTTCTTAAGGTTTTAAAATATATATAGGGCAGGTGAGCAGGCAGCCAAAACAGCTAAAAATTCAAATTTCGTGCCCTGTCGCGATCATGACAGACACCAAAGTACTTAAGTTATGATCGTGATTCTGCCACTCTCATGAAAGAAGACTTTAGCCCTTAGTGCATCGTACTTGCAATGAATGTCACACTCGTGACAATACCTATAAACAATTCCTCTCATCCATGTCGTGCTAGCGACAAAGGTCGCGCTTGCGACAAGGTAGATAATTCACTTGTTAAAATTCTTTTTTTTTAAATGGAAAATAGGTATAAGACATATAAAACAAAATAACCCGTAAAATAAAAAATAAACCGTGTAAGTATCCCAAATAAATGTAAAAATGAACAAAGAAAAATAAAAATACAAGCAAAAATAGAAATTAAACATACAAATAACCATTAAGCCAACTTCAAAGAGATAAAAGAGACCTCTTTACCTTGTAATGCTCCATCAAAGTATATTTTACACCGTTGACCATTAGCTTTAAACAAGTCTCCCTTACTATTTTTAAGTTCTAAGTATCCATAATCAAAGACTTGTGTCACTTCAAAAGGTCCACTCCACCTAGATCTTAATTTCCCAGTGAATAATTTTAATCTAGAATTAAAAAGAAGAACCTTATCTCCAATCTTAAAACTCTTATATTTAATGTGAGCATCATGCCACTTCTTAGAACTTTCTTTATATATACGTGCATTTTCATAAGAAAGGAGACACAACTCATCAAGTTCATTTAATTGAAAATATCTTTTAATACCAGCCTCTTTAATGTCATAATTCAAAGTCTTTATAGCCCAATACACCCTATGTTCTAACTCAACAGGCAAATGACATGCTTTTCCATACATTAACCTATAGGGAGTCATTCCAATAGGTGCCTTAAAGGCAATCCTATATGCCTATAATGCATCATCAAGTTTATGCGCCCAATCCTTTCTAGAGTTAGAAACTGTTTTTTCTAGTATCCACTTAAGCTCTCTATTGGAAACCTATACTTGACCACTAGTTTGGGGGTGATAGAGAGTAGCTACTCTATGATGCACACCATATTTATGCAATAAAGATGCAAAAGTTCGATTAATAAAATGCGTACCTCCATCACTTATGATAGCCAGTGGCACTCCAAACTGTGAAAAGAGTTTCTTTAAGAACTTAATCACCACCTTTGAATCATTGGTTAGTAAAGCTTTAGCTTCAACCCACTTAGAAATATAATCTAACCCAACCAACATATAAGCTTTCCCAAAAGATATGGGAAATGGACCTATAAATTCTATTCCCCATACAACAAAAATCTCAACTTCTAGAATATTATTCAAAGGCATCTCATCTATTTGTCCAATAGTACTAGCCCTTTGACACCTATCACAGTTAGCTACAAAAGTTCGAGCATATGAAATAGGGAAGGCCAATAAAACCCACACTCTAGTAACCTAGAAGCAATTTTTGCACCACCATTATGCCTCAAATATAATGAATTACAATGTGTTAAAATGTTTACAACTTCTTCCTCAGTCACACACCGTCTAATGACACCATCCCCACTTATTCTAAACAAATAAGACTCCTCCTAAAGGTAATTTTTAAAATCACTAAAGAACTTTTTTGCGATGTTAAACCATAAGGTATAATACTTGCAGCAAGAAAGTTAGCGAAATCTGCAAACCATGGCACATGCTTATAATTTATTGACATGAGAGATTCATCCAAAAAGGATTCATTAATTTCATTGCTATCCCCTATTGGTCCTTCAACATTTTTTAATCTAAACAATTGATCAGCTACTAAATTTTCAAAACCCTTTTTGTCATTAATTTCAAGATCAAATTCTTGCAATAAAAGCACCCAACGAATCAACCTAGGTTTAGCATCTTTTTTAGCAAATAAATACTTTAAAGCCACATGATCCGTATAAATTATGACTTTAGATCCTAACAAATAAGACCTAAACTTATCACATGCATAAACAATAGCCAACATTTCTTTTTCAGTGGTAGTGTAATTCACTTAAGGTGGTGATAATGTATGGCTAGCATAATAAATCACATGTAAATATTTACCAATTCTTTGACCCAGCACACAACCTACTGCTATGTCACTTGTATCGCACATAATCTCAAAAGGTAGTTCCCAATTAGCAAAAGTGATGATAGGTGCACTTTTAAGGGCTTCCTTTAAAGTATTAAAAGCATTCATATATGCATCAAAAAAGTCAAAAGGTACTTCCTTTACCAACAAATTAGTTAAAGGTTTAGCTATTAATGAAAAATCCTTAATGAATCTTCTATAAAAACCAGCATGACCTAAAAATGATCTAATGCCCTTAAGTGTAGTCGGTGGAGGTAATTTCTCTATTAATTCAATTTTAGCTCTATCCACTTCTATTCCTCTACTTGAAATCTTATGGCAAAAAACTATACCTTCTTTAACCATAAAGTGGCACTTTTCCCAATTAAGTACTAGGTTAGTCTCCTTACACCTAGCCAACACTCTATCCAAGTTATTCAAACACAACTCAAATGAGTCACCATAGACAGAAAAGTCATCCATGAAAACTTCCATGATGTCCTCAATCATATCCCCTAAAAATAAAAGTCATGCACCTTTAAAAAGTTGCAGGTGCATTACATAACCCAAAAGGCATACGTCTATAGGCAAAAATCCCATATAAATAAGTAAAGGTAGTCTTTTCTTGGTCACTAGGGTATATAAAAATTTGAAAATACCCTGAATACCAATCCAAAAAATAATAATGAGAGTGCCCAGCTACCCTTTCCAATATTTGATCAATGAAGGGTAAGGGAAAGTGATCCTTCCCAGTGGCTGAGTTTAACTTCCTATAATCAATACAAGCCCTCCAGGCTATGGTGGTTCTAGTAGGAATCAAATTTCCACTCTCATTTCTAACTACCATCATGCCTCCCTTCTTAGGTACACAATGAATTGGACTCACCCAAGCACTATCCGAAATTGGATAGATAATCCCAACATCTAGTAACTTAATGACTTCTTTCTTAATTACCTCCTTCACATTTGGGTTAAGTCTTCTTTGTCTATCTACCTTAGGTTTACATTCATCTATCATGTTAATCATATGCATTACAATATTAGGATTAATTCCTTTTAAATCTGAAATTTTCCAACCTATGCTCTTTATTCTCTTTCTAACAACCTCTACTAACAAAGCTTCCTACTTACTAGTGAGTGTATTAGAAACAATGATAGGTAAAGTATGATTAGAACTAAGAAATGCATACCTAAAATGATTTGGTAGTTCTTTCAATTCTACCTTAGGAGGACTTACTATTGAAGGTGGTAAAGGTACATCATTTCGATATAAACATTTTGGCTTTGCACTCTCTTGCTCTTCCTCTCTACTAACTTCTTCCTCAATAATCACCTCCTCTCGACCTGCTTCATCAAAAATTGCTGCAACACAAGCATCTATGACATCTATTTTCATTCATACATTTCATCCATAGGGTATCTTAATGCCCTATCCATGTGATACTCTACACTATCTTTTCCCACTCTTAGAATTAAAGTACCCTCATAGACGTCAACTAATGCCCTACCAATTCTCATAAAAGGTCTCCTTAATATCAATGGGCATTTCACATCATATGTAAAGTCTAAAATAACAAAATCAGCAGGCAAAATGAATTTATCAACTTTAACCAACACGTCATCCACTATGCCATAAGGTTTTTTAATTGATTGATTAGCTAATTATAAAACCATTGAAGTAGTTTTAACATAATCTAACCCTAACTTTTGAAAATAGTTAATGGCATAAGATTTATGCTTGCTCCTAAGTCACATAAACATTTGGGAAACTCAACATCCCCTAAAATGCATGGAATCATAAAACTACCATTATCTTTTAACTTAGTTGGCAAGTTATTAGTAATAATTGAGCTACATGCCTCTGTTAACTCTATGGTAGATACATCTTCCCAACTTCTTTTCTTAGCAATTAAATCTTTAAGAAATTTTGCATAATTAGGAATTTGTGTTATAGCCTCAACAAAATTCAAATTAATATGCACATGCTTTAATTTATCAAGAAAGATTGGAATTGCTTATCTTGATCCTTTTGCTTCAAGCATTGTGGAAACGATAGATAGGATTGAAACACTTTTAGAGTTTTTGCTAGTAAAACCCCATCCATCATGCTCGCGACAGAAGGAAATTCTGCTGTAACTGGCATGCTCACGATAGGTCCTGCACTCGTAAGAGGTGTTGCTCCATCCTCTGTCGTGCTCGCGATAGGAAGTACGCTCGGGGCGATGGGAGGCTTATCCTGCCTATTGCTTTCCTGAACATTTTCAGATTTGTTAGCAAAAACAAATTCACTAGTATAGGATTTTCCTAACCTCAAATTTATCGCCTTCAAATGTTCTCTTGGATTATCCTCCATATTACTAGGTAAATTCCCTTGTAATCATGACAGTAAAGCATTGGCAATTTTTCCCAATTGAACTTTCAAGTTATGAATAGATGATGCTTGATTCTTTGTAATTTGATCAAACTTAGTTTCCAGTCTCTTTTGGGTCTCCTTTTGAGCAATAAACTTCATATTAATTCCCTCCAAAAATCTATCCATCTTAACTTCTAAGGCTCCAAACCTATCTTGAGGTTGTTGAAACCCCACACCCCTATTTTGGTTGCTACTATTTTTCCAAAAAAAATTAGGATGATTCCTCCGACCGGGGTTATAGGTGTTTGAATATGGGTTTCCTCGTCCTTTCCCTTGGATAAAACTCACTTGTTCTTTCGTACTAGCTAGTCCCAAGTTACACACCTCACTTCCATGACCTTGTTATCCATATATGTTACACCCATTTTGTGGGCTACTTTCTATTCCTAGGCTATTAATTTTCCATGTCAAATTCTCAATTTGGGCTTGCAATACTACTACCAAATCAACCGAATGTACTCCTTTAACATTCAAGAAATTTGATTCCCTGGCTCTTTCGATCGGCCATATGCAATTGTTCATGGATATCTCCTCCTATAATTCAAGTGCATCCTCCGTTGTTTTCCTTATGAGAGATCCACCAGTCGCAGCATCTATAGTGCCTCTAGTGGTTGGATTCACTCCGTTATAGAATGTTTGCATCAACAATTCTCTTGGAAGATTGTGGTAAGGGCAACTTTTCTGCAATTCTTTAAATCTCTCCCATGCTTTATACAAAGATTCATTATCATATTGAACAAAAGTAGTGATATCCTTTATAATATTTGCAGTTTTGGCTAGAGGAAAATACTTAGATAAAAATGCTTGGGCTAATTAGTCCCAAGTTGTTATAGACCCCCTAGTTAGGGAATTCAACCAAGCCTTTGCTTTATCCTTTAATGTAAAAGGAAAAAGCCTAAACTTAATTGCATCTCGAAACTCCATTTATTCTAAAGGTATCACATATTTCTAAGAAAATTGCCAAATGAGCATTAGGATCCTCATTTTCCAAACCATAGAATTGAATGTTATTTTGAATCATTTGTAAAAGCGATGGTTTAATCTCAAACTGATTAGTGTTTACCGTGGGTCTTACCACCCCTTGTTGCGCACCACTCAATATCGGTGTGGGAAAGTCCATTAACCACGGTGGATTCTGCTCTTCAGCTATGGTCAATCTCCTCGTCCTATTTTTCTTATTTTTAGATTTTTGGTTACTCGAAATAAAACTTTCTATCTCTAGATTCAACGATTCAAGTTCTTATTTAAAACTCCTTGTACGAGGCATAAACTGTCAAATCTTGAAAATACACAAAAAAAAGACTAATTAAATATTGTAATCCAAAATCTTAAATCAAGTTTCATAATGAAATAATTTAATTATTCAATTCCCCGAAAACGATGCCAAAACTTGTTATGCTTTTTCTAAAAGCTTTAATGTCGTAAGTATACTGTGTACCGATTATTGTACTTAAGATGTCGATCCCATGAGGAATGTTGATTGATATTACTCACTATTACTACTTAATTTTAATCTTGTTTATAATGTTTATAAATTGGATATTAATCTAAAACTACTCTATCACATAAGTTAATTGAATCCTAATTTATGATGATCAAAGAAGACCATTATGTAATGAAAAGCTAATAATCATACACTTGATACCATCATTTTAATTATTATTTATAATCTTATCAGTAAGCCAAGTTGGAATATATGTTCAATCCACTCTCTCGACATGAATTAGAATGCCTAGAACATGCAATTAAAATGTTAATTCTTAACTCTCGTTAATGAACTAGTTGATTCTAATTATACATTTTAAGATTATTCACCAACCTATAGAAATTATCTCCATATGTTATCTCTCAAACTATGCTTTGATAATGAATTTTCCATTAGCTATCAGAAAGATGTTGCTCTCGCTAACTCTCTCACTTATAACCATTTTGATGATTTTTACAAAAGGAATTGCCATCTAAGGTCTTTTTCCTTAACTTATAATGATATTAATAAAGTTTCAATATCAAATTCTACATACAAAGACTATCAATGTAAATGGAAAATAGAAAATCATTCATATAAATCAAATGCCTAAATAATATTCATTTATTAAGTACAAAGAAGAAGTGAAAATAAGAAATAAAAGAAGAGGATCTCTCAACCCTTTTTTCTTTACCAAAAATAGTCTTTTTCCTTACTTGTCTTCTCTTCAAACCATAAAAATAAAACTAATAGTTAAAATGCTAAAACTATTGTTCTCAAATTACAAAATCAAATCTAATCATCCTCCTTTTAATTTTGTTTAAAATATTATTTATATGACTCTAAAAGAAATGTCCGTTTAAATACCCCTTCAAAAGGGTTGCAAATCTTGATCAAAGAACACAACTCTTGAAGATCAACTTCCTCATTAACCGCCTCTTATCATGCTCACGACCAATGTCACGCTCGAGACATGGCACGCCTAGACTTGGCTCGTAATTCCTTTGTAGTCTGCTGGCTATGCTCTCCTTCATATGCTATCGCGACCCCTGGCTATTGTTGCCCTCGCGACAATGGCTTTTATAGCCCTAACCTTTCTCCTTCTTCTCCAAATGATGTCCTTTAAGCTCCAAGCCATTCCTTTACTCCTATAAAACAAATAAAGTACCCACAAACACACAAAACGCATAAAAGCAACAAAATACACATAAAATACCAATATATTAAATACTATACTCAGCAAAACTACACATAGAAACACAATATTTATGAGCTTTTCAAGCTCATATCAAGAATGCTTAATTTGAATTTAAAAAATTTGTAAGAAATTATTTTATTGTTGGCCGAATTTCACCATGAAGAAAAAAATGTATGTTAAGTATTGTAATGAATTTAAACCTTAATTTGATAGTAAATGTGAAATTATGCATCCATAAAATTTTTGTGGAATTTATAAAAATTATGTGAATATTTTCGAAATATTTATTGAATATATACTTAAGGAAAAATTGAAAAAAAATGTATGTATATTGAAATTTCGCTTAATATAATGCAATTGAACCTTAATTAAGCTTAAATGTAAGCTTAATTAAATTGAAATAAATTTTTAAGAAAAAATTCTTTAATGGTTAAATCACATTCTTAAAGAGAAAGAATGTGTACATTAAGCATTTTGATGAAATTAAGAAATAAAATAAGGTAAAACATGAAATATAATGTCCATGAATTTTTAGAAAATTTATAAAGTATATTCAAGAATATTTAAGTTAAGCATAAGTGTATTTATATAGTGTATATGATGAATTATGGTGAAATGATTCATAAAATGAGTAAATACGATAATAATTGAAGAAATATGTTCACATAAATTTTTATAGAATTTATGTGATTTACATGAATATTTTGAAAATAAATATTGAACATACTTAATTGAAAATATTGAATTATTGAGAAATAATTCAATAAACAAGTAAAAGTTGGTAAATTAATTTACATTTCGTATAAAGTAAATGAAAAAGTCAAATGATGGATTTCCAGGAAATAAAAAGTACAGTGAGAATTGAATTATTACAAAATAATTCATAATCCGAATAAAATGGTGAGTTATTACAAATAATTCACAATCCGTATAAAAGTATTTCGAATTTCGAATCATCACAAATTCAGATCAAAAAAGTAAAAAACTTATTAAAACTTAAAAAGGAATAAAATGAATGTAAAAAGTAAAATATTGAATTATTAAAAAATAATTCAATAAGTGCCAAGAAAAAAAGGTGAATTACAATGATATAATTCACAAAGTAAGTAAAAAGGTACTAAAAGAATATTTGATTAAGTAATGAATTGAAAAGATTCTAAAAAGATAATGTATGATATCGCAGTGAATTATAAAAACATAATTCAATAATGGTATAAAAGTACTGAAAAAGAATTGAATAACAAAATGTATTGTTCTAAAAAAAATAATTATGGAAACTAACTGTCTGAAAAGTTTTCAGTGAAAAATGCTTATGGTCAAAGTTCCCAAAAAGTATAATAATTCCCAAAAAGTAATTGAAAATAAAAGAAAAATAAATAATAATAAATAAAGTAACCGAAAGTAAAAGATTTAAATAGTCAAAGTTCTGAAAAGATTGATTGATAAATTGTGTCGATTCAAAGAAAAGAATTTGCATCTGTCTGAAATTGAAAAGTATTCTGAAAATAATTAATTGGTTTTGCCCTTAGCAATAGTCAGGTAGCAATGTTCTTGTACAGGATATAAATGGCTAACCATAAGGACACCCTATACTGTGGTACAAGTCATGGCAACTTGCTTTGCTATGGGTAAGATCTCTGATCTCTATAATATCTGTATCTGTACCTGCTCTATGAGAAATGGTTCCTTGGGGATCATTGCTCAATCTGTCTGATGTGGCATTGTGGGATCCACATCCCATATATCCTATCTGAGAGTCCTGTTATATTGCACTAGTGGCATATTGAAAAAGATAAATCAGAATTGTAAAAGTAAATTGTAAAAGTTTTAAATGAAAAAGAAGTTAATTAAAGGAAATAAAAAAAGTTTTGGGGCAAAAATTTAATTTTCCCAAAATTTATAATTAATGAGAAAAAATGAAAAGAAACTATTTTGCAAGGTAAAATAGAAATTTAATGATTAAATAGCCCAAAAATGTGCTTCTGTAAGAGAAAAAGCGACCAGTTCATAATTAGAAATTATGGCCTAAAATAATAACATGTTATATGAAAAGTTCAAACAAAGCCTGATCTAAACTTTTGTAAGCCAAAAATTAACTAAAGGTAAAATAAGTAAATGAACGATAATGTTGTAATTAGAAATGGAAAGTAACAAGTTTGCAATAGGTAGGAAAAGAATCTTTCTATAGAAAAAATAAGAAAATAAAGATTTATTTGCACAGTGTACCAAAAGAACTATTTCACTTTGCATTAAATGTTCAGAAGCTCCGATATAAATAAATTGATAAATAGTTGAAAAAGTTATAGTAAAATAAAAGAATTTATAGCAAAACAGTAGCTATAATATTTAAGAGTAAATTTAGTAATTTAATGAAGGAATTAAGTATTTAATCAAAAATCTGCCATTACCGTAGCAATTAATTATGTAAATTATCCACTGAAATAAGATTTGTACTGAATTGATTAATTAAAGACTTTTACTTGAAAAGTCAAGGCATATGTAAAAGTTAAGTAAAAATAAAAGTAAGAAAGAAATGTCAATTTTACCATAGAACTAAAAAGACTATTAAAATGATTAAGAGTAATTATTAATAAGACAAATTAATAATTGGCATAAATATGGTAATTATGCTTAATTGAAAATTCTAGGATTGATAGTTACCACTGAGCATAATTAGTGCTCAGTATGTAGTTTTACTGCTTGCAGGTTCTGAAGAGGAGCTGGAGCATAGTACACCATGGAGTGAAGTCTAAAGAAAAGAATTGTTTGTACTTTTAGGTATTTTGGCATGTATATACTTAGCTAATAATAGTAAGACTTGACTGTATATTGGATTATTGTTGCATTAATAGTAATTATTATTATGGCCGTAAATGGATATGATTGGTATGTGAATGATTTAATTATATGCATCTGTTGTTTGCGATAAATTAATGTGCCTCTTGGAGGCTATGTTTTTGTTTGATTTTTCAGGATGTCTTTAAGTAGGTAGCTGTTATGCTGCCAAAATTTTGATAACTTGTATTTGTATAAGTTGGTTATCGATTGAAAAAAAATTCAAGCAAATCGATTAAGTTCATATCGGAAAGAACTATTTCGTTAAAGGTGTTACATCTAGTATGAGCATATAGACATGCATCTTGGCACGTACATCCACCATCATGAGTATGTATTAACATACATTGCAGCATGCGGATATAAATATCCATTACCATATATGCATAACCGACATATATCATAACATGAATATACTAGCATGCATCGTAACATGTATATATTAGTCATTAAGTTGTGTTTATGCATGCCGTCCCTTGCATTTCTACGTACACATCACATTTTCCTCATGTTTGATTTGGCATACAAGGAAAATGCCATGCATATCCTATGATAAATTGCAGGCCACATTATATGCATTCCACCATGCTATAACCTTCCTTCTCATGTTGTATATGTACACACCATTATATTGCATACCATCAAATGCGACGTATGTCATGAGCATGTGTTTTTATCTTTTGTAAATTGTTATACCATGTGTCAAATGCAACCTATACCATGGACATACATGTCATACATCATGGGTACATATTTCCATGCCATGTCATACATCATGTATACATCTTATCCATCATATACCCACATGCTTATAACATAACATACATCAAATACATATGGTTCTCACCGTATACACTCATTCATATATCATGTTATGTCCATGCCATGAGTATCTTTGCATGTAAATTGTACTTTTACGTGTGGTGTTTTTTACAATACCACACAATTCATTGACATACGTTATGCATCTTAGGTCACATCACACACATGCATTGTCATTGTGTAAGTCATGTTATGTACATATGCACCACATGTCACGTGCATTAATTCATATATAATGTCATGCTTTGTGTACATATATCATTATGCTTGAAACATTTCATGAGCATATATATTGTGTGCTATCTATTCTCGTGGTGTGCCATATTTTTTACACTCATCCTCATTGTAAATATGTTATACACATATGCATTGCTCGTCATGCTATATTAAACTTTGTTTCCATTTATCAACTGTATGCCATACATGTTTTTTTTTGTATATATGGGTATCGTGTAAAAGCATTTTGAAGACAAAATTTAAGAAAATTGTAAAGTCTACACATCCAATTTTACATATGCATTTCATTATGAGCATATAATTTTAGTATGAATTCTTAGGCATGCATCATTCTATCCCTTTTGATTTTGTAGCAATCTTAGATTTCTTGCCTAGGTGGTTTAAGGGACTAAGTGACCGCTCTATCAGGAATTTTTTAGATAAGGTAAAATCTAGCAAGTTAGAATTGGGCCTAAGGTTTGATTCAGACTCAGTCAAAGCATCTAAGCAGTCAACAGAGTGCTTGGTGGAAACTACAATGGATAATTCCCCATAGAAAGTTAGTACTTTTGATCCTCACAATTGGGATAAAAAAATTTAAAGACCTTGAAAAAAGAATCATGATGGCAATAGATAAACTTGTAGTTGCGTTAGATAAAAGGATCGATGGCCTTGAAAGGAAAACTATTGTTGGGCTAACTGCTAATTTAGTTTCAATTTCTCACACTCGGCCCTTAATACCAGATGGGGTGATACCACTAATTGATTAGTTTCATTGGTTAGACAAAAAACCAATCGATAATTGTGAGGCCTTTAGGTATATATTCATAAAAGTAGAAAGGATCCATTCCTCCGATCTAAGAGGTAGAAATCATGATAATGGCCATCGAAGCTTTGATAGTTTTGGGATTAGTAGGATGTTTGGTTAGTTCAATGGTGGTAATTCTTAAAAGGTAGCAATGGTATTGTAATGTCTATACTAGCTAATCCAGGTTACTGTTACTAATTACATTCATTAACCTATTCATCAGGTGACTTATCAGTTAATTATGCATGCATAATCACATACACATCATACATACTTTTCATATGGAGGGCCCACTATTACATATTCTTGATCATTCTTACAGAACTTATAATTACATGCCTTATATATACTGATAATCAAAAGAGATGCAAACTTAATTATATACATTAAGATGCAAGTTCTATTCTGAAATTTGCTTGGGAGGCTGTTGGCTTTGTCCCTGAACACACGGTCTACCCTTCAAACCTACACGGATTAACACCCGTGCTAAGCTATAAAGCTTAGTGGGGAACAACTAAAAACATGTTGATAACTACTCACAGTAGCTATCATCAAGCATTCCTCAATAATAAAACACAATATAACAGTATCTTTAACAATATACAGTAACAGATATCAGACTATATATATGCATATCATTGCATGACATTTAATGTATAATTTATCTTATCAATTTGCCTGCTTATTCATGTGGGAGTGGATAACGGGTTTCAATGGATACCCAATGGTATCAAAACAGAAGGATACCCGTAGGTATCTAACAGAAGGATACCCGTAGGTATCTAACAGAAGGATACCCGTAGGTATCTAACAGAAGTCTCATGTAGAGACAAGTCCCATGTAGAGACTTACAGAAGACTCATAAGAGTCAAACAGAAGCAGCTGCGATGGTACCCTATAGGCATGCCTATCTATCCACAACCAAGGACTCTAAGTGCAGGCATAACATATTATATTTCATTTCTCATGAAATATCATAATCATAAATTCAATATAGCATTAACAAATGCTAAACAGTACAATATTAGACATTCTCATATATATATATAGCATACTTAAGATTCATATACTGTAATTCCATGAAATAATTCATGTATGTTTCTATTATGAGTAATAGAAACTCACCTTTCAAATAACAAGCAAGCTTTGCATTCATGGATATTTCCTTTGCTACATGACTATCATTTAGGATGATTTATAAACTTAGGAAGGCTTAAACAAGTCTGTACCATAAAAGAAATCAAAGAAGATGCATTTTTGAAAAACAGGGGATGGTCACGGTTACTATGAATTTCATGGTAACCGTGAGCCTAACATTTTTATAAGGGTCACGGTTACTACACATTTCCTAGTAACCGTGAGCCAAAAACCCTTTCAATTCTGGACCTCATACGAACTACCTCACAGTTACCAACCATTTCATAGTAACCGTGAAGTAGGGTGAAAAACATGGGTCACGGTTACTAAGAAATCCTTAGTAACCGTGAGATAGCTTCGTTTTCGCTACTGGACCAAAAGCTAACTGTCTCACGGTTACCAAGCCTAGGGTAGTAACCGTGAGGTGTTACGAGAATGGGTCACGATTACTATGAAATCCTTAGTAACCGTGATCCATTGCGTTTCCTTTGGTCTTAAGCTGTCGTTTTTAGGAACCTCACGGTTACTATGAAAGTCATGGTAACCGTGATCCTAAACCGACTCGAGATCGATTAACAGTCTCGAGTTCAAAGCTATTTTTGACCTGTAAAACAACATTTTCAGGCAAAATGGCCTTCAACAAAGTTGTAGGCCTAAGTGTCTAGTTTTCAAAACATCAAAAATCATATCAATAGGACCTGTAAAACTCCAGTTATGCAAGAAAAACCACAGACTGTTCATAAGAGCAAAACTCACAACCACAATCAGATTTCAATACCGATTTTCACTATCACGCAGTGAAAATCAGATTTCGGTTCCTTCAAAAAAAATCAAGACATGCAAGTCTAGTTTCTGAATCAACTTGAATTTCCATTTTTAAGTTACCATAGCTCAAGATATGAGTAAAAATGTACAGACTGGTCCAATAACCCTTAAACAGATTTTCATGTTCTTTAAACAAGCTTTGTATAAAAACAACTCTAAACCCTTCCAAGCTATAAATCATCCATAAAATACATGAGAGAGGCACACAAGCTTTATCTCTCATGACAAATCAATATACACACATACATGAAACACTAAATTCCCATACCTTACTTGATCTCCTCCTAGCTCTTCACCCTTGAAGAGTTTCCTTTCCTTTCCTCTTGCTTGGTTCTCCTTCTAACAAGTCATAAAAACACTTATATGAAAACCTAGTAAGCTAAATCAAGAATTACATAACCAAGGAGAACAAGTGATCTTACCACAAACTTGAGCAAACCTCTCTAATTCAAAGAAATCTAGAGAGAGAGAAAAGATGAGAGAGAGAGAGTTAGGGTTTAGGAGATTAGGAAGATGAAAATGGAGATTGAAGACCATAAGTGGCCGGCCAAATCCTCTCCAAAATATCTACCTCTCCCTTAAATCCAATTGGTCCAAATGTCACTTTAAAGCAACATTTACCAATTGGTCCCCCAACTTCCCTTAATTCAAAATCTACCCCAAAACTTACACTTTAACTTTTCAATTACACCCTTCAATTAACATTTATACTTAATTAAGCATAAACACTAATAATTAATTAGTGATAATTCTACTAGGGTGTATTGCGGGGCATTACAACTCTCTCCCCCTAAAAGAATTTCGACCACGAAATTCATACCTGTACTGAAGAGCTGAGGGTGTTGAGCCCGCATAGCTGCTTCAGGTTCCCAAGTTGCTTCTTGAACTCCATGGTGTTGCCATAATACTTTGACTAGGGGGATCTCTTTGTTCCTTAACTGCTTAACTTCTCTAGCCAATATCTGTTTAGGTTCTTCATCATACGAATAATCAGTTCTGACACTGATATCTTGCATTGGTATGATGTGTGACTCATCAGATCTATACCGTCGGAGCATCGAAACATGAAAAACATTGTGCAACTTTGATAGCTCAATAGGAAGATCCAACCGGTATGCTACAGGTCCAATCCTTTCCAGAATTCTGTAAGGACCTATAAACCGGGGACTGAGCTTTCCTTTCTTTCCAAACCGCAATACTTTCCTCCAAGGGGATACTTTTAAGAACACTGCATCACCAACTTGATACTCAATGTCTTTTCTTTTCAAATCTGCATAAGATTTCTGTCTATCCCTGGCTTCTTTCAATCTTTGCTTAACAAGTTGAATCTTTTCTTCAGTATCTTTAACAATATCAGGACCTGTCAACTTACTTTCAGTTAACTCCATCCAACAAGAAGGAGTTCTACATTTTCGACCATAGAGAGCTTCATATGGTGGCATACCAATGCTAGTTTGATAGCCATTGTTGTATGCAAACTCCATCAAAGTCACATATTTATCCCAACTTCCAGGAAAATCTAAAACACAACCTCTTAGCATATCTTCTAATACCTGAATGATTCTTTCTGACTGCCCATCAGTTTGAGGATGAAAGGCAGTACTCAGAAGAAGCTTTGTGCCTAAGGCTTGTTGTAGACTTTTCCAAAATCTGGAAGTGAATCTCGGATCCCGATCTGAAATAATTGAGATTGGTACCCCATGCAGTCTAACAATCTGGTCTAAATACAATTCAGCCAATTTATCCATTGAATAATTGGTCCGAACGGGGATAAAATGAGCCACTTTTGTCAATCTATCCACAATAACCCACACTGCATCATGTTTCTTTTGAGTAGTGGGTAAACCTGTAACAAAATCCATAGTGACATTATCCCACTTCCACTGAGGAATGGGAAGAGGATTCAACAATCCTGAAGGAAGTTGATGTTCTGCTTTAACTTGCTGACATGTCAGGCACTTAGAAACATACTCAGATACATCCTTCTTCATTCCTGGCCACCAATAAAACTGTTTCAAATCTCTGTACATTTTGTTGCTACCAGGATGCATGGTGAATACAGTACTATGAGCTTCTTGCAATAATGCTTTCTTTAACTCATAAACATCTGGCACACATAATCGATTCCGATAGTAAAGACCACCATCAATCCCAATAGAATATTCTATCGGACCTCCTGCATGAACTGATTGAGCCAACTGTTGTAACTTTACATCATTTGACTGTGCATCAAGAACTGTCTGCCTGAGATTAGGGCGAGCTCTCAATTGAGCTAACAAAGCCCCATCAGATGCAAATTTCCATCTATAACCTTGTAACAACAAGGTTGCCATCATCTTCCGGCTCAAAGCATCAGCTACCACGTTAGCCTTTCCTGGGTGGTAATCGATTATGCAATCATAATCTTTGAACAATTCTAGCCATCTGCGCTGTCTTAAATTGAGATCTCGCTGAGTAAGCAAGTATTTAAGACTCTTGTGATCCGTATAGATTCTGCACTTCTCACCATAAAGGTAATGCCGCCAAATCTTTAAAGCAAATACAACTGCGGCTAATTCCAAATCATGCGTCGGATAATTCTGTTCATGAGGCTTTAACTGCCTTGATGCATAAGTCACTACTTTACCCTCTTGCATCAACACACAACCCAATCCAATCTTCGAGGCATCACTATACATAGCATAATCTTTACCCGCAAGTGGTTGGGTAAGAACTGGAGCTTCAGTTAACATCTTCTTTAACTGATCAAAACTGGCTTGACATCGAACTGTCCACTCAAATCTAACTTCCTTCCGAAGTAATTTAGTGAGTGGAGAGGCAATAACTAAAAATCCTTTCACAAACCGCCTATAATAGCCGGCTAAACCCAAGAAACTTCTGATTTCTGGCACATTCCTAGGCGGTCTCCAATTAACAATAGCCTCAATCTTTTTAGGGTCCACCCTGATGCCTTCTGAAGACACCACGTGCCCAAGGAAAGAAACTTCTTTAAGCCAGAACTCACATTTACTTAACTTAGCAAAAAGTTGCTGATCTCTCAAAATCTGCAACACCAATCTCAAATGTTCTGCATGGTCTGATTCATTACGAGAATAGACCAGAATGTCATCGATAAACACCACCACAAACTGATCCAAATAGGGTCTAAACACCCTATTCATCAAATCCATGAAGGCTGCAGGTGCATTAGTCAACCCGAAAGGCATTACTAAGAATTCGTAATGACCATATCGAGTTCTAAAGGCAGTCTTCTGCACATCCATATCATTGACCCGAAGTTGATAGTATCCCGACCTCAGGTCAATCTTTGAAAACACTCCTGCACCCCGTAACTGATCAAAGAGATCTTCAATACGAGGTAAAGGATACTTGTTCTTCACTGTCACTTTGTTAAGCTGTCTATAATCGATGCACATTCTCAACGAACCATCCTTCTTCTTAACAAATAACACTGGTGCACCCCAAGGTGACACACTAGGCTTAATGAAACCTTTATCTACCAACTCTTGTAACTGCATCTTTAACTCTTTCAGTTCCGTTGGTGCCATTCTGTAAGGTGCTCTAGAGATAGGAGCAGTTCCAGGCAACAACTCGATAGATAACTCAACTTCTCTTTCGGGTGGCAAACCCGGAAGTTCCTCAGGAAAAACATCAGGAAACTCATTAATCACAGGAACATCTTGAAGATTGACTGTCTCCCTCTTAGAATCAAGGACTAAAGCCAAAAATGCTTCACATCCTTTTCTAAGGAATCTTTTCGCTTTCATAGCAGAGATAACATTGGTTAAGGGTTTTAACTTAATACCCTGAATCAATGTCTCTACTTCCCCATCATTCTTAACTAATACTGTTTTAGCTTTACAATCCACTATGGCATGATATCTAGACAACCAATCCATACCCAGGATTACATCAAATTCATGGAAAGGTAAAACAATCAGGTCAGCTGGGAACTCTCTCTCTTGAATTCTAATAGGGCAATTCCTATAAACTTCATTTACATGCATACTGTGGCCCAAAGGGCTAATTACACATATATCATAATTCATATGATCAACAATAGATACATTTCTACCCAGTTCCCCATTACAAATATAGGAATGTGTAGACCCTGGGTCTATAAGCACATACACCTCAGAATCAAAGAGAGAAAATGTACCAGCTATGACCTCAGGAGCATCAGCATCAACTCGACCTTTCATAGCATAAGCTCGAACAGGAGACGTCGGAGCATAAGGTCGATCCACAGTCTCAGAGACATTCCTGGACTGGGCTCTAAACTGGCCCGATCCACCTCTGCCTCTACCACGACCTCTACCAAAAGAGGGTGCATTAGAAGCTCCTCGGTTACTTTGTGGACTCGAGATTTGATCCAGTGGCATAGGACAATTGGCTATAAAATGCTCCGTGCTGCCACATCTAAAACAACCACCTGTAAGCATTCTACAAGTGCCCCAGTGTCGCCTAAAACAATAGGTACATTCTGGAGCTTGGCCTCTGCCTTGTCCTGATGCAGTACCTCTACCAGAACCAGCTGAGGAAAAAGCCCCTTGCTGTCTACCTCTAGATGCAGGGCAATTTCCAGATGACACTGGTTGATCTCCTTGAGTCAACCTCGATCTTTTCCCGGATGAAGAACCACCCCGAGAAAAACTTCTTCTTCTTTGTTCTCTTTCTCTTTTCACATTCTCTTCTTTTTCCACCCGGATAGCTGCTTGAACCAGCTGGTGATAATCCACCGGGTGCAAAGAAATAGGACCTATCAAATGATCCCGAAGATGATCATTTAATCCATCTTCAAACTGGCGACACTTGAAAGTCCCAGTCAGCATTGCTCTTGGTACATACTTGCTCAAGCGACTGAATTCTGCTTCATATTCAGCCACTGACATACTTCTCTGTTTGAGGTTCAGAAACTGCTTCAGTCTTTCATCTTTATAAGCTTCAGTCACATACCTCCTTTTAAATTCTGCTACAAAGAATTCCCAAGAGAGGGAATCAGGTAGCTGAGGTTGTGTCTGAACTAGTTTCCACCAATCATAGGCCGCTCCCTGAAGTAAGGATACAGCACAAGTCACCTTCTGATTGGCGGGGCATTGAACCTCAGCAAAAACCCGCTCCAATCGCTCAAGCCACAACTCGGCTTTCTCAGATTCATCCCAAGAAGAGCCTAAAAACTCTTCTGCACCATGCTTTCTGATCTCCGAAATCGGAGCCTTTGGTGAAGTCATCCTTTGTAGAATCTGAGCCATATCATGGGAAATTTTCAACAAGGCTTCCCCAGCCTCAGCAGCAGCTGCACCACCTCTAGTGGATGCAGAAGATTCAGGCTGAGAAGGATTCGATCGGCCGGTAAATTACTCTCAGCCGACTCATCAACTACGTCATGATATCCTTCCATCTTATCTATAACAAAGAAACACAGGGACAGCCACAATCAGCCAACAACAACCAGAATTCTATATCTATAACTCATAAAATGCCTATCGGCCAGAACCGCCTAAACCGGGCTCTGATACCAAAAATGTAATGCCTATACTAGCTAACCCAGGTTACTGTTACTAATTACATTCATTAACCTACTCATCAGGTGACTTATCAGTTAATTATGCATGCATAATAACATACACATCATACATACTTTTCATATGGAGGGCCCACTATTACATATTCTTGATCATTCTTACAGAACTTATAATTACATGCCTTATATATATTTACAAATACATTACTGATAATCAAAAGAGATGCAAACTTAATTATATACATTAAGATGCAAGTTCTATTCTGAAATTGGCTTGGGAGACTGTTGGCTTTGTCCCTGAACACACGGTCTACCCTTCAAACCTACACGGATTAACACCCGTGCTAAGCTATAAAGCTTAGTGGGGAACAACTAAAAACATGTTGATAACTACTCACAGTAACTATCATCAAGCATTCCTCAATAATAAAACACAATATAACAGTATCTTTAACAATATACAGTAACAGATATCAGACTATATATGCATATCATTGCATAACATTTAATGTATAATTTATCTTATCAATTTGCCTGCTTAAATTCATGTGGGAGTGGATAACGGGTTCAATGGATACCCAATGGTATCAAAACAGAAGGATACCCGTAGGTATCTAACAGAAGGATACCCGTAGGTATCTAACAGAAGTCTCATGTAGAGACAAGTCCCATGTAGAGACTTACAGAAGACTCATAAGAGTCAAACAGAAGCAGCTGCGATGGTACCCTATAGGCATGCCTATCTATCCACAACCAAGACTCTAAGTGCAGGCATAACATATTATATTTCATTTCTCATGAAATATCATCATCATAATTCAATATAGCATTAACAAATGCTAAACAGTACAATATTAGACATTCTCATATATATATATAGCATACTTAAGATTCATATACTGTAATTCCATGAAATAATTCATGTATGTTTCTATTATGAGTAATAGAAACTCACCTTTCAAATAACAAGCAAGCTTTGCATTCATGGATATTTCCTTTGCTACATGACTATCATTTAGGATGATTTATAAACTTAGGAAGGCTTAAACAAGTCTGTACCATAAAAGAAATCAAAGAAGATGCATTTTTGAAAAACAGGGGATGGTCACGGTTACTATGAATTTCATGGTAACCGTGAGCCTAACATTTTTATAAGGGTCACGGTTACTACACATTTCCTAGTAACCGTGAGCCAAAAACCCTTTCAATTCTGGACCTCATACGAACTACCTCACAGTTACCAACCATTTCATAGTAACCGTGAAGTAGGGTGAAAAACATGGGTCACGGTTACTAAGAAATCCTTAGTAACCGTGAGATAGCTTCGTTTTCGCTACTGGACCAAAAGCTAACTGCCTCACGGTTACCAAGCCTAGGGTAGTAACCGTGAGGTGTTACGAGAATGGGTCACGGTTACTATGAAATCCTTAGTAACCGTGATCCATTGCGTTTCCTTTGGTCTTAAGCTGTCGTTTTTAGGAACACCTCACGGTTACTATGAAAGTCATGGTAACCGTGATCCTAAACCGACTCGAGACCGATTAACAGTCTCGAGTTCAAAGCTATTTTTGACCTGTAAAACAACATTTTCAGGCAAAATGGCCTTCAACAAAGTTGTAGGCCTAAGTGTCTAGTTTTCAAAACATCAAAAATCATATCAATATGACCTGTAAAACTCCAGTTATGCAAGAAAAACCACAGACTGTTCATAAGAGCAAAACTCACAACCATAATCAGATTTCAATACCGATTTTCACTATCACGCAGTGAAAATCAGATTTCGGTTCCTTCAAACAAAATCAAGACATGCAAGTCTAGTTTCTGAATCAACTTGAATTTCCATTTTTGAGTTACCATAGCTCAAGATATGAGTAAAAATGTACAGACTGGTCCAATAACCTTAAACAGATTTTCATGTTCTTTAAACAAGCTTTGTATAAAAACAACTCTAAACCCTTCCAAGCTATAAATCATCCATAAAATACATGAGAGAGGCACACAAGCTTTATCTCTCATGACAAATCAATATACACACATACATGAAACACTAATTCCCATACCTTACTTGATCTCCTCCTAGCTCTTCACCCTTGAAGAGTTTCCTTTCCTTTCCTCTTGCTTGGTTCTCCTTCTAACAAGTCATAAAAACACTTATATGAAAACCTAGTAAGCTAAATCAAGAATTACATAACCAAGGAGAACAAGTGATCTTACCACAAACTTGAGCAAACCTCTCTAATTCAAAGAAATCTAGAGAGAGAGAAAAGATGAGAGAGAGAGAGTTAGGGTTTAGGAGATTAGGAAGATGAAAATGGAGATTGAAGACCATAAGTGGCCGGCCAAATCCTCTCCAAAATATCTACCTCTCCCTTAAATCCAATTGGTCCCAAATGTCACTTTAAAGCAACATTTACCAATTGGTCCCCCAACTTCCCTTAATTCAAAATCTACCCCAAAACTTACACTTTAACTTTTCAATTACACCCTTCAATTAACATTTATACTTAATTAAGCATAAACACTAATAATTAATTAGTGATAATTCTACTAGGGTGTATTGCGGGGCATTACACCCAAAAATAAAATAAAATAAAATCAAAGACCAAGAAATCCTTCTAACACTATCAATCGTAAGTGATTAGAGAAGAAAGAACCTGGAATTGCTTTATTGATTAGTCATGATTTACGATTTGGGGATTTAGGTTGAGATATGCACCGTATGATTTGTCACTTCGGAAGCCAGGGAAGACGTAATAGGGATAGAAGATGGAGCGATGGAGAGGAGTGGGTGGAGGTTAGAGTCAATTGGTGAACTCCGGCAAGAATTCCCATGTTGGAGAACAAAAGCAGTGTTGGGCTATTATTTGAGAATGGAATTAACGTGAAAATGCTAAATAAAAGAAGAAATAAAATAAGACTTAAAGAAATGACTCACACTTACAAAGTAAAAACTAAAACAACAAAAATAATAATAAAAAAATCGAAATGGCACAAAAGACTTAAAACAACAATACCTTATTCAAAAGCCCAACTGAGAACAGACCCAGTAAAACTAAACCCCATTAAAATGAAAAAGAAACTTTGACTCTTAAAAACCAGTGTATCTCAATAAAAGAGACGATAAAAATTTAAATTTTTTATTATTTTAGAAAAATTAAAAACAAAATAAAACAAATTGGGTCCCAAATTTGGCCGCTCCCGCCAATGTAGTGTGATTTGCTAATCCAAATAAATTGGATCAACAAACTTCACTTCTGAAGAACATTCCACCTGTGCATTCTCAAAAAATGGTTTAAGCCTATGACCATTCACCTTGAATGATTTAGAGCTTGTTAAGCTTTCAATTTGCACTGCACCATTAGGAAAAATGTGAAAAATCATAAATGGACTTATCCATCAAGATCGTAATTTTCCAGGGAACAACTTCAACTTAGAATGATATAAGAGAACCTTTTGTCCTACAGAAAATTCCTTCCTAGATATCATTTTATCATAGAAAATTTTAGTTTTCTCTTTATATATCCTAAAGTTTTCATATGCATCATTATGAATCTCCTCTAATTCTAGCAATTGCAATTTTTCGAGCCTCACCTGCATCATTCAAATTAAAATTACATTGTTTTTACAGCCCAAAATGCCCTGTGTTCTAATTCAACAGGTAGATGACAAGGCTTACCGTAAACCAACCTGTACGGAGACATACCAATTGGAGTTTTGTATGCAGTCCTATAAGCCCACAATGCATCTTCCAAATGCAAACTCCAATCCTTCCTACTCGATCCAACAGTCTTTTCAATTATCAATTTTATTTCTCGATTAGAAATTTCTACCCAGCCATTTGTTTGCGGATGATAAGCTGTTGCTATCTTGTTCTTGACACCATATTTCTTTCATAATGCTTCAATTGTGCAATTGCAAAAATGTGTGCCTTGATCGTTTATTAATGCCCGTGGTACTCCAAACCTACTAAAGATATTAGATTTCAAAAAACCTGCAACAACTTTAGAGTCATCAGTTCTCGTGGTCTTAGCCTCCACCCACTTTGAAACATAATCCACAGCAAGTAAAATGTAAGAGTTACCAAAAGATGATGGGAAAGGACCCATAAATCAATGCCCTACACATCAAATATTTCACAAACTAAAATTGGTACTTGAGGCATTTCATTCCTTTTTGTTATATTACCTATTTTTTGGCATCTCTCACATGACTTAAAAAAGTAATATGCATCTCTAAACATACTAGGCCAATAAAATCCACACTCCAAAAATTTTTTTTGCAGTTCTTTTAGGTCCAAAGTGCCCTCCACAAGCTTCTGTATGGCAAAATGTGAGAATAGAAGAAATTTCAGAGTGTCGGGCACACACCTTCTAATTACTTGGTTTTGAACAATATTTTCATAGGTATGGATCATCCCAAACATAGTATTTAGAATTGCTCTTCAATTTATCTTGACTTGCCTTTGAGAGACCTACTAGAAACATATTAGTGGCCAAATAATTAACCAAATCAGCATACCATGGCATTTTTACAATTGCAGAAAGGAGTTGCTCATCGGGAAATTCTTCAGTAAAAAATTCACTTGAAGTGTCATAGGGCAGTCTACTCAAGTGATCTACTACCCTGTTTTCAGCCCCACTTTTGTCTTTAATCTTTAAGTTGAACTCACTCAACAAAAGAATCCAATGCATCAATCTCGGCTTAGCTTATTTCTTTGACATTAGGTACTTTAGAGCTGAATGATCTGAATAAACAACAACATTAGTACCTAATAAATAAGATCTAAATTTTTCTAATGCAAAAAACTATTGCAAGAAATTCTTTTTTAGTTGTTGAGTAGTTCTTTTGAGCTTCATTCAAAGTCATTGATGTATAATAAATCACATGGGGTGTTTTATCCACTCTTTGGCCTAACACAGCTCCTACAGCTCGATCACTTGCATCACACATCAACTCGAATGATAAACTCCAATTTGGTGGTTGAATTATTGGAGCCATGGTCAGCAACTTCTTTAGCCTGTCAAATGCAACCTTACAATCATCATTGAATTCAAACTTGATATCTTTTGCAATAACTTACAGAGAGGTTGAGCTATTTTTGAGAATTCTTTTATGAATCGCCTGTAAAAACCTGCATGACCAAGAAATGAACAAATCTCCCGTACAGTGATGGCGTAAGGCAGAGATTGTATAACATCGACTTTAGCTTTATCAACCTCTATTCCTCTAGCAGAACCTACATGGCCTAATACAATGCCTTATTCTACCATAAAATGACATTTTTCATAATTCAAAACAAGGTTTGATTCAACACACCTTTTTAAAATTAATGTCAAATTATGCAAACAATTATCGAAAGAATTACCATGCACTGTAAAATCGTCAATAAAAACTTCAATGATTTGCTCTACATTCAGAAAAATGCTCATTATACAACGTTGAAATGTAACCGGTACGTTACATGCTCCAAATGGCATACGCCTGTATGCAAATGTCCCAAATGAGCATGTGAAAGTTGTCTTTTCTTGGTCTTCCGGCGCAATTACAATCTAAAAATAACCTAAAAATCCATCTAAAAAACAAAAGTAAGCACGACCAGCTAATCTTTCTAATATTTGGTCAATAAATGGGAGTGAAAAGTGATCTTTACGAGTAACTGAATTTAGTTTGTGATAATCAATACAAACTCGTCACCCATTTTGAATTCATGTAGGGACCAACTCACCAAATTGATTTTCCACCACGGTAATTCCAGTTTTCTTTGGAACTACTTGCAATGGACTTACCTACTCACTATCAAAAATAGGGTATATAATCCCTGCTTGAAGTAGCTTAAGTATCTCTTTCTTCACCACCTCCATCAATGGAGGATTTAGCCTCATTTAAAGTTGGCGGACAGGTTTAGTACCTTCCTCTATCAAAATTCTGTGCATACAAGTGGAAAGACTGATTCCTTTGATGTTCGCAATACTCCATCCAAGGGCTGTTTTATGCTCCTTCAGCACTTGTATGGGCTTTCTTTCTTGTTCTTCATTCAACCTATTGGAAATTATAACTGAAAGTGTGTCCTCATCTCCAAGAAAAGTATACTTCAAATGGCTTGGAAGTGCTTTTAATTCTATAACTGGTGGTTGCAAAACAGAAGGTTTAGTTTTTCAGTAGGCAAAAGGTAAATCAATATAAGATAAGTTAGAAGAATTTAGCTCTTTGAAAGTGTTCATTGCTGCCATGCACTGCTTCAAATCATAATTGATCTTTAAGTTTTCATTTTCACCAAATAAATGCTCTCTCACTGTCACTTCTAATTTATCCATTCCTGAGAACTCAAAAAACATCTTGCACTATAAAATCAATTGAATCCAATGCATAAACATAGCATTCATCATCAGAAAATTTCAAGACATCATAAATGTTAAATTGAACAATATCACTGTCAAATTCCATTGTCAAAACACCACTGTCCACATCAATTTTTGTTTTTGCTATTTTCATAAATGGTCTTCCTAACAAAATTGGTGCTTGATTTTCACCATTGTCCATGTTTAAAATATAAAAGTCAGCTGGAAAAATCAATTTATCATTAACTCGAACCAAAACATCTTCAACTAATCCCCTAGGATAAGCATTAGATCGATTGGCTAGTTGTATAACTACACTAGTGTCTTCCAAAGGGCCTAAATTTAAAGATGAATATGTTGAATAAGGCATTAAATTTATAGACGCCCCTAAATCAAGCATAGCTTTTTCTATTTTGGTTCCTCCAATGAAACAAGGTATTAAGAACATACCTGGATCCTTGCATTTTTTAGGAATATTTTTATTTTGAATGATTGCTGAAACACTTTCTCCCACTCTAATTTTCTCACCTCGATTGAACTTTTGTTTCCTTTTTGCTGTGCATAATTCTTTCAAGAACTTTGCATATCGAGGTACTTGCTTTATGGCATCAAAGAGAGGGATGTTAACCTCACACTTTTGAAATGTTTCATAAAGGTCTGAATTTCTTTCTATCTTTCGATCCTTTGACAAAGCTTCAGGAAAAGGTGGGTTAGGCTTAATTTCCAATGGACTTGGAAAAGAAGACTTACCTTGTGAATTAGTGTGGTTACTCAAAGATTGGTCCATGGCTGATTTACTTCTTTCTTCTTGGATTTTCTGCTCTTTTGGTGTCTTTATAGGCTGTTCAACCTTCTTTCCACTCCTTAACAATATGGCACTTGCATTTTTCTTTGGGTTTATTTCAGTTTGTGAAGGTAGTCTGTTGGATTGTTGTGCTTCCAAACGACTTATGGTTGTATCCATTTGTCCCATTTGATTTTCAAGATATTGAATACTACCTCTTGTCTCTTGCTGAAATTTACAAGTATTCTCAGCCATAGTTTTTACCAATTCTTCCAGTGATGTCCCCGAATTATATTGTTGCATTGATCTAGGTGGAGCTGGCTGCCTGTAAGATTGAAAAATAGTATTCTATGAATTAACTTGAGAGTTTCCATACCTTAGATTCGGATGATCACGCCATCCAGGATTGTAAGTGTTTGAGAAAGGATTGTAATTCCTTTGTGATGGTCCTAGAAAACTCCCAGTGGCATTCACTTGTTCAGTTGTCTCTTCTTGAAGTGTAGGGCACATATCAGTAGGATGACCTGCAAAAGAACATATACCGCAAACTTTAGCAACTTCGGATTTTCCAATAACAAGTTGTCTTACCAATGAAGTGAGGTAGCTAAGTTGTTGTTCTATCGAAGAGGTTCCTATTTCATTCACTTGTCGTGTTGAATGATCTCCTCTCAACCCAAATTGCTGAGAATTTGATGCCATATTTGCTATCAATTGTCGAGCAGCCTCGGGTATCTTATCCAACAATGCTCCTCCACTTGCAGCATCTATCATGTTTTGCTCCATGGGAAGAAAACCTTCATAGAAGTATTGGATCAATAATTGCTCACTTATTTGGTGATGTGGGCAACTAGCACACCGCTTCTTAAAATGCTCCTAATATTCATGTAAAGATTCTCCACTCATTTGTTTAATCCCACAAATTTCTATTCTAATATTTGTTGTTCTGGATGCTGGAAAGAATTTCTCCAAAAATTGTTTCTTCATTTCATTCCAAGTGGTTATGCTTTCAGCCGGTAGGTAATGAAGCCAATCTTGGGCATCGTCCTTTAAAGAAAAAGGAAATGCCTTTAATTTAATTTGCTCTTCTGTCACTCCATTTGGTTTCATCCCGGTACAAACAACATGAAACTCTTTCAAATGCTTATGTGGATCTTCTCCATTGGTACCCCAAAATATTAGCAATAAATGAGTCAATCCCGACTTCAATTTAAAGGTAGATTAGCATCTAAAGCTGAAAAAGTGATGCAATGGGGCTGGTGAGCCAAATCTAGTGTAGCAAATTGTCTTAGTGTCCTATTTTCACCCATTGTCGCCTCACAAAATGGACCAAAGAATTCAGGTGTCAGCTGGTCAGCTTCTTCAAAAATTTCAGATTCAACACTGCTGGTTTCCTGCCTATTTCGAGCCTCTTTTCTTAAGCGCTTTGCTGTCTTCTCAATCTCCAAGTCAAAATTCAATTCTCCTTTTCGTGAAGAGCGCGTATTCTACATAAACTAAAGTCTCCCCGGCAACGGCGCCAAAATTTGGTAGAGCTGTCGCCTACAATACCAAATTAACTAACTGCACTAATAACAAATGTAGTTAGTGACAAGAAGGATCGATCCCACAGGGAGCTAGTATGTGACAATGCACGTCAAAATTAACAAACAAATTAAAAGAAGGGGGGTTTTGTGTGTAGTAACAATTAAATCAAATCTATAAGAAATAAAATAAATAAAATACTAAAAATAGAATCAGAAGAAGGCAATCTCGGGATCTAGCACATCTACCATTAATTTGATATGTTCATCGACACCAACAATAATCAAATGCAATTCAAATACTCGTCATGATATTAATACCTGTCCTTCCTTATGATTAATAGAATAAAAACATGTATTCTACTCTATTCTTGCTATCCAATAACATTAGATACGATCTAACATTTAATTAAATAACAACAATATAATTTAGAAGAACTAACGAGCAAGACAATAAAACACACGGTAATTTATTTAATCTAGATGATTTTTCATCCTGAATTTATTGAATCTAACATAGTAAACAATTCCTATACAATTAGGGATATAGGTTTTTAGCCTAGCAATAGATTATTCAATTCAATAGACTAATTGACCACTTAGTCATTCAAATAGATAATCAGAAAAATTAATATAGAAGAAGAAATCAATACTTGAATATAACAACTGTAATTGAATGAATAAAAGTCTCACAAATCGACAATTAATGGTTTCTATAGCCTTCAACCGAGATATAGAAAATTTAGCTACAAGCCATCACAAAAATAACAAAGCAAAGAAAAGAATTCGAATCCCCAAAATCCTCTGTCTCCCAAAATAGAACAGTCCTGCTCTTTTAAAACTCCTAGTTCCCAACAAAGAAGCCTAACAAAACTCCTAACAGGTGTTAACCAACAACAACCAATAAAAATCTGACTCTTCAAAATAAAATAAAAGGACTTCTAATGCAACTAGAAGACTGATAATCCAGTTGTAATTCTGCATGCTAAATTTATAATTTGGTTCCCAAAATAGGCTGCACGTGTCCCCAACTTTCTCTGCTTTTGTACACCTGGAAACGCACAGCAAGTTCAAGTCCGATTTTGACCTTGATGCAATCAGTATCTCTCAAAACTCAAAACATAAAAGTTGTAGAGCTCTTTCTCCTTGTTCCACAGCATCTTGAATCGCCTCATTTGGAGTCCGTATGAGAGAGTTGTGCCCAAATTATCTTGCTATGTCCAAACTGCTAAATAATTTCCTTTATTTTGCTATTTCTGTTTCCAATCAGTTCCTAAATCAAAACAACAACTAATGAGTGTATTTATTCATTAAATCAACACAAAAGACTGATTATTAAGGGTAACAAGATAACATTTTGCATTCACATCACATTCATTTAGCTCTTAATGTTTTGGGTTCTTATTTAAATGGGTTGAATGACCAAGAATGGGAAAAAGTGTGGCAGAAATTAAGCAAAATACCTCACCCACCTATTCAAAGGTGCCAGGATTATGATAGCCTTGATGCCATGACTTTCTTTTTCGGGTGGTACTTTGGGATGCAAGAAAGTCACGAGCTGAAGCAAAGACTAAGATTGTTGTGGCTTGGAAATAGACATTGGATTCAGAATTCTGAAGGATAGATGTCATATGACTGAATCAGATTTTGGTCTTATGAAAAGTGCATGATGTGGTACAGGAAATGGGGAAGGATATTGTTAGAGAATAATCCAAAAATCAGCTGGGGAAAAGGAGCTTATTATGGGATTGTGTGTCTTACGAGCTTGGCGCAAATCCCTGGGTCTAACGAGCTCGGGGCAAATCGAGCAGGTCCTGCTTATAATTTCGGGGTATTTTTCTCCGGCAGTGGGTTTTGTGTCGGGTTGCATTGGCGCCTCGGTGACGCTAGCAGCAAGAGGCATTTGGGCGCCATTGTTTAGCCAAGACAAGGGCATTATAAGAGGGGTGAAGAGGATGATGTTGATAATGGCTTTGTTGGAAGTGAAAAACTTTCAGTTTGTGGAGGAATTGTGAGGGGAATAGCTAGGCTGTGGTTGGGTACATATGCCTGTCTTGGTGGGCTCTATCTTCTAGCCTTCCCAGTAGCTGTGCTTTTAGCGTTTAAGGCAGCATTGGGACTCAGCGGGTTGCTGTTTGGGTTCCTGCTGGGAACAGCTGCAGCCTTGGCATTGTTACTAACATGCATTCTGAGGATTGGCTGGCAAATTGAAGCAAATAAGGCACAAAAAAGTGGCGGTTATGCACAAGAGACCATTGAAGGAGGACATCAAAGATGTAGGGAAACTATCGATGACAATGCAGTGTGAAATAAGATGAAACAGCTGATCCCTTTATAGCATCTCTGCATAGCTAATAAAACATGTTAAACATGCCAATCTCACATAAGAATTCTGTAAAGCCATATTTCATAAAGAAAAACTCCAAATGGATCTCCGCCAACATCAACCGGCATGCCCATTTCCAGTACTGGTGATCCCATAATAGGGATTTGATTATTAACCTATGTGAATCTAGCTCTAATAAATAATACATTGCTCTATTTTCTAACTGCATATGTTAACATAATAGGGATTTGATTATTATTTAATATGGCCACCACTTGGCTAGATTGTTAAAGAATGTTTCCACTATAAATCAATATTCTTTTGGATATAGCATTACTTAAAATTACAATTGTATGCAGTCTTTTACTTAAATTATAATTGCTGCTGTTGCTATTATATTGTATACCTATATATTGATAAAATATAATTCTTAAAAAAAAAATTATTTGAGATGAACAGCGAATATAATATAACAATGTGCAGGGCAATGGATGATGTGACCCTTTTATTTTTTTTCTTGAAATGCTGTATAAATTGATGTTGGAGTGATTTTAATATTTTTCTCTTTTATCTTAAAAAAAAAAGGAAAAAATACATATTATATATAAATATGAAAGAAAATATAAATAAAATTTTTGATTTGAATAAATATTTACTTAGATTGTGTGGACTAATCCGATATATGATATGTACGCAAAGTAATTCTTAGTTTGCCTATATATAAAGAGTTTATCATTTGATTAGTTAATTAATTTATTTATGGATATGGTCAAGTTTATTTTTAAGAATCCAAAAATGTAATTTCCATGTTTATGGAAGCATATTGTATAGTTTTTTTTGAAACTGGAAGGATATTGTATAGTACAATCTTACAGTTTGAGACAAATATATATTTCACCAATTATATATTTTATTTTATTTTAAGTTCCCCCTTCTCTAATTTGAGGCTAATTGATGAACTTTTAACTTTCTGAATTGTGGGCCTGATAATGGCCTAAAAGAAATGTCCCTGCGGCCCAGAAAAATTTGCAACCCAATCAAAAGCCCATTGGAAGTGATTTGGTACTATAGGCCCATTAAAAATCAAATATATGACTTCAACACTGTCGTGCAAATTTTGGACATATAGAATTTCCATGCAATTTACGGTGAAAAATCAATACATGAGCAAATTGCAATGGTTCACGAAAGTTCATTTATAAATTTATAAGAGTCACATAATCAAGAATTAATTGAAAAATCAGTGAAATGGTTTTTTTTTTCTCTCCTTTTCTTATTTTTTTTCTAATTAGAAGAAATACGCCAAATGTGTAATTTATTTTTAGAAATTTGACAAAAAAAACAATTAAATTATAAAATATTTGCGTCAATTGACTGCTGACGTGACCAGCCGTAACATGTCATGTTTCATGTGATAAAAAGAGTGTCACATAGCAAAATTAAAAGTAAAAAGGCTCTTAAAATATTTAAAAAAGAGTAATTTAACTTCTAAATTTTGTAAATTGAAGCAATTTAATTCTTGTTAACATGTCACACTTATTTCATATCAACAGACAATTGACAAAAAAATAGTTAAAATAATATATCTGTTAAATTTGAAATAATATTATTTTCATTTGTAAACTTTAAGCAAATATTATACTGAAATAAAAATTAAAAAATTAATTTTTTTGTCAAATTTTTGGGAATACTTAAGAAGGGAGGGACAGAGAATTTCGAGAAAAGTATGATTACTTTCGTTTTTTTTATCAGTCACTTTTATTATTTTTATTAGGATTAAAAAATAATAAATAGATTTAAATTTAATATTAAATTACGTAATTAAAACTAAATTATCAAATTTTATTGATTCTTACTTTATTAAAAAAGAAAAATAAATTAAAAAAGTAAATTAAATTATATTAAAATTTTAAAAATAATAAATAAATAAAATTTAAATTTTAATAAAAAATAACAGATAAAAAAAATAATAAAAAGGGTAACAAACAACCAAACAACAAGAGCAGGGGATAGTGGCTACGATCAATTGGGGCCCAATTTCGTGGACTTTGGAAAAGGGGATATCTGCAAGTAGATATTTTCATAATGCCTTTACCATAAACTTGTGTATTAATCTTTCAAAAAATAAATAAATAAATAAATAAACGTGTGTATAAAAATCGAAACAGAGCATGTTGATTCAGTTTAGCACTCTTTCAGCTTCAAGAATCAATTGCGTGTCATTCTTATTCTCTGCGCACATCATTTTGTTCAAGCAAGGTCAATAATGGCTTCTGTTTCTTCGTCTGTTTGTCAACCAAAACTACGAAGTTTTCTTCTTCGCCAACGCAAATCAGTCAAAACCTTCGTTGATGGAGAACAGATCACGATGCCGATTTCACAACTCATCCGAGCATAGAAGAATGATCTCATTATTTTCTCTACAGATTGCTCTTTCCAATGAGAAACTCCGTGGTAAATTTTTTTTAAACTAACTCAAAGCTAATTAAACATGAATCAGCTCTGAATTATAAATGATTTAAATCAAGAGAGTCATGATTTTCATTTTTCAATCTTGAATCTGTGGTTTTTAACCATAAATTTTTATCGACTGGGTCTATACTTTTTGAAATATGTCACGATATATTTTTTTAGTAATTTTTTTGACAGTAAAATGATTGAAATAATAAGAATATATTTTTTTACCACAGTCAATCAAAAAATACTATATATAATTGAATAAAATTGTATTATTTAAATAAATTTATTGATCAAATTTTTATTATATACAATAATTTTTACTATAATAGATTGAGTCTATGCTCAGATCTAATTATTGTCTTTCAGCCTATTAACAACATGATCTGACAGAAGTCCTATTGGTTTGATCGGCTTTGATGTCCAATCAATTCACACTATCATATATGTCACATCACTCGATTCATATTCTTCAAGTCTTACATTGGACGTTTAAATGTGTCAATTACATACACTCAAAATTCGATACTAAGGTACTCTAATCTCATAGACTACAGTTATTTAAGGATTAGGTACTGTATACACAACTACTTTATCACTAGACTTTCTCTTTCTAAGACTTTTTACTTAAGTTTTGAAATTTTAATCATCTGTAAATTAAGAGTTTATTATTTTTTTGTCTTGCAGATCGACCTACTATACTCTGCAAATTAGCCGGACTGATTCTCGATCCATCTCCCTTTTCTTCTAAGTTATATCAATTCAAGACTTATCATGCAATGTTAAAAACATTAGACCATTCAAAATCCGGTGGTAAATTTTAAAAATTAAAATAAAGAATGATAGCATATTCTAGCTATTTTGAAAAGTATATTGTTTATTTTAATCATAGAGTGATATGCTGCAAACATTGGTGTGTGGGCCCATGTACGAGCAAATCAGGGCCTAACTTCATGGACTTAGAAATAATACATAGTATTGTTTATCTTTTTCTTTTTGAAACAGGCCCACAAACAACCATCTTTCTTTTAGAAAGTCATATTTTTGTGTTTAAAAATATTTTATTTAAATTTAATTGTTTTATAGTAATTTATATATAAATAAATATACCATCATAGTAGACATATTTTTATTTTAAATTTATTTATATATACTATAAGTTGTCCGAAAATGCTATTAAATAACTTTTTTGAATGTCTTTATCTTTATATTTTTAAAATGAAAAAAAATCTATATTTTTTTGGTTTGGATTTAAAGACAAGCAAAGCAAGTTCGTTTTCATATGTTGTCTTTTTCTTGTGGTCAAAATTCGGTAATGAAAAAGTTGATGGCAAAGTCACATGCCGCTGGTACATTAATAATTGTTTGAGGTCACATCTTGAAATTGGGGGTCAAGGTGAGTCCACGTCGAAGTCAAATCGAAATGATTTAGTTGGATTTGGACCCACAAAATTTATTATAAGAAAGTCCAAAAGCGAAAACGACAGGCCTTGGAATTGTAGCCAGAAATAGAAAGAGAAAGAAAAACGGAGCATCTTCGTTCAGTTTCGGTTTTAGTGCTCTATAGTCTTTATTCAGCTTCCAGAATCTGTGCCTTCTAATTCTATTTAAGTTCAACATTTTCTCATTCTCTCTGTCTATCATTTGCTTCAATCTTATCAAATGGCATACGTTTCTTCTTCAAACAAGCCAATGTATGATGTTTTCTTGAGTTTCAGAGGCAAAGACATTCGCGATCATTTTCTCAGCCATCTCTGCGCCGCATTACAGCGTTGCTCAATCGAAACCTTCATGGATGATGAACTCACCAGAGGAGAACAAATCACACCACCGATTTTGCAAGCGATTGAAGAATCGAAAATTGCTGTTATTATTTTCTCTAAAGATTTCGCATCTTCCACCCTGTGCTTAGATGAAGTTGCCAAGATTATTGAGTGCAATGAAGTCCGTGGACAGATTGTTGCGCCTATTTTCTACAATGTGGATCCATTTGCTGTGGCGAACCAAAAGGGGAGTTTTGAGAAAGCTTTTGCTGAACATCAGAGTTATAAGTCGAAAGAAGACCTGCTGAGGTGGAAGAATGCTTTGAGCAAGGCAGCTAACATGAGCGGATGGGTTATAAGGTACTTGGCGACTTCCTTTTTCTTTTTAACATCTTTGTGATGGTTAATTGGGAAAATTGCAAGACTTTCAAATGTTGTGAGTCCCCGCGATTTCATTTCTAATCATTCTTGAATTCGTGAATTTTTTAAGATTATATTACAAACTAGAAACAATCATGTTCATGGGCTGTAGGCATCGTTAGGTTAAGCAAACCTTTCTTTTTACAGTTTTTGGATTTCGATTTTACTTGGTTATTCAATTTGACAACTATCTTTTAAAATGATGGTTAGTATTGATGATAGCTGATTTTGCTCTATCATATCATCTTCGATTTTTTCATAGTCTGCTTTGAGGGGATATTATCTAAATGCATAATTGACAACTGGCCTAAGGAGATAAATCAATGGCAAAAACCATTTTCAAGCTCTTGAATTTTGCTTCCGGAAATTACTTGAGCATTCAGTTTCAATACCAACTTAAAAGGTCGAGCTTGTAGGTTAGATCATCATATTTCTATGCACATTACAGTCGAAGTATGGACAAAGCACAATTTGACTCTTATCTCGTTGAAGAAATTTTAATTATAAATTGACAATGAAATTCAAACACAAAACTTTAAATATACTTCTTTAGATGCTCAAGATTTCTTCTGGTTTATTCAAATGTTTGACAGGCCAGAATCCAGATTTGTTGATGCCATTGTCATGTATATTCTGAACAAACTGAAAGAAGGATCTCAAAGTGATGTTGGGAGCCTTGTGGGAATACAAACAGACATTGAGAAAATCAAAGCATTGTTATGCATGGACCCAACAGGAATTCATGTTGTAGGAATATGGGGGATGGCAGGTATCGGCAAGACAACCCTTGCTGAAGCTGTTTTTAACCAAATTGCCTACCAATTTGATGGATCGTGCTTTCTTGCGAATGTTAGGGAAAATTTTGAGAAGTATGGTGGATCAACCAATTTAATAGAGGAACTTCTTTCTAAGCTATTAGCGGAAGGAGATCTTAAGATCAATACACCTAAAATTGGTTACTCTTTTGCTGTTAAAATGCTCAAACATAAAAAGGTTTTAATTGTTCTTGACAATGTGGACAGTTCAGAGCAGTTAGACTTACTACTTGGAGATCATCATTGGTTGGGTGTTGGAAGTGGAATTGTTGTGACTAGCAGAGATAGGCAAGTGTTCAGAAAAGGTGTAGATGTTATACATGAAGTTAAAGAATTGGGTCACCATGAAGCTCTGCTACTCTTTTCTCAGAATGCCTTCAAGAGTAGGAATGACTCCCTAGAAAAAAATAAATATTACAATCTTTCATGTTCGATCTTAGAATACACAAAAGGTGTTCCGTTGGCTCTCAAAGTTTTGGGTTCTTTTTTATTTGGCAAGAGCGAAAGAGAATGGCAAAGTACATTGGACAAACTTAAAAGATGCCCTAATAAAAATATACAGAATGTGCTGAAAATCAGTTATGATGACCTTGATACGGAAGAAAAGAGTATATTTCTTGATATTGCTTGTTTCTTTAGAGGAGCACTGGAGGATAGGGTAACAAAAATACTAGATGGTTGTGGCTTCTCAACTGACATCGGATTACGTGTTCTCATTGATAAATCTCTCGTAACTATCTCAAATAAGAGGATAGAAATGCATGATTTACTGCAAGAAATGGGAAAGGAAATTGTTCGGCAAGAATCCAAAGTACCAGGCAAACGTAGCAGATTGTGGAACCATGAAGATATTAGTTGTGTGTTAACAAAAAACAAAGTAAGTTTTTTCGTTATAGTAACTCAGATTTGTTCCTTTCCTCTGTTATATTTTATTAGTGTAGGCAGTTGCTTTTCCGGCAGCATTAATACTTGTTTCCTGAGTCTTCATATGTCTCTTTTTCTCTTTATATCAGGGAACTGAAGCAATAGAAGGCATATGCCTTGATATGTCTAAAATATCCAAGACAGAATTGAATTCAAATGCCTTTGAAAGAATGTCCAATATCAAGTTCCTAAAATTCTATCGGTCCGATATCTATGATGGTTTTGAAGAAAGTAGTATGATAAACCCTACACAAGGCCTTGAATCTCTTCCTGATGAGCTAAGATTTTTCCACTGGTATGGATATCCATTGAGATCCTTGCCTGCTAATTTTTGCTTCACAAACCTTATTGTCCTTGAGTTGCCACATAGCAGAGTGGAGCAACTTTGTAAAGGAGATGAGGTATTGTCTTGATTTATATACTGTCTTTTCCAGAAATAATCATGAATCTTAAGAGTTCTAACATATTGTAGCTATTTCTCTTTCACATCAGGATCTTGAAAAGTTAAATGAGATTGACCTCAGTTATTCCCTCGGCCTAACTACTCTTCCGGAGCTATCAAAAGCCAGAAATCTTGCCTGTATGAAACTATCAGGCTGCAAAAACCTCAAGTCTTTGCCGAGTTCAATTGAGTGTCTACAGAGACTGCATCTACTGGAACTGAATTACTGCACTAATCTTGAAAGTCTTCCGAGCAACATTTGCAAGTTAAAATCGCTTAGGACCCTGAGTCTACAAGGTTGCTCAATCTGCAGATATTTCCAGAGATTGTGGAAACCATGGATGACTTAAAGGTACTCGTCTTGAATGGAAACAGCCATTAAAGAGTTACCGTCCTCTATTGAGCGTCTAAAAGGGCTTACCTCGATATATTTGGAAATTGTCAAAACCTTTCTCATCTTCCAGAAACTTTCTGCAATTTGACATCTCTTTATCAGATCCTTCTCAGCTGTTGCCCAATACTGAAAAAGCTTCCAGAGAGGTTCTCAAACTTATCAATTTTGGAGGAGCTCACTGCAGGCAGATGTACGCAGTTGAAATTTCCTTCTGACTTGAATCATTTGTCTCGTATATCAAAGCTGGATCTAAATGGAAACAATTTGGAGCAACTGCCTGCAAGCCTGAAACAACTTTCTTGTCTCCAATGTCTTGACATAAGTTCCTGCAGGGCGCTTCAATTTATTCCGGAGCTTCCACAATCCTTAAAAAATATTGATGCACATGATTGCACATCCTTGGAAACAATTTCTGGCCTTGAACAACTTTTGCAATCTAAACATGGCGATTCATTCTATTATGAGAGATTTATATTTACCAATTGTTTCAAATTGGACCAAAATGCTTGGAGAAACATCCTATCAAATGTAAAGTTGCGGATTTGTGAATTAGCAATGAGAGTGAATGCTTTGTGGATTGGTGAAGCACCGATGACCGCTACTGATGAGGTTTCTTTGAAGCCCTTCCTTTTCTTTTACCTAAACATTACTATGTATTTTATATGATCTACAATCTCTAAAATCTTGATTGATTCTCGTAGGTACTTGAATCTTTTTGCATCTGGTATCCTGGAACTCAAATTCCTGAATGGTTCGCTGATCAAGGTCAGGGAAGTTCAATCTCAATCCATTTGGATCCTCCTCCACATAATTCTTTGCTCTTGGGGTTTGCTTTATGCGTTGTTATATCATTCCGGCATAAGTTTGAGTATCATAACAGTTTCTTTGATGTCCATTGTTGCTGCAATTTTAAAAATGATTCCGGTCGCTGCCTTGAAGATGAAGAATTATATAGCGATAGATCTCACGTATCTGGGAATTTCAAATATGTTTCAGAGGAGCATGTGGTTTTGTTTTATGATCCAAATTTCTGTGCCAAAAAAGCAAACGAAGTTTCCTTCGGTGAAGCCTCATTTGAATTCTACTTACAAATAAATGAGGACACTTGCTCAAAGAGCTGCAAGGTGAAAAAGTGTGCTGTCTTTCCTCTATACGCCGAAAATGAGGAGAAAGGGAACCAAGTAGATGCATCAATGAAGATAATGACAGACTCTATGGAAGAAGAAGCTGTTAAAACTAAGAGATGCTCGGACCGAAGTGGGAGCTTTAACGAAGAGGCAAAGGAATACTATCCTAAAAGGTTGAAGCAAACAAAAGGCGAATTTGAACATTCACGTCTCCCTCCTTCAACGAATGCTGAGAAGAAACGGAACCATGAAGGTATTTGTTGTGTATCAACAAAAGACAAAGGAAAAGTAAGTTTTTTGGTGGTTTCTTCGTTAGCAACAATATTTTCTTTTCTTAGTCATTAGCACTCTGAGAACAATTTTACTATACATCCCTCTCCTTCATTGCTTGCCTTCTGCATTCGCATCACTTATTATCAAAAACTGAAAAATAGCATCCTACATTTTCTTCCATTGCTTCCTCTTTCTCTATTAATTGTTGTTTTCTTTCTTTGTTCCTTGTATTTTGTAGAGGGCATCGCCTTCCTTTATTTTTCCCTCAGATCCCAAGAAGCAGAAGTATGATGTTTTCTTGAGTTTCAGAGGTGAAGATACTCGTCATAACTTTACCAGTCATCTCATCTCTGCTTTACGTCGTAAACACATTGAAACCTTCGTGGACAAGGATGGGCTCAACGGAGGGGATGAAATCACACCATCAGTAATGAGAGTAATTGAAGAGTGCAAGATTTCTGTGATTATATTCTCAAAAGACTATGCGTCTTCTACTTTCTGCTTAGATGAGGTTGAGAAGATTATGGAATGCCGTGAAAATCATGGACAAATAGTTTTGCCGGTCTTCCACTATGTCAATCCAACAGATGTAAGGGAGCAAAGGGGGAGGTTTGGGGATGCTTTTTCTAAACATTATGAGAACCAAAATTCTGGCACAGTTGGGAAATGGAAGGACGCCTTGTCAAAAGCAGCTGGTATATCAGGATTGGACTCCAATGCTATTGGGTAATTAATCTCATACCGATAACACCCTGAAAATTATTTATTATTTGTTTTATCTTTTCAATCCATTGCTTTGAAAATTGATAGGCATATAAATGATGGAATAAATGTGATTCTTTGCGGACTACTTTTTTCACATGATAATCTACGTTTGCACTTATATTTCTTTCCAACTCATTCCAACAAACTCTTTGAATTTTTGCAGGTCAGAGTCTAAACTTGTTGACATAATTGTTGAAGATATTTGTCAAAAATTGGAACAAGTTTTTGATTGTGACTGTGAGGTAAAGGGTCTCGTGGGAATCAATTCACGCATTCAAAAAATAGTGGACATGTCCAATCTTGAGTCACCAGAAGTTCTCTTTTTCGGAATTTGGGGTTTAGGTGGTATTGGTAAAACAACTCTTGCTGAAGCTGTTTTTCACAGAATTGCAAACCAATTTGAAGGATCTTGCTTTCTAGCAAATGTTAGGGAAAGATCTGAAAGTTGTAATGAATTAAGGGTTTTATGCAAGGAGCTTCTTTCTCAAACATTAGAATTGGAGGAAGGAAAGGTCAATATTATCACACCTAATATTGGATACACATATTATGTTAGGCAAAGGCTCAGTCGTAAAAGAGTTTTAGTTGTTCTTGATGATGTGGATAGTCCAGACCAATTGGACGCTTTGGCTGGTGACCCTAGTTGGTTTGGAGCTGGAAGTAGAATTATAGTCACCAGTAGAGATAAACATGTGCTTCAACTATCATGTGATGTCACTTATGAAGTTGAGAAATTAGACCATCATCAGGCTCTGGAACTTTTTAATCTCCATGCCTTCAAGAAATCCAATCCCACACAAACTCAATCTTCTTTGTCTGAATTGTTCGTAAACTATGCTGGTGGCATTCCTTTAGCTCTTAAAGTTTTGGGTTCTTATTTAAATGGGTTGAATGACCAAGAATGGGAAAGTGCGAGAGGCAAATTAAAGAAAGAACCTCACCAAAAAATTCAAAGTGCGCTAAGATTGAGTTATGATAGCCTTGATGTGAATAGACGAAAACAATGGGAGTATTTAGCAGGGGACCCTAGTTGGTTTGGAGCTGGAAGTAGAATTATAGTGACCAGTAGAGAAAAACAGGTGCTTCAACCATCATGTGATGTCACTTATGAAGTTGAGAAATTAGACCATCATCAGGCTCTGGAACTTTTTAATCTCCATGCCTTCAAGAAATCCAATCCCACACAAACTCAATCGTCTTTGTCTGAATTGTTCGTAAACTATGCTGGTGGCATTCCTTTAGCTCTTAAAGTTTTGGGTTCTTATTTAAATGGGTTGAATGACCAAGAATGGGAAAGTGCGAGAGGCAAATTAAAGAAAGAACCTCACCAAAAAATTCAAAGTGCGCTAAGATTGAGTTATGATAGCCTTGATGTGAATAGACGAAAACAATGGGAGTATTTAGCAGGGGACCCTAGTTGGTTTGGAGCTGGAAGTAGAATTATAGTGACCAGTAGAGAAAAACAGGTGCTTCAACCATCATGTGATGTCACTTATGAAGTTGAGAAATTAGACCATCATCAGGCTCTGGAACTTTTTAATCTCCATGCCTTCAAGAAATCCAATCCCACACAAACTCAATCGTCTTTGTCTGAATTGTTCGTAAACTATGCTGGTGGCATTCCTTTAGCTCTTAAAGTTTTGGGTTCTTATTTAAATGGGTTGAATGACCAAGAATGGGAAAGTGCGAGGGGCAAATTAAAGAAAGAACCTCACCAAAAAATTCAAAGTGCGCTAAGATTAAGTTATGATAGCCTTGATGTGAATAGACGAAAACAATTGAAGTATTTAGCAGGGGACCCTAGGTGGTTTGGAGCAGGAAGTAGAATTATAGTGATCAATAGATATAAACATGTGCTTCAACCATCATGTGATGTCACTTATGAAGTTGAGAAATTAGACTACCATCAGGCTCTGGAACTTTTTAATCTCCATGCCTTCAGGAAAACCGATCCCACACAAACTCAATCGTCTTTGTCTAAATCCTTCGTAAACTGTGCTGGTGGCATTCCTTTGAATGGCCAAGAATGGGAAAAATTGTGGCAGAAATTAAAGAAAAAACTTCACCAAGCTATTCAAAGTGTGCCGGGATTATGATGACCTTCACCTAGCTATTCAAAGTGTGCCGGTATTATGATGACCTTGATGTCAATGAGAAGCGTAACTTTTTGTTTTTTTTATCCTCGCCGGTGGATGCAAGGAAGCAAAAACTAAAAGATTGTTGTAGCTTGGAAATAGACATTGAATTCAGAATTCTGAAGGATAGACGTCTTATGACCGAATCAGATTTTGGTCTTATAAAAAATGCATGATTTGGTGCAGGAAATGAGGAAGGATATTGTTGGAGAATAATCCAAAAATCAGCTGGGAAAAAGGAGCATATTACGGGACCGTGTCTAATGAGCTTGGCGCAAATCCCTGGGTCTATCGAGCTCGTCCTGCTTATCATTCGGGGTATGTTTCTCTGGCAGTGGGTTTTGTGTCGGGTCGCATTGCCTGCAAATCGAGCAGGTCCTGCTTATCATTCGGGGTATGTTTCGGTTTTGTGTCGGGTTGCGTTGGCTGCAAAGCGAGCAGGTCCTGCTTATCATTCGGGGTACGTTCTGGCAGTGGGTTTTGTGTCGGGTTGCATTGGCTCCTTGGCGACGGTGGCAGCAAGAGGCATTTGGGCGCCCCTGTTTAGCCAAGACAAGTGCATTATAAGAGGTGTGAAGAGGATGATGTTGATAATGGCTTTGTTGGAAGTGATAAACTTTCAGTTTGCGGAGGAATTGTGAGGGGAATAGCTAGGCTGTGGTCGGGTACATATGCCTGTCTTGGAGGATTCTATCTTCCAGCCTTGCCAGTAGCTGTGCTTTTAGCGTTTAAGGCAGCACTGGGGCTCAGCGGGTTGCTGTTTGGGTTCCTGCTGGGAACAGCTGCTGCCTTGGCATTGTTACTTGCATCCATTCTGAGGATTCATTCTGCGGATTGACTGGGAAATTGAAGCAAATAACGCACAAAAAAGTGGCAGTTATACACGAGACCATTGAAGGAGGAAATCGAAGATGTAGGCAAACAATCGATGACATGATTGAACATGATTTAACAAGTTAAACATGCCAATCTCATATAAGAATTCTGTAAAGCCATATTTCTTCAAGAAAAACTCCAAATGGATCTCCGCCAACATCAACCAGCATGCCCATTTCCGGTACTGGTGATCCCATATCATTTCGCATTCTTTCATGATTCACTTGCACGATGAACACCTAATTCAATTGTAATTACCAATTGCAACCAGTGCTAAATAAAGAAGCCGTTCATGATTGAATATAAGATTTGATTCATGCCTTAAACTAATTGTGGAAAAATATAGCATTTCAATTAAGAACTTATCCTCGCAGAAACAACTTGAAGAACGCGTTAAGAAAACATATGACAACTTTAGTTACTTCCTGAAAAGAATTTTGCCTATGCAAGAATAACAGGAGTAGAAGTTTCACCCAAACATCCAGATAAACTATCTTCATTTATATTTGATTACAAAGAATAACATCACTGCTCATAACGAAACTGTGTTGATCATCCATCTACGAACCTGGGACCAGAACTTAAAGACTCCAGCTCTTTGGCTTTCTCATCACTGAAGCCAAGTGTAGCCAACAACTTGTGCCCTGGCGAGTCAACTTCTGACCAAATACCAAGAAGCAGATCACTTGTTGTAACTTCCCCATTATTCCCTGTAACAGAGAGATGAATGCAGTATAAGCAAGTGATTTTAGTTTGTCTTCACAGCAAGGAAAGCTCCCATTTAATATCCATGTTATTTCGGTTTGTGTTTGTTCATTTCCAAATATAAAACATCGTATTCATGCAAAATAAACTCATAAATATGCAAAAGCCACTTGGTTTTCTTCGTTTTAGCAACATGATTCCTCTTTAAGATGTCAAGAAAAAATAATAATTAAAAAAAAGTTTTGACAATATATATTTCATAATCATAGGACACCAAAAACAAGAATCTGAACCAGCTCTAATTTTTACTTTTCTCCCCAGCTCTTTTTTTTCCTCTAATGGCTTTACTGTTCCAAAGCAAGCTTCTAGCCAATTTATGCCAGAAACTATGGTTACAAAGCACAGCTCAAACAGAAGGGCATTTTCAAGCAGGATGTAGTTACTTGTAAACACAATTTTGAACCAAAGATAAAAAGTGAAAATGATTAAAGATAACATTACCACCTCAGAAAAGAGTACAGACTATTATCCAAAAACAGCTGCAGATAAAGAATGGTGCTCTAAAGAAGAAATCTGTCATCATAAAAGATGGATGCCAAATAGCCAAAACTGGAGTCGAGAAGGTTTCAAGAAACAAGGAGTACTTCTCACTTTGTAATAATGAATAGTTCATTTCTTCAAAATGCCAAAGCTAGGAACGTTAACAGATTACTAAACATTTGTACACTCCATTATTTTTTCATACTTATCAACAACAAATACTTGTTTGGCTCAAATTTACACCCCATACATAACCCTCTCTCAAATTGGCAAGGAGAACATTAGAAACTTTGTACATGGTTTCAGAAACAATGGCTCTGTATGAGAAAAAGAAACCCTCATATCATATTTTCAGGAAACATTTTCTAAGGTCAATAACTCCATGTCTAAAAAGGTGGCTTTCTAATATCAGACATGCATAAAACCAAAAATTGAGAAGTACCCCGCTGTGGCAAGAACTAACTTTGGTTTCTTTGACCACATTCAGACATAATGAACATGTATATTGATTAACTGACCAATGAGATTTATAATCATCAGAACTAGCTCCCTCAACTACACAAAATAACATACAAATCCGGTGCTAGTTTTCACAATTAGACCTGTTTATTTTTTCAAACACGACCTCCATATAAGTCTGGAGATGGTTTAACAAGTAGTAAATCCTACAATCTAGACATATTCATAAGTTATAACTTGCATAGTTGGACTTATTAAGAACTTAACATGGTTAATGGAATGAAGTAAATGAACCGGGAGCAAATTAATGGTACTGACCAGACTTTAGTTTATGATCAACAGCCCAATCAAGGGCCCTTTGAGCTGATTCTGTCAAAGGTGGCTGCTCGGGAGGGAAGAAGTACATGTCAGCCTTTCCAAGCAACTTGACAATTTCTTCACGCACTTTGAGAAGAGTAATCCCGTTTGACCATAGATACTTTGCAGCCACACTAGTTCCTAAAATTCAGAGGAGAAAATGTTTAGAATCGCTGCATTTGATGGACTATAAACAACAATAACATGACAAATGGTATTGACAGATAAATAACTCATGCGAAACTAAAATATTAACTTTCAATTGAAACTAAAACAGGAAAATGGAAAGTTATTACCTTCAACTAAAATACCCAAAAGAAGAGACTCAGTTCCAGTATTTGCATGCTTGAGTTTCCTTGCTTCCAGTTCAGCCATAGAAAATGCCTTTATTGCTCTCCATGACCACCTAAAATTTCACTCAAACCCAACGTCAACAAACGTCAAATCTACCCAAAACCAAACTAGCATTCTATACAGAAAAAAGTAAAAATAACTCACTTGGGTACTTTTTCAGCAGAAGCAAATCGCTCAGGATTCCTACAAAAACCTGAAAGTGCAATTTAGTCGTCTGAAAAGCTATTAAAACAAATGAAGAAACAAAGAACAAGAAAGCGAAAATACGCAGTTGGAAGGCTGGAGGAAACGGCGGCGGAGATGGGGCGGCGAGCAGGCGAGAGAAGTCGGGAACTTGAGGGTTGTAAAGAGATATTGGGCACATGAGTAGAGATGGTCCCTAGCCATGATGGGTCTGATGAAGTGGAGAGTTTGAGAGATCGAGGTAAAAAAGATTTGGGTTTTGCTCTTTGGATATTGGATAGACTGATTGTTTGAGTTGTCCATGGAAGATTAGCCAAGAATTGAGCAGCCATTTCTTTCCAGTCTCTTCTTAGCTCGCCCAGACTTTTTCTCTTTGCGACTTGTTGATTGGGAAAAGACAAGCAACGACATCGTATTAATGCCTTGGAAAAAAGTTGATCTGAAGCTTCTTGGGCTTTAAATATCTAGGGCCTAAGCCCATTGTAATCGAGTCTTTTGAGCAGTTGATGGTATTTAGCCCATTTGAAAGCAGGATATTGAACCTTGTTTAGGCTTAAGCCCATTATATAGGATAACCTAACACAGGCCTTTAGATGTGGCCCATAATGCTTCTTCTTCAATCCTCCATGACCCAACTCAATCCCTACAAAGATATTATTAGCCTAGACCCAATCCACTAAGTTAACATGTGAATCTAGAATATGTAACATTGTGATATTATGGATTTAATGGGGCATTTGCGCATGCAATTGTTTGTAGAAGAAAATCAACCTCCAACTAGCTCAACTCCAAAACTTAAATAGATGGATGAGAATTATCTAAATCATTGTAAAAAAAAAAAAAAAACACTTAATTTTTACAA